>CM071615.1:16195664-16740664 GCA_036365135.1 Miichthys miiuy | reverse complement strand
GTCAGCTGATATAATATGCCGATGTTGGCCTATTGCACACATATTGGTATCAGTGTACATGTTATCTGATCTGCCCTGATACATAATGCAGAAAAAAAAAAAAAGCTTGTGGTAATATATTGGTGTCGCTGCACATTTTATCCAGCAAAGTGTTCTGTGATGTTGTGCAATGTTTATTAAAGAATATATATTTATTTGAAGTTTTTAGTTTTAAGAAAGCAGCTTCACATGGTCATATCTGTGCAAATAACACAGAAAAAAAGGTCATTTATTGACATTTATGAAGTATTGATGGATTTCATAAAAACAAACGTGGATTAAATCATCAGTTGAAGCCTCTATCAGTGATGGCCTGATTGCCCAAAGTCAGTGCGCCTTTGATTTTGAGTGGTGTTCAGTTTTTAACCCCTGTAGACCTGCTGTTGTAAAAATTCTTTACTGAACGATAACGAACAATTCTAGCTACATTATTACCAATCAGAAAAGGGTAAACATCATCAAGGGGGTTACACAAATTATGTCCATGACTGACCATAAAGCATGTGTACATCACTCATTAATCATTAAAAAAGACATTTAAAAGGAAAATATTACCCATTTTACTCATTTCCCTTTCTTACTATACTCCCATACAGGGTATAAGATGTTCTGTAATCTTGGTGAGGTTAGGTCTTGAGAGATCATAAGGGTACAAACAGCTAGCTTGAACTGGGAAATGCATCTACAGTTTCTCTAAACATATGCACTGATGTAGGAATTTCCACTTGAGAGCTACACAAAGAGGCTTGCATTTGTGTGTGTGTGTGATTATACACTTGTGTTTTCGTGTGTCTTTGAGTGTCCAGACATGTCTGCAGGCAGGCACCCAAATCTGTCAGTCGAGAAACAGGAATGTCTCTCTCTATTTTAAATCCATCCTCAAACTCTGTTCCCCTCTTCCTCAACTGTGGTTGCAGCTACCAAAGAATGCTGCTATATTTTGAAGGGTATGGCTGACTCATTCATTCAACTAGTTTTTTTTCCCCCATTCATTATCTTTTTTCACCACTTTGATGAACAGGCTGTTCCTGCAACACACCTTCTTTCCAGTTCGTCCAACAGCCTCTCCATCTGTCCACCTTCATTCTGTCCTTTCCCCCTGTCCCATTCGTTCTCTCACTTTCTCCTTTTGCCCTCTAGCAACACCTGCTGTGATAGCCATGACTGACAGGCCAGTACAAAGGGGAGAGGTGGAAAGACCAGGAAGAGGCAGTGCTGCAGATGGACATTTAACTGGTCCCAGTGCAATCATCAGACATCCGATCGTGGTGCTTTAATGCTAGCTTAGCCTGGGGCAGGCCGGGAGGGGGGAAGGATTTAAAGTATGTCATAGAAGAGGAGACAAATGAAAAGTAAAATAAAAAGTTCAGGTTCAAGCTGGCAGACCAACCCAAAGGCTCATCGAGAACAAAGAACTAGCAGCCCGCCAAAGACTTGTAGTCTTAATCCCTCACTACTTAACGTGATTATCTCTTTCTTTGCCAATGGAGCCACAAATAGATGACGGACAAAAGCTTCATATAGAGGCATTAGGTTTGGTGAGTGGTTTGTGGACAGTCACAAGTTGGTTGTCTGTCACTTTTGAGAGGTAACATGTTTTGACCTTTGACCCCTTGGTCGAGGCCACCACTGGGGTTAATACCTATCCTTTAGCAGACTGCACCATCTGTCTCATCTGCTCATCCAAGTACATCCATGGCATCCACACACACACACACACACACACACACACACACACACACACACACACCCTAAAACAAACATGAAGTTGTATAAACAACCAGATTTGTAGTCAAAAAAACAACATACATCAACCTAACAGTGTTTAGTGTGCAACAGTCGACTGGCACACATTCTAGTTTTAGATCCACTGCCATACATAAGTTAAAGTGGATGCTACAGGAAATGGACCAGAGGTAGCACAGGATTAGCACAGATGCTACAGGAAATCCTGTGCTGGCATCTGCAATATTAATAGCAGCAGCAAGGATAGCAGTAAGATGATAGGCAGTTTAGCGCTGTGCCAGTTGACATGGGTCCATAATTTGTATGCCTTGTATGCTTGTGTAAAAATCCATCCACAGTGGCAGTGATGGTCAATAAAAAGAAATAAATAAAAATAAACGAGGGACAGAAATAGTAGGCAGGAGTAAGAGAGAACAGAAAAGAGGTTAGGGAGATAAGTGGGAGAGAGGAGGAGAAGAAACAGTGGATGCTGGTAATATAAACAATGAGGTCATCGGAGTTGAAGCTTAGCTGGCTGACTGCAGTGGAAATGTGTAATGCTCTACAGAATGTTGAGCAACACCTGTACGTACACACACACACACACACACACACACACACACACACACACACACACACACACACACACACAGAGTACAGCCCTTAAACACACAAACAATAACATTGCCTGAGCTTCTTTTCGTCAGTCTGTCATATCTTATTTCTCTTCCATCACGTAACCGTTCCTACTCTTATAGTTCAATCCCTTCACACCAGCCAGAACAAGTCTAAAATAGCAGCTCCATATCTCAGTCAATACTTCCTGCTTCCTCCCTGTCGTGGCTCTCAGCTTTCCATAAAAATCAACCAAAGCCCTTGCACATTCAAAAACACACATGGACATTAATCATAACACTGTTGTATCCTTCCTGTACCTTCCTGTCTTTAACACCATTGATAACCTCGTGCCTTGTCCCACACTTGTCCGACTATCAATCTTGTTCATATGCGCGCTCTACTTGCCTGCATGCTTGAGATGAAAGATTTTGTGGCAAATGTTTAACAAGCCCGGAGCCTTCACACTTTCATTCTTCTTCAATTCTGCCAGATAAGTGCCAACTAACCTTGCTGTTTGAGGCAACACTTCACTGAGAGAAATGACGTACATTGGAGTGATGTTCACTCTAATGTGCGTCACTTCAAGCCAGAACTTCAAACGAATATTTAGTATTGTTGTTTGCATGCTTTAGTCACAGATCCTGATGGAATATAAATGTACTTTAGGCTAAAGAATGGATTTAAATTAAGAAGAAAAAAAAAAAATCAGCATGTAAGTTCACTTACGGATGGAGTCCAGGAAAGTTAAAAGAAAGGATAAAATCTGATTTTGACTGAATAAAATTAACTAATTTTTAACTGAAATCTTCATGATTAAAAGGGATGTATTTATCTGACTCTGACTAATGCTGTATTCATTATTTTTTGGTCACTTGGGGGCAGCATAACAAGCTGTTTGGTGCCAAGCAAGTAACTTACACTGGGTTTATCAAAGCTTGTCATATGAAAAAAGGCTGCTAGCTGTCTGGCTGACTGGACATAAACCAGATGAGACTGGAACAGAAACAGTTAAACTGAGGGCCATAAAACCAAACTAATAAACTGAGTTGGAATTTTAATAAGAATATATTGATTCGTGTGGCTTTAACTTTAAAAAAAAAAGTTAAAAATGATCAAGGATGATGACTTGTCTACTTGCCAAAGCTGCTGTTACAGATGGGCAAGTACAGCCAAAATTACCATTTGGTTTTAGGCTGGTGAAAATCTGGAGCTGTGCCTTTGGCCATGTCAGGCTAATGTTAAATGAGTTTGAACGAAATTTGTCCTGATGCCCATTTTTCCATTTAAGTTCTGTATCCTTACGATCGACACACAGTTAAGCTTTTTGTTCTGCTACTGTCACAAAGAGAAAATTCCTCATCTACAGGAAATAAACAGATTTGTGGTTTTAATCAACTCATCTGTAAATAAACTGACAATGAAATATGTTGTTATTAATGGAACTTTGCATTTCCTGTGCTGCATATAACACTGCTGCCATGGAAACAAGGGTCAAAGGTTACATGCTCCTGGGGGCAATGCTTCAAACTGCTGAGAAAGAGAAACAGATGAGAGAAAATGAAGAATGAAAAACAGAAACAGAACACACAAATGCAAGACTGGAAAGATAAAGCGTTAAATGCAATTATATATATATATAAAAAGGTTGCAGCGGAGGTTTTATTAAGTCAAGAGAGAAAAAACAGGGGAAGAGCAGAGAGAACAAACACCATCAGCATCCATATTAATGAGAACCATAAAGCATGAGAGCAACTGGTCGGAACATTTTCCTTAATCGACGTTGAGAGGGAAAAGCGTGAAACTATGGCAACTGTGTTCCTCTGTCTCCATCTCCCAGCATCCTTTTTGTTAGACAAGAGGTGGTACCAGAGGCAAGGCCACACACAAACACACAGGAAATGTTTTTTCTGTGCTTCTAGGTAACATTTGTCAGCCTCCATCTTCACAAATAGAGCACTTTAGTGCCTTCAAACTCTACTTCAATATGCAATTTAATGCTGGAATACTCCCCACACCATCTATGCTGCATGAGAATACATTTTTCTGTTTATTCTGGAAGTAATATATTATGATGGCCTTTAAAGGTCGGCAATGTGGTTTATGACTCTAATATCAGACGTTTGAGGATACACAGACTTATCTACAAGACAATGCACACACACACACTGGATGATTAATGGGGCTGACTATCTGTCAGAGTAGCCTTGTGTAATCGCTACTGAAAAAGTGTGTGTTTGTGTGTGTGAGAGAAAGAAACCAAGCGCAGTGTTTGTGTGTTTGGAGCCAAAGTGATACATGAATGAAAATCCCTATGAGAAGACCAATGAGGATCTATGTGGAGTGTGTGTTTATGTGTGTTGTCATAAAGCTTTTTGCTCCTGGCGGCACAAGTCACAATCAGGGCTTAGCGGCGGCAAGGACACAGTAACCATGACAACAAGGGCCCACAGCAGCCATGAATGGATGGAGGAGGGGATGAAGTGAATAGATGGATGGATGGAACATGAGTCTGAGGGGCATCTGGTTAAAGTCTAGTAGGTTTTTAGTCAGTTCTGGGATGATGAAACCACTAATATTTGGATTTGACATGCTCAGTGCATACACACAGAGTCCTGCTGCACTCATTCATGGAAACCTTCTTTGGTTGTGTCCTTTATTCAGAGTTTTTCATTCCTATGTCAACATCAGCCTGGCCTAACAGACTTTTACACACATTATACAGCGCTGTGAAGTCATTCTTGAAAGGGAAATACTTGTTTCATCCAAACTAGGTCTTAATTTTGTATTTTTAATCAGCAATCCTTGTAGTACAAGAGCATTGGACTCACCAAATTAAGCATTAAGCCCCTTAAACTAATACATGATTTTTACCACTTATTATAGGTTTGTGCACACACAAATTTCCAGTGCAATGGAGGATAGCTACAACATTTACCACTTTTACTGCCATGTACTTTAGATCAGTGTTGTTGTTTTTTTCCAGCCCCCAGGCTGCTGATCCGTATCAGGCCATGAAACATTTACCACCAAGCCGCAAGGGGACAATATGATTTAGCAAAAAAAAAAAAAAAGCTGAATAATACATCACTTTATAAACTATTCATGCTGTAATTACACTGTCTGTGTCTGTGTTTGCTGCATCTTACCTCATCAGGCTCCCAGCAACAAGATAGTGATTTTGGTAGCTAGCTTACTCTTTTTTAGATAAAATAAAAACAGAGTTTGAGAAAGAGTGTGATATGTTCTTTGGAGGAGGTACGGGATATTAAAAATCACATCATCGTGTTATGATACTCAGACATCAGCAGTTGGGCTACAAGAACAGTGTTGATATAAAGCATGGAGCAAAGGTATTGAAACACTGTTTTAAACTATTGATTTAACTGTTGGCTTATTTACATCCTGTCTGTGTATCTCACTGCTTGTGTTTCTGGATTTTGTAGTGATGTTGCAGTGTTTCCAGATATCAGCCATGACTTTGCAAACTTTTGAGTACAACGTTATCATAACTGATAAAAATGATAGCCAAAACTACAAAAATATGACCTCAATAAATCTGAAAGTCCCTCCAATGCTTGCTTGTAGCAAAATGATTCCCTTTCAGATGAAATGAAAACTCTGGGGAGATAAAAGATAGTTAAACAGCATCCCATGAAAACAGAGCAATGAGGTGAACTATATAGCTGCTGGCAGAGAAGAAGAAGAGAGCGAGCATGAGGTTATATTGTGTGCATTACAATCCCAAGATTTAGAGCCTCCTTCTAGCACAGAGGCAGGCTGGGTAATTGGGCTGTAAACCATCTCCCAGCCTGTATGAGTGTGTGTGCCTGTTTGGATGTGTGTTTGTGTGCCAACCATCACCCCAAGCCACCTTAGCCGCTGCTGCCATTAACATCAGCTTCTGTTGATGATACACTCAGATAAGAGGATACCTGCTTGACAGGTACTTCAATCAAACGCTACCAATCACCCCCCCACACACACACATACACCAAGCTACACAGAAACACCACTAACAATCACTGATTCACTTCCTCCAACCACTGCTGCACATGCACACACTCACCCCTAGGCCAGCAGAGGTAATCCTACTGTAACAAGGTCTGTTAGCGACTGCAAAAAATAAGGATTTTAATTTGTTAAGACCTTCTGGAGAGGCTCAATTAATGCGCATAAACACAAGTCTCTGACTCACACTTGATAAGACGTGAATGATGGTGTGTGTGATTTTGTTTGCGTGTGCCTGCATGTAGATAAGCCTCGGTAATAGATTTTTTTTTTTTTTTTTTTTTATAAATTGTAATCAAAAGATTGTGTGAGGTTTTGTGTGTGTCAGAGCAAAGTCCACCCGGTTTGCATAATGAAGCTAATTTTCCATTCAACACTCTTGTTAACTGACTAACTTACCATGCAGGAGTAGGAACACCGAGAGTTGTTTATACATAACAGATTAGCCAAAAGACGGCTCAGTCTATTCACAGTAAGCTACTGATTTGTGAAACTTCATTCAATCAGGCATCACAATGTCAGACATCTGTTTTGTTTGCAAGACTTGGTATGACCTTGCTGAAAAACTAGCATTCAGGAGCTGACAAAAGGTGTTCAGCCTGAGTTGATTTAGGACTGTCCTCGACTTTTGAGAGACTTTACAGAAAATAAGAGAAGTTTGGTTCAGAAACTTTGCGAGTACAAAAGCGAACAGCATGAAAAAAAAAAAAAAAAAAGGGGGCAGGACAGTCAAGGACAACTGCTCAACACATCGTTAAAGCCGAGCTTTATCTGGACTAAAAGACATAATGATGAATTAGAGGAGGAGGAGTAGTGATGGAAGATAAAGAGGGAAGAAGAAGAGGATGCTGCGCTGGAATGTACAGAGGAAAATGATGGGGAGCAGTGAGAGGGAGAGTGCAAAAGAGGGCATCTTCAAGCTTCAGTGCTTTTTCTCATTTAGGAGTTGTGCGAGTGTGTGTGTGTGTGTGTGTGTGTGTGTGTGTGTGTGTGTCCATGTGCGTATGTGTGTGCGTCATCAGGGATCCCTCCCTGTCGTCATCTAAAGTGCTGCTGGAAAACCAGAGTCCACTCATTGCGGCACCTTGACAGAATCCAGAGACGGTTTCCACTTGTTCTTGATTTTTATCGTCTCATCAAATAAGAATTAAAGGTAATAACTGGCAGGTCTGGTTGTTCCTCGTCAGCCTGCTTGCAAAAATAATCAAATGAAACCTTTGAAACTGACATTTTTAATCCGTTTATCATGCATGATGTACTGTAGGTAGATGGAGAGGTAGAGATAGGAACGCTACTACCAAAACAGATAAAGAGCACGAAAAAGAAAAGAGACAAGGTTGACATATTCAGGTCAAGTGTTGACACCTACGTTGGAAGCCTCATAATGTCATGTCTTCATGATACGATCTTAAACGCGCAACTGAAGGGCCTGTATTGCCCTATACAGACTTGTTTATAAAAAAAGAGCCAGATAACAGTAGAAAACATGCACCACAACTTCCAGGAGGTCAAGGTGAAGTCTTCAAATTTACAACCCTCTGTCCAAAATCAAAAAATATTCAGTTTACTATCATGAAGACAAAGGAAAGCAGTTAATCTTAACATAAAAGAAGCTAGAACAGGCAAATATTTGGTATTTTAACTTCAAAGAGCAATACGTGCAGATTCATTTTCTGTCAATGGACTAATAATACCTATTTCATCAGTATTACCAAAAGGATCTTGTTTAATTCAGGGACTAAAACATCAAACAAAATGTGTATTTTTTGCAGTATAGAAATGATTTCAAATGCTCAAGCGCTAAATTACTCTATGCCTTTTTCATGCATAGTGAAAATGTACCATTATACACGCAAATATGAAGAAACATTTTGAATTCTTACATGCTGAATCTTTCAAAACTAGTGTACAAATATCACAAAAAAAAGAAAGAAGGAAAAGTCAAACACTCGGGCTTCTATAAAAAGGGTTTACACCACTTTTCAGTAAACACAATCACAGTCTGATAACTGAGTGGACAATTATGTGGCCACTAAATCATACTTCAGACCAACTCTTTGCCAATCACTTAAGAAGCTTTTCTGGTTTAATGTCTTCTGCTGCAGCACAGATGCTGAGCGGAGAACTGTAATTAACTTCCAGAGAAGCAATACACTTCAGATAAACATTACCTCTCTGTACAACACAACCCTCTGCAGTGGCGACATTTGAAGAGACGAGTCTTTTGGTTAGTTGAAATTTCGTGGGTGAGCGTTCATCAGTTCAGTTGTGTCAAACACGGCATTGATACACACAGTCACACGGTTACATAAGTTTGTACTGGTTGCTGCTATATAAGAAAATGTCTGCACTTATCAAAACAAAACACTTAGTACATGGATTAGGAATGAATGAAGATGCATTTCACTTACTAATCCTTGCATTTTCATACAACAATCCTGGATTTTTCAACCTCTTCCAACCATTCTTGTAAAGGTCACTTGTTTTTAAAGAGGGGACACTTTTAATTCTGGCTCTGCCTCTCAAGGTTTGAGCTGCTTTTATTAAAAGACACACACACACACACACAGACACACACACAGACACCATCTCTTTCAAGTTTAGTATCAAACATTGACATCAACATCCAGGATGTGGCTCGCTTGTGCAGTAATAGACATTTGCAGAACATCAGTGACAACCATCAAAGCTTATCGATGCACAGAGACAACATTCATCATATGAGCAGTATTTAAAGACATTTCATGAACCCATGGTTTGTGGCAACAGCTTAATTTCTTATCGTCCTAAGATTATCACTTTCCTGTAAAATCAGTATGAGTTCTAGGTGCTCATGTTTATAACTAAACAGACGTATAATTACCCTTCCAACAGATGTAAACGTATTTGCTCTCCTCTCAAGCAGAAAGTGTTACACAAGTGTGATCACAAACTCATTCGGATTGCTATCACAGTCATCTCCTCCTTCGTTAGCGCCTTTACATTAAAATATCTTGCATCTATTCACTTCTTGTTAGAGTCTCATATGATCAATTAGATTCAAAGTTGAAAATTACCTTCTTCATAGAAAAAAATAAATCAATTTAGTTTCGCTTTTGCCTAAATGCCACTTCAGAGGTTCATACAGTACTTCAGTGCACAGGCAGAGCTGCTTTTCAATAAGACAACATGAACCTGTCAAACACACACTGCCGTGTCTACATCTGATTTTTGATCAGGTATTATCAGACACTTCATTTTTATGATTACAGCTAAAAAAATGAGGGGATATTTAAGGCAACAAGATCCAATACATACATTGTATACACACGTCTACCCCATTTATTGATTTTAGCAATCCAAGGTATCGTGTAGCCACACTCCTACTAGACTTGACCTGGGTTACGTCGTGAAACCAACACCTGCCCCAATTCATTTATGTGCTTTAATTACGTACCAGATGTCCTATTATGGCCTTATTAACATTCAAAGACTTGAGCCTAGAATGTAGAACATATAATATACCTAACTATGTTTTAATTACTGTATAATCACCTGAAAATAAGAATGTTCAAATCACCTTAGCATGATCTTCAGACGCTGCAGGTCCACTTCCACAGAGTCTGCCATGATGCACCACTATTTTTCTACAGTAGCCCAGAATGGACAAACTAAACACAGGTTCTAGATGGGACCTTTTGTGTTTTTTTTGTACATTACACCTGCACCACAGTCCGTCATATTAGAAAGGAGTGTGCAACAAGGAGACTGTAATCAGCAACTACAAAGCTAGGTGCCACACATTGCTCCTTTAAAGACATGTTACTATTTTGAAAGGGTGTGTTGTCAAAGTGTTGTTGGGGTTTGGCTGTTTGGCTTTCCATCGGGCTTTTAGAGTTGAATAGATAGGTATGCAGCTCTACGGTGATATTACATACTTGTCCATTTATTTAAATGATGTCCTGTGAGAGCAGAGCGGACAGCTGGTCCAATTAAAAAGATCCCCACAAGAAGCAGAGAATGGCTGTCTGTATGAGTGGAAGCATTTTTACTCACATATAAACAAATGAGTCACTGTTAGTTCAAATCAAAAAATGCACAACTGTCTCTGTAGATAAATTTAGGTTAAAAGGTGCAGTGGTTTGCACTTATGCTTCATAGCAAGAAAGTTTTTGGTTCAAACCTTTCTGTGTGGAGTTTGTATGTTCTCCCTGTGTCTGCGTAGGTTCTCTCTGGGTACTCTGGCTTCCTCCTACAGTCCAAAGACACTTAATAGGTTAATTGCTGACTCTAAATTGTCCGTAGGTGTGAATGTGAGTGTGAATGGTTGTTTGTCTCTATGTGTCAGCCCTGTGATGAGCTGGCGACTTGTCCAGGGTGTATCCCACCTCCAGCCCAAAGTCAGCAAGGATAGGTTAACAGATAATGGATGGATAAAGTCGAACCTGTATGTGAAGATTTTCCACTTTGGTGCCACCTTGTGGTAATACATAAATTTATGTTTCTTAAAGTCACACATCAACTGCACAAAAACTTTCACAAGATTAATAACTTGAAAGATGTTATAGTCGTATAAGCTTTTTACACATCTTGGCTTTAAGAAAAAAAGAAAGAAACCTTCATGTGTGCTTCTCTCTTTAATGTAATAGGACAGACTGAGTGGGTTGTTTGGTGACATTTATCCCCCACTGTTCTATATGTTAGGTCTCAATATGTATATCATACAATACCAACAACTGCAACCAGTCATTATGCTATTCAGCCTCATAAGATAAAGCTGTGCATAATCACAGAGTGTAATAAAACACTGGCTGCTTTGTACTGTTCAAGGATCTTGCCAATGCAAATAGACAGCGTGCACAGGTCTTTAGGGATGTGTTCATTTTCTGGCCTGAAACAAGAGCAGAAAAGAACGCAGTATGTTATACCTGCGAGGCTTCCAATCTTAAAGCAATCTCCATCCTAAAGGCAGTTTAAAAGCATCATCATCCTTGGTTTTGTGATGCAAAGGTTCCTGCATAGCAATCACGGCCTTCACTTCAAATCACACACACATCTACTGTGAATCCTTTCTTCTTCTCTTCTACCACCCTAAGGATGTTCTCTCTAGTGAACTTTTACTTTATTAATCAAGGCTGACATGACTACATGGCTCCAGTTGCCTCAAGTAATACTGGAGTCTATCAACCACTGTGTCTTTCCGGCACCTCTGCTCATTTTGTGACAACAAGGCGGCTGTAAAGGGTTGACAGAGTGGGTCTCCACCAGTCCTTCTGATAGGACCAATCTCTTTTGAATTCCTTAACATGCAGTTATTCTGACTGGTCTAATTGCAGGATAATTATTTTCCATTAGTCCTACTGGTAAATGCTGTGCCATGATTATAGCCCATGGCGATTGAGTTTATGAGTAAATCAGGTTCAGTCACGGTGTGTTGAGACCAATGGTTATTTTTTTACAGTTGCCATTGGCACCAGGTTTGTGTACAGCTTTACAATGGAAGTGAAACACAGCAGGAACAACATGTGGGCAGGGTTTTATTACTCTGACGATACACTGTGGAGGCATATTCATGATTTAATGCAAACACAGACTTATTCTTCAAACTGCAAACTACTGTTTTATATATCCTGCTCAGTGTTTCCTTGCACATAAGAGCGTGGGAGGCAATGATACAATACTTCTACGCTAACTCCAAGATCTGTCTTCTTTTATGCTGCATTGATTTAAGGTTTAAATAATCAGACTTCACTACAATAAGGGACTTTAATCTTCAAATCTAATTGCATATGGAAGCATAACCTTCCAAAATGTCATCAAAATAACAGCCAATTTGAATATATAATTTTCTTGCCATATTCTTCAAACATTTAAGCGTGATTTAAATCACAGTTTTTGTTCTGGCAATAGTAAATCCCTGCATGCTCGCCAGTGGTTGTATCTTTTATGAAACAGCTCTCTTCTCATTACTGTAACAGCTAACTAGCAGCTAATCACACACCCAGTTAATGAAAGGAAGTGCTGGGGTATGAGGGGTATAATGAATGTTACCAAGGGGAGGATAAGGAGAAAAAGAAATAACGTGAGGGGACGGCAAAGAGCAATAAGCTGTGTCAACTTGGAGTCCAGCACCTGATCCTGCTTAACAGTCAATTCAGAGGCTTGTTAACTGTCTGAGTCACGTTAGAACTGTGAGACAGTTGACTATAACACATCTAGGAGTGAGAAAAGATGAGCAATCCAACAGTAACATTCGTACATTAGGAGGCAGACAGGCAAGTCCTGCACACTGCCTGTGTCTCTACTATATGTGGATCCTGTGTTTGTGTGCTTGTGTGGAGACAATGCTGTCAAACTACTCAATGATGTAATGACAGAGCTGTCAACAAAACAATGCTATAAAAACGCAAACCCTCGAGCGGGCACCCTGCTTACTGTTCTCATTAACTTGTGTGTGCACGTGCGTGTGTTTGCGTGTGGGAGGAACATCTGTTACGAGCCTAACCAATGTCACCTCTGAGTCTGGGCTAAAGTGCTGACATCAGCAGTTCCCCCTACTAAAATAAAAGACATTTTTATTTCCCCTACACCGTGTTCAATCAAAGTCACACTGTTTGAAAAATGTGTGCACAAAACGGACACACATACATGCAGAAACTCAAAACCACAAAATACGATTAACACAGCTCATAGCTACATATAAACAAATCCAGACAGCTGCAACGTTTTAGGTTCAACTGAGTTCAGGCCTGAAGATATTACATACACATACATTACACATGCACACTGCCACAGACAGACAAACACAAAACACACCCATAGCATGTGCACCGACTAGACAATAATACATTAAGTGCATGTTAGACTACATCCTGAAGCCCAAAGTGATATAATCAGTCAGACAGCTCTATTCTCTATACCTCCAACCCCCTCCTGCTTCATAACCCCTCCCTGTAACCCTGCAGTGGAATGTGAAGTGTTTAGCTCCGTCAAGCTCCAAGGCGTGTCCAAACCTTGTTAATACAGGCCTCTGCTCACTGGGGAGTACAGCCAAACAGATGCCAGCATAATGCATTAGTCCTTTGGCAAGATTTCACACTCCACTGCGAGATGGTGATCAGGTTTTCTATGAAACATTTGACGCTTATCAAAAATGTTTGGTGATGCTGCACACAGCGGGAAAACACAAGAACAAAACACAGTATCAAGATGGAAGTACAGCTTGACAACCATTTTATGGCCTGGACATCTTTCCTTCCATAAAGTTTTATTGTTTGTATTTAACCTTTAATAAGCATAGAGAGGGCAGTTATTCATTCATATTTTAGAGCTGCCTTTCGCAGAACTGAACCTTTTATTCCCGATCACACAAGTGAAATGACTGGAGATTGAGTCAGGCGGTGGGGTCATCAGAACTACTTGGCAAACAGGAGCAGCAGATGGTCGAGGAGTAGTACCATAATCAGATAGTGTCAGGTTATTTATTAAACAGAAGAAAACTGATGTGTTCCATGTTGCAATTTTCAGCTCAACTAGCTCCTTGAATTTTTAAGATTTGTTGCAACACATCGTCCAATTGTGAATTTCAGTTTCAGTAGAAGCTCGGAGCTACACACCTCTACTGCAAAAACTGCTCTTACGCACAAGCCCAGTTTCTTCACATAAATCCTACTATTAGTCAGCAAAACCCAAAAGGGCCGAGTAAGTGGAAGGATTGAAAATGATAGGATGCATCTCATCAAGATGTAAAATACAACAAGCCCCTGCAGGGATGCGAGCCAACAGAAAAGTAAGCAGCTAAAGTAGGAAGAGAGGGATAGAGGAAGAGAAAATAAGCTTGAGGGTAGAAAACAAATTACTCTGCTGTCTTTCTGCCCTCGGGCCCTTTAAGGAGAGTTCAGTAAATTTATCAGATTGAAAGCCCTCAACGGGACAATACTTGCAGAATACCTACTAAGGAGAGTGCCCTCCATAACATACCGACAGAAGCGGGAAGCAAGCGCCCCATGTGGGGACTTCCCTTTAGGAAATACAGAAATATGCCTTTGTTGGCGTTCTTGCTGAGATTAAGAGATGGTTGATGTCATTCCCATATCTTTCCTGTATATACAATGCTATAGCCAGCAGCTGTTTAGCTTAGTTAAGCACAAAATGGGAAAAAACAAGTGAAAACAGCTAGTCTGGTTCTGTCAAAGCTAACACAATATGCCTACCTGCATCTATAAAACGGTGTCAACACGTCTTTTGTAAAGATGTCTTTCATTTTCTCCACTTACAACACTTTTTATTTATTTAGTTACTGTCAAACGGAAGAAAATAGAGTAGCTTTGCTTGTCCTTCCTCTTCTTTTGTCTCCCATTATTTTTCCATCTCTTCCAAAGCTTCTCTAGACACCAGTTTATACAATATTATCTCCAACTTCTGACAGCCTTCCTCCGTTTTAATTAGTGTCACTGGCGGTAACTTAGCAACCACAACTATTCACAAAGAGGCAGGGAATTGTACTTGTTTTTACTATCACATAAATACAAACATAATGTACAAGCACATCTGAACACGGCTATGAACTGAATATTCTTCTAGCCACAGTGTTAAAGCATCATTTCCATTCATGTTCATCTTGAAATAGGAAAGTCAATAACATGTGCCAAATGACCATGAAACCCATTAAACCCTTCAACAAGAGATTCAGGATACACAAAAGAGTGTACGAGAGTGTGTTAAGTCTTCTGCATATAATCTAACTCCATCCAGGATTTGAAGATTATACACAGACTGATAATACAGGAATTGGAGAGGCGGGCTCTGGGGAATATGTATATGTGTGTATTTAGTGAGTGTCTGTCTGTGTGTGTGTGTGTGTGTGTGTGTGTGGGGTGGGTAATGCCACATAAATCAAGTGCGAGGTCAGGTTTGTGAAAGAAAGAGCGAGCAGTTGCCATGCCTACAACGTGCATGTGCACACAGAGAGGCTTATGGTTACACAAACACACGCCGTGAGGCTACGCAGCCTTGACTTTCCCATTTCCTGACTCGCCAGCCCTGCAGCGCTCTATGCTACCCCAGAGGTCAAAAAGCTCATCACGTAAACTGAAATCCCTGCCTACACACTCTTACCACTGGTAAATATTTAATCAGTCCTGGAAACACTCAACACCAAGACAGCAGTGAACCCTCCGTGTGATTAACATACGCATGAACAGAAAGATGCACTGCATGTGGAAACCTGTGGTTTGTGATCTGTGGATATAGACAGATTAGCCAGCGGTGCACTGGATCACAATGGGAACTTCATGATGTGTGTGTGTGTGTGTGTGTGCGCACATCTGTTTCACACACATCATTCACAAGAGACCCAGAGTGTGTGTCTGAAGTGCTCAGTGTTTCTGCCACTTCCTCCTTTATGGTTTCCGGCACGCTGCGTCTTTCTTCAGTCGTCACACTGTGTGACAGCGCTTATGTCCACAACTGACTGACTGGATGGGGAACTATGCAGGGGCACGTCTACGTTTTCCTCTCCTCTTTACTCTTCTCTCTGTTCTGCACTCCTGCAGTCCCTCCTATGCAGTTTGCTCCTCCCCTCTATTCCCTCTCTTTACAACTCCCTGGCTCCCTTCTCCCCTCCGCTGTGCCCTCTCGTCACTCGGTCAGTGAAGCACAAATACTACTTGCTCAGCACCGAGCCGCAGTAAAAAGCCATTATCTACATTAGGGATTACAAAAAATGTCACTGACACCAATGGAAATGAACTCTTTCTGCTTTTCTGCCCTCAGGCTTGGCATGTGGGAGTTTCAGACGGTAGTGTGAATCACACCAGCAGAAATTAGACAGACATAAAAGCACACACACACAGAATGAAGAAAAACGGCATATTATGCATAATTAAACTGTGCATTTGTAAACAACATTTAGTGAGTGTTACAGATTTTGCATTTTTAGGGACATTTAACGTGACATTTTTTTTGTGTGAAACCTGTACCTCGTACTTTTGACAAAACAATCTTACTTATGCAACTCTTTAATAATCAATTGTTTCATTCATGCCATTTTTCAAGCGAAAATACCAACAATTTGCTGGTTTCATCTTCACCAAATGTCTCATGATAGTCAATAATACAATATTTTTGGGTTTTGGACTGTTGGTTGGTGAAACAAGCATTTTGAGGCTTTCCCCCCCCCATTCACATTTTTTCATGACTAAATAATTAAATGTGAAAATAGAGAGTTCTACTCACTACAAGGTCCATTTAGTGGCTGCTCCAAAGCTTTTGATCGTACCGCACAACCTTCATCAGCAGAGAAATTTGCCCAGCTGTCACTGAATTGTGGTTGTCTTTAAAGGTACCCCATCCTTAAAAATTATAGATTGCTTCTTATACTACTACGACTACTACCCAATTATGAATCATAAAGAAATCCGCAAAGTTGAAGTAAGTGTAAGAACAGTATTTCATGGATAGTCGGAGTCTTATAGTTTTGACAGGAGAGAACAATATCAAAACGTCAAAGAAAGTTTTCAAACCAATCCTGAATCATAATCCACTACACCGAACAGTGATATTTTGGGCTGTGAAATGTCAAAATAACAGTGAAAGATGCCCAATGCAGTTTCCTTGACCTAAACCTCATATTTTTGACGAAACCTGACTCTACCATTCCTGTCTTTATCCTCATGCACAACCATCCTGAACCACAATGTCAACCTGACACCCTGACATCCCACCTTATGACATTCAGGCACATTATTTCTCATGAATGTTCTGGTTTGGTCCTTCAACATTATTCTTATGAGTAACGCCACAATGGAACTAGCTACTGCCGTGAGCTCCCCTCATATGCCTATATCAACTACAAAAACCGTGTCCTCAGCGTGAGTCCTCCATTTACAGGAACATAGAAATTATGGAATTATCCTATTATAACCCTGCCTGCTTTTGCTGCGACGGCTGTCAGCAGCTCTGATGTGAAACCATAGCAACCAATTTTCACACTACGGGAATATTACAACTTCTTGAGGTCGGATGATGTTGAACTAAAAGATTTAATAAAAAGCCGAAATCGATCACCTGCAACAGTCTTTGGTGATAACGCACAAGGCCTGGAAGGTTTGTCCTGTCTGCTTTAATGGTCACTGTTAATCATGCTCTTGCTAATTAAATATTTTTTATGGAGACATCAACTGTGATGTATTATGCATGATTGGATAAAGTATAAAAAGTAAAATATCTTTTGAATCTCTTTAATATCTCTAACTACAAACTCTCTCAACAAGTTAATTCACATAGAGCTCAGTTAGAAAAAGTCAAATCATAGTCAGATGCACCACTGCAACAATCAGGATTTCAGCCAACAACCAGATTAAAGCTCACCTACGCAGTCCTGATGAAGCAGATTAGCTAAGTTTATGAGTATGTAGTCATGAATACATTTATTTAGATAAATACTTCAAAAATCAAAAATCACTACACATATTGAATTTTACATACATTAACAACACATTTTGTCTATGGGTGTCTGTCACTCGCTCACACACATTAACTCAGCTCAGCACTAACAAAGCACAACACAATTAACAATGAGTGACTCTTGTTACTTCATTAGAAAGTCAGGCTAATCTACAGTTGGGTAATTTACAACAGGCTGAATAAATTACCTCCTGCAGCCCTTGTCAAGTCTGTAGTTCGCTGCATCTCACCATCAAAAACTGCTCCGATCGAGACAGTTGAGCTGAAGATTGTTCTTTGATTCTTTGGTTTTTGCCTTTTATCAGGATGTAAATGACGCACTTCTTTAAATTAGAAGCTTGTTTTCTCACTGATTGAGGTGAACAGTATGATGTATTAAGATTAAGTGTGCCAATGATACGAACTGCCTAACCTCAGAGTATTAAGTACTTTTTATTTAGATTGTC
The DNA here is from genome assembly GCA_036365135.1 of Miichthys miiuy. Classification (NCBI taxonomy): domain Eukaryota; kingdom Metazoa; phylum Chordata; class Actinopteri; family Sciaenidae; genus Miichthys; species Miichthys miiuy. Next base: position 16,722,383 of record CM071615.1, on the reverse strand, counting down.
TTATGATCACTCTCTTGTTCTGGGTTATTCTGTAATGTTGTTGTTCTCATCAATTCTGGTGAAGAACATCAACAAGACATTCTCATTGGCCAAGGCAGACGGTTTGAGTAATTAGGCCTGCAGCTAATGATTATTTTCTTGATTAACTAATGAAGTGCTGAGTCTAAAAACAGGAAAAAGTCAGGAAATAAGAGTCCAAGATGTTTTTAGAGATCTTGCTTTGTCTAACCAACCAAAGCCCAAATACATTCAACTTACGGTTATATTAAGCAGCACAGCAGCTGAATCGGAGAAGCTGAAACCAGAGAACTATTTTTGATAGAAATAACTCAACACACCATTTGATAATCAAAACAAATGCAAATACAGCAATTTTTTTCTAAGCATGCCTGTAAAACAGTTGCCAACAGCAACAACCAACCAGATCGTGTCCTCATGTAAGGCCACTTTTGCTTGCTAGGCCAATACTTGTTGTTACTTCCCCTTCCTTGGGAGTCCCATGGCAGCTGAACTCTTACCCCATATGACTTCTTTTTTTTCTCAAAATCACTTCAATTTAGCATTTTTGTCTTGGAAACTGAAGCTGTCGTATCCATTGTTTCAACTTTCTGAACAAATCTTTCTCCCAAGAGTCCTCAAGGGCATGAGGTTGATGGGATTTGTTGCTAGAAATAGGCCAATTTCCACCCTTGTGTGAGAGCAGATCATAGTCAGCCTGGCTTATTGCCAGGGAGTAAATTGCTGGGTAATATCATCCCCCTGTGACGAGACAGATCAGATGAGTATCCTCTTAGGATGACTGTGCTCTGCAGTCTGATCATCCCATCAATACACCTCACCAGAGGCCATTTGTTGTTAACAGCTACTGTACTATATCACCACCAGTAAGTTTTTTATCTCTTTTAAACAAGCATGGAGATGATAAGAGCTGGGAAAAGCGAAAAGTGCAACAAAAGCAGAAATGGTTGTTTTGTCTTTCCACTTCTAACATTGATACTTTTACTAGTGCTGAAACAATATCTTGGTTAACTGATCAGCTGACAGAAAATCAAACCAACAATAATTCTGATAATCAATAAAAATTTTAAGGAATTAATGAAGTAAAAACAATAATTATTCTCTGGTTCCAAGCTCTGAAACTTCAGCTTCATTCATCCATCCATTATCTATAACTGCTTACCGTTATCAGGGTGATGAGGACGGGATACACCCTGGACAAGTCGCCACATCATCACAGGGCATATAGAGACATACTTTCTCAGCTTCATTTCACTGTAAATAAATATCTTTGGGTTCTGGACAAAACAAGCAGTTCAAAGAAATCTATTATATTGTGCCCCCTTATTATGAAGCAATATCTCTTTGCAAGCCTTCATCAAAAGGTTGCATGTCTATTGTTGTGAGCAGTTCAATCGAACAGTTGCTTTCCCCTCTCAGATTGTTTGATCTGAATTATTTTTAGAAGCCAGCCTCAAGAGGTAAAACTATAGAGTCATTTCATGAAAAAGAATATATTAGAAGAAAAGTCTGAAAAAATAATTTCAAATTAAATTTTTTTTTTTTTACATCAGAATTCAGTTTGTTGTCATTTAATACCATTGCAATCATCTTACGATGCCTTTTTTGCAATCTAAAGAATTGATATATTAACCAAAAGGAAACCAATCAAAAGACTATTGATAAATAATAAAGAATAAGCTGCAGCCATAGTCAGCACTATAGAGGTTGATTTCTACCCAGCTCCATTCTATTTTTATGTGTCCCCTGTCCTAAAACAGATGACAAAAAAGGCACACAAAAAAAATCCCTGGGTTAAAAATCAGTAGCCTGTCAGGGTGCCTTACCTACTGCAGTCACCTTAACCTACAGGTAATGGCTCAGAAAACACACAGGAGGGACAAAAGCGGCACAATTATCCGAGTAATATGCTCTTGTGTGTTCAATTTTTTCACACCATATAAAGAGTCCTAGAGAGAGCGAGAGAGACAGAAGATGGCTCATTAGTGCCATGGACATGTTCTTCAGGGACAGAGTTAACCTCACCATCACCAGAGTCCCCCTCCACACACAGACCTCACTGCTAAGGACAATCAGTTCACCGTTTTAAAGCCTATTTTGGGGTTTTAACATTAGTTCACGCAGCAAGGGCAGCCACTCTCTGTCTCCCCCAGTCTCAATCATTACCCCCTCTCTCCCCTCCCCTCTCTCACTTCACATTAAGTCTGCTGGAGCCAGGTAACTCCCATGGCTAGAGTAGATAACAGCAGCCATTATCAAATTCCCAGCCTTTAAACTGCAGCTCGGCATCGATCGCTGTGTTTCAGCTGCCCTGTCTGCATGGTGCCAGAACAATCTAGAGACGAGGTCCACCCCCATCCACGACAACTGTGATCTCATGCCTAAGTGAGACATATGTTTTATAAAGTTATTAAAAGGTCGCTGACTTAATCTCACCATATGAACATCAAAATCCATCATCATATTGTGCTATCTCATGCCGTCTATTCTTCTTGTTTGAGAAACTTGAGCTACCACTCCTGTAGACCCACAGGAAGAAAATCCAGCAGCCCATTTGGAGGACATCCTAATTAACAAGATTACATAACTGACAAGATTACTGAAATACTCCCCAATCAATTAGCACAACATGTAATGCACATAATGACAGCAGCACCCAGACCGGCGTGATAATTAAATATTTGCAACTTCTCATTGTGATGATATGATTATGATGATGTGATGTACCAATCCAAAACTGACAGTATTACGTGGATCGGTGCTGCAAAAAGTGTCAGGACAAAAATCAGTGTTTCTGTTATGTCATGACCCGTTGCTAACCCGTGTTTTTTTTTGGTGGCACTGCAAACTCTGGCTTCAAATTACCTAAGAAGGAAGATCTCACAGTGCTCAGGGGAAGTTTGAGTACAAAATGAGTACAAGTATTGAATTGGTATCAGTAAACAACCAGAGTTAAGGTATCAAAATCGGTATTAAGTTGTCTAGGTTAATGATTTGGATACACTTAAGTACCGTACAAGCTAAGAAGCATTGTCTTTTTTGTCCCCTTGCCATCAATGTTAATGGATTTGACCAATGCGGCCACTGTGTGCTGACTCCTTTGACTGAAACCCCTCTTTCTCATCCAGCGCACTCAGCTCTCCTTCAGTCACAGCACATTGTTCTGGACTGAAAGAAAAGACGACATCCTCTTCAAACTCTATCCCCCTCGAGAGCGAGGAGAGAAAGAAAAAAAAAAAACGAGGCTAAGCGAGAAGGAACATTTCCTTGTCTGCTGCTACATGGCTGGAGAGTAATAGTCTACAGAAGGAAACACGATCAGATTTCAGAGCCGGACAATAAAGCACGGAGGCCAGCCAGGAGGCAGGAAAGGGCTGACTCGATGATTCTCACTGTGTGTGTTTTTGTACGTGCAAGCTTGTGTGTATTTGTCTCTATATGACGTGTTAACATGTTAACAGGACACGTGAGGACATACTACTGCTCTATTATGTTGACCCAGACACAGTAGAAGGGCTGTGGCTCAATCTGCCTTGCTCAGACAGTATTCAGCGCATTAAACTCCAATCAGCTAATGCCCTTGGAGGGCCTTAAATGCAATTGCCGAGTTAATAAATCAACGCAGTGTCACACATTCGCGGATGTGTACTCCCTTTTCCCTCAGCTCAAAATGAAGATTCATACAAGAATTTGCCCTTTGATGGAATTCTGCTTTCTGCTGCTGGCTTTCATTGAAAAAACACAAACAAAAGCCAAAGAATTCAATATAGCAGTTGCGTCCAAGTCCTCAGTGTAATTTACTGGATCTTAAGCTCCATGAATGTTGAGTCACATTTGTGTGTGTGTGTGTGTGTGTGTGTGTGTGTGTGTGTGTGTGTGTGTGTGTGTGTGTGTGTGTGTGTCTTTGCATTGGTGTGAGTGTGTTTCTGAGATTTCGTGTACCTTCACAGCAGGCGTGACTCCATCCTCAGCGGTGCTCTGCCCATTCTGTCAAGAAAGCAGATACGAGAAACAGTCAGAGTGTGTGACAGTGCATATATCATATGAGTGTATGTGTATCAAGAAGGGAGAAAGAGGGAATATTTGCAAGACTGCGTGGGTGGCAACAGTCCATTGTATCCAGCACTTTGCTCCTCGGCAAACCTAATAATCTTAGGCTGACACAAATGCACACCCGTCGTCCATTCTCCAGTAGGTAAGTCTTGATGAAAAGGGTAATCATTGTTATTTGTAAAACAATGGCTCGCCAAAGCCCATTCGGAGAGCTCAACATGCTGTTCACTGCAGCAGAAGTGGGTGGCTAACTGTGAACATACAGTAGGCTTTCAGTCAGATTAGATGATTAAATGTGTCTCATTCTGCTCTACACAAAAGGTAGAACTACAAGGAGAATGATAAGCAGAGGACGGAGGAGATACCAGTGATGTAATTCTTAAAAAGCAGGGGCCATTACGATGTCAAGTCAAGTTAGGATCACTTGTCATTGCTCATTTCTAAAGTCTACAGAGGCTAGACAACAGAGGAGACATACAGCATCAGTAAGATGGGACGTCTAGCTGAACTCTGGTTCCATCCCAACCACAGGTTGAAAGTCGAATACGGTTATTGGTCAAGTGTGTCAAATTATGACTATTGGTGTACTTAAATATGTGTTTTGTTATTTAATTTATATTAAAGTATCATTTCTATTACCAGACTTGGAGTAAAGTTAAAGATTTTGAGACCATGAGATGGTTAGAGATACGCCAACTTCCAAAACACAGGTTCCTACATATCCCATAATGCAACTTAATGTCTTTTGTCAGACCATCCCTTCATTGTATTTCAAATCTGGCTCCTCTGGTTTGTAATGCAGACTTTCTACAGAGGTGATTTTCTTAGACGTGATCCACAAAAGACTTTATACAATTGTGTTGTGTTGTGACTAGTACAATGACCGTGACATGTTCAATGGACAGAGTTGAAAATAAATCTATGATGATGACTGGCCCTTTCAAATGATCAAAGAAACATTTCTGTATTCTGACCAAGTGTGACAACACCCTGAATAACAACTCCCCCTCCTTTTCCTCTTTTTGCTTTGTTTTTCCATTACAGAGGGGCGACCCTGATGTTGCACACACTTCCTCCATGCCCTCGTTCTTCCCTCTTCCTCTTCCTCAAGACTGCTACACAATGACAAGCAGCGGCCTGCCACCAAACAGCTTTGCTAGGCTCGTGTATATTATTGCAGAAAGAAACTTTCTGAACAGGAACAACCTCAGACCGTTGATCTGATTTACAGTACTGTCACTGTTCTACCTCACAGTGCATTCTTCTCTGTGCTGAGATTGGATGTGTTTGGCAACTGCATGTACTTCTTTTTCTGCTGTGAGTTTCAATCTAGCAAGAACCAACAGCTATAAATTGGACGAGCTTTTTTTTTTTTTTTTCAGAGCAACAGTTCATCTGGTTGGACTTTAATCATGATCTCAAGGAAGGCAATTTAATTTAGCCAAACTATGCCAGTCATAAAAGAGGCTGTGAAAGCTGTAATGTGAAGTGACATCGCAGAAATGGTAACAATTAAGAGGCCAAGAGCAGTTCAAAGCCAAGCACAGATGTGTTTTCGGAGCGGTATTTAAAAAAGCAAGAGGAAGTGAAGTGTGTGTTGTTATGAGGGGCTTTGCAGACTGATTCCATCTCACTTTCAGGAACACAGGGTGAAACCTTCCCACCTCACTACACGTTCTGGCCCTTTCCTGACTTTCATCTTGTGTTCCATCAATGAGGTATGTGTGGCTGGCTTTGTTTAACCCACCACGGTGAGGACCAGTGGTGGAAATCTTAAGTGTGTGAGTGCAACTGTCTTACGTTTGTGTGTGGTCAGCAATGCCTTCCCGACGTCGCTGCTCAACACATTTCAACCTCATTAGCTTTGCATGACTGATCCAAGTGGCCCAGTTAATGGTGCTTTCCCTCCCTTGAGTTCCTCATTGAGTGCATGGGCAAACACACAAACATAAACAGCCACATACATTTGCTCAAAGATGAATACATTAATAAACAAACATGATTTCAAAAGCAATGTAAGAAAAGTGTGTGAACTTTACTGGGCAAATAAGTATGGAGAAAAATGCTACAAGATGCACACACACACACTATAAGAAATGTACAGGCCACAAGCATGCTGTAAAAGGATTTACAGACAAACCTATTAAGTAAGCCAGAGCCAGAGAGGAGAACTTTTAATTTCTCACAGGACTCATATATGATTAGACAAAGTAAACAATCTCAGGGTGCCAATGCTGTGTGATTTTGATATATAAATCTGTGTTTTAACAACATGATTAGAGCAGCACTGCACCGTAACTAAGCAACTAAGAAATACAATGTTTGTGCCTGTAATCCTATCCGACAAAATTTCTTGTAATCTCACTTGCCAGTGAGTATCGACAGCAGGTCACATTACTAATGTCCTCTTCTGGTCAATGCCAGAAAATGGACAAAAGCTATTTCTATCAGGTTTATTTGTGTGGGCACCAAAAAGCTTGTCCCTAGTGAAGTGAAGAGAGAAGAAATTTGTTTTAACAGCTCCAAATCTGCACCTTTGCCTGCAGATATAACTGTGACTTGACAATATACAGTCTTCACTGACTGAATTCAAAGACAAAAGCGATGGAGGACTTTCTTTCTCAGGGCACTTATCAGGCAAAGTGTTGTGTTATCACATGCCCACCTAGCCCTACACCACTCCCACAGCCCTGCTCAGGTGTGCCACAGGTCACACCCAGATTAGCTGCAGTTAAGCATACGCATGTGCACATACACACGAAGCAAAGCGTGAAAGTGAACTGAACTGGAGAACACACACACACACACACACACACACACACACACACACACACACACACACACACCCAAGTGTTCGGGTGTGCACTGCTGACCACGCCTGGCTGGTAAACACGGCACACATTCCGTATATTAACCCTACTTTCTCCTCTACATGACCGTGTTACGCAATAATTGGAAAAACTCCAGTCTAGTTATACCATGTCTCTTTCTTTCTCTGCCATCTAGGCTTGTACAATCCTGCTCTTTAAATCCTGGCTTGTGCATTCCTGTTATATAAATACATATGTCCTTTGTTAGTTTGCTCTCTCTTCTATTCTCATGAAGAAGTCACAAATAAGGCTCAATCTGTGGACTATTCGAAATATTTAATCCAGAACACAGAGGGATTATTAAATTTCAACACAGACTGATTCAGACACTTTGCTATCATGTTGCCTCACCTGTAATCTTTCAGGTACGAGAAGGCACAGTTGTTGAAGACGTTAGTTCAGGTTGTAAAAGTTAAGTTAAGCTGATAGAAAGAAAAAAGCTAACAATGAAAGTAATGCATTTAAGAGTACAGTACGTCCAAGAGTGGCCACCAAACATGCCATCTTGAAGAGTGTCTTATGAGCTCTTAACAGTCAAATAATCAGAATTCATATTAACTATGAATACAGCAAACTAATTAACAAACTAATACTTGCATCAGTGTCACTTTTCCCATTAATTAATACAAATATGTTTTGGTTTGTTTTTGTTCACCAATTTAACCTACATCTCCTGACACTTCGGAAGCTACGACTTGCAAGCTATCGTGGGCATAATGATACGGCTGCAGCGTTGTTTCATAATGTTTCATAGCTTCAAGATTACCTGCGTGAATCAATCAAATGAGCAAAAATGTTCACCCACATTTCAGGGTGAGAGATTCTCCAGGAATGTGGATTGACAAATCTGCAATAGCTCAACACTGACAGAAACATGATTCAGATCTTTTAGAGGACCTTAACTTATCTATCTAGCAACGACAGTGGCCACTGCAGGTGGTAGTGATTCAACTGGGACAGGATGGGCATGATTTGTTATCGTGCCTTTATCAGAGATGAATCATTGAGGAGAAGTTCATTTATAACAGATGTGGTGTGGTGATGAATGAAAGGGCTCAATCAAACAAATATTTTTTTTGAATAGCTCTCTTTCTCTCGCTTGCTTTGTCACAGCTTAAAAGCACAAAAGGCCTTTAATCGCATTTCTGCTCATGACACCTTCTCTGGTTCAAAAACACACCCGCACAATGAGAGACAGGGAAACAGACTTTTCCTCAGCTGCCATATCCACAGCACATCACTTAATCTTTTGTTCTTCAGCCCTTCATTTTCCAAAAATCAGCTACAAGTGAGTCCCTCTGTCCGTCCCATCTGTCCGCATGACTAGGCGGACTCCCATTGCTATGCCTCCATTTGACTCTTCCAACATGTTCACTGGCATGGCCCTCCACCCTCGCTTGCTCTTTCTGCTCAATCAATCTGAGCTCTGATACAGCTCTCTGTCTCTCACTGCCAACAGGAACCAAAGTGTGCAGCTGGTTGGTAGGTTGGTGACAGAGATAAATGGCACACATCCCAATGTGACTGGCAGTGACCAGTGTGATCAAATCAATTACAGATATTGGATTTGGGTACGCTGATGCGAGCAGGCAAGAACAAAAAGAATCTCTTCTTACAGCATAGTATATGATTTCAAAATTTACAGAGAAAGAGAGAGGCTGTATTTTTAGCAATTATCTCATAAATTTGGTTAACATAGCATTGTGAGCATTACACATACCAAAAGGAAGGTATTTTTACAGTATTAAACTTAGCACTCTTCACAGGTTCTGCAGCACCATCTGTTCAACCGTGATATGCTACGCAGCCAACTCATGTGCTGCAGAATACTGTAAATAGTGGAGTCTGCAGGACAAACCGAGTCAGGATGACACGGTTTCTAAATTACCCAAAGTGAACTTGATTTTTCATTCATCATGAGCACCAACAATAACATTTGTCTGCTCTACAATTTACTGTAATAACCGTAACTGCACAATCAATAATGTCTACTCCCTTAATAGTGGTAATGAGTAGCTTGATGAGTCACGACTTATTAACTCTCCTTCGGTATTCATGAATTAGACATCAAGCTTAATGAGGAAATTTAGGTTCTGAGAAGAACAGGCATTATTTTTCCCTAAATTCTCGTAAATCTTTCTCTTGGTGTTGCATCCAATAAATTCTCACTCCCATCGAAAGGTTATCTAGGCCAAGAGACGAGAGACAAATGAGACTTATTTATGATCAGACTGATGTCTTGTGAAGCAGATTGAGGACACTGTGCAATATTGTACACAGAGCTATAAATCAGTCAGATCAGACACAACGAGTGCGAACTATTTTGATAATGAATTAATCGTTTAAGTGATTTTTCATGCAAAAATGGCGGAAAATGACCAAAACAAATCATGACCTTGGACTTTAAGTGGCTGGGATGGATATGTTCACTATTTTCTGACATATTATAGACGAATTATTCAAAAATGAAATAATTGTGAGCTGTAGGTCAGGAAACTTGTGGCCCAATCTAGAACCAGTGTTTGGTCTGTTCTGAGCTTTTGTAGAAACACGGCGGTTCTACATGCTTCACTACATGGAAGAGAAACTGTGCCGTCTAGGCTCATCCTATGGTAAGAAAATATTTTTATATTCCATTTCTCCCATATTCTGTGAACAGAGCCGCCTAAATCTGACACACTGGACCTTTCATTAGTAGACTAATTCAAAAGAGGCACTTTAGGCTACAGCTGTAGCCTAATGTGGAACAGGTTGTCTGCTCATCGTAACCATAATGCGATAGCAGCACATTCACTTAGCAACCAGTCTGTTCAAGAGGCAATTGAAGAGTTCATGAATAATGATGCCACCTCTGAATAATAAGAGGGGTCTGGACAACATTAGGCGGACAGATCTCTTTCTTAGCCTAAATTTTCGATGTTCTAAAAATGTATTATGAGAAAACTGTAAATCATTTAAACTTTATGAGAGTCCTCCTCTGGTGTAGTAATCGGACACTTCTGACAAGACAGATTTGTTTGAGTAAAACTCTGCAGAAGAAACACACAAGCACACTCATAAAGCATTAGGCGTGGGTGTTCTGTAGCATGTCTAAGCTGTAAATCAAGAGATCTCTGCAGCCTGCATTACAAAAACTTAGAAAACTCATAGGTTTAAATGTACTACAGAGTTCAGCATATAGATTATCAGTTTAATGGTCCCCATGAGGCTGGAGGAGTCTGCCCTGCCATGTGTGAAAAGACTTTACACAGAGAATGAAGCCACTTTACAGGTAAGAGCAGTGACAGACAGACAGATGATGAGCCCTGCACATTTCCTTCAGGTCACAGTCTTCTCTCTTTTCTCAGCTCTGACATGGGGTGATAGACTGGAACTCATATGAAACATCTCCTTATTGACTGTCAATCAGAGCCTTTATAATAAGCCCCCGTACGATTGTTTCCAAAGAATAGAAACTGACAGGAAAATATACAGTCTATTCATCACATTTTGACTTACCCTGATTAAAAATGCATACTACATCCTACACAGGACATACATTATGAATTATTTATTAAGTGTGTTCATCTCCAGCTGTGTGTGTTTAGTTTAACATAAACAAACATTCAACTTAACTCCCAATCACTTTTTTTTTCTCTCTCCCTCTCTAGAAAGTGGTGACTGCTGAACACCTTGAACTGATACCTGGACGCGCACCTTGCTCGCCATTTTATTTTTTCCCCCCCTCTCTCTCTCAGTCCCATTCAAAATCTGATCAAACAATGCATGCAAAAAATAGCGTCGATATATTTCACCTCTCATTACCTCCGTTTCGAGCTGCACTAGTTCCATCGTGGGCCATGGCTCCGCGATCTGTGCGAGAGGCATTTTCGCAGGATTTTCAGTGTTTCCTCTCTGTTCAGCGGCTCAAGTACGAATCAGGTCTCTCCAGATTTTTTTTTGACGGTGCCGCTCCTGTCAAGTGCAGCTCAACGAGGAGCTCCTTCACTCAGGTCCAAAGTCCAGGTAGAGAAGATTTATCAACACTTCGCTCTCCGCACGGAGAAGACGCTGCCAAGCGCAACCAAGAGCTTTACAAGCAATTGTAATCCCTTGGTTTGACTTCAGCGCAGGCTCGTGTGTGTTTGTTTGTTTTAAAGTGATAATCCAGCTGAAAACACCAAACAAACCCCCCTTGTCCTTCCAGGTAAGCGCGTTGGACACTCGGGATTTGGGTTTGACAAGCCGGAGAGGAGCGGGCAGCGGTGCCCAACAGTGTGATCCTTTAACGGGGCTTTGCAGGAGTCTGATACCGCCTAAAGGAATTAACCAGAGCCTGTGCTGTCTTTGCAATCGACGTCGTATGAGATCTAAACGTCTGCCACCCTGTGCGTGTGATTTCTCCCGGGCAAAAAAAAAAAGGGGGAAGACTTCGCTCCGTCCGCCGCCTGGATCCCAACGGTGTGCGATGCGCGCAGGGACCTCAGTGTGGCTCTGGAGTACGAGCACGCTCTCTAACTCGGGCTATTATTGGCAGATTCCAACAGGATTTCATCCAACCCCCTTTTCTACTTGTTCCGCCCAGGTCCGACCGTGCCATCATCCGGCGAAGAGATGAACTGCAAATACGTAATGCAGAGACTGGAGGCTTGCTATTCATGCTTTTTTCTTTCATGATTGTGGTGCTGCAGCAGCAGCAACAGCAGCAGGTGCATCAGAGGAGTGAAGCTCTGCGTTCAAAGGAAAAACCTGCCAGTCATTTAATAGATGGTGATGAATGGAAGCAGAAATAAGGGGATGCATAATGTCTACTGTGCCCGGACTGATGTGTTCAGAGTGTGCAAGTGACTTTTCATGTCTGGAGAGGCACTGATTTCCCCAAACTACTGATATATGACAATACATTTAGTGCACGTTCCACCTCAGAGCCACATCACCACTCGCTCTGGGTCAAAATACACGCTGCTTTGAAATTACATAACATAGATTACACAATTATTTCAATGTAAAGCACAGAAGAGACTTGAATTTGGGTCGTGACCAGTTCTGTTTGATTCTGTCCGGACGTTACATTGATGCAGCACTCTTTTCATTGACAACAGCTCTTGTAATGGTCCTTGTAATCTTCAGTGATATAATACACCCCTCCACCCTCAACACTTCGCTGCTTCATTCACTGCCGAGTGGATTTTGCTGTTGGCTAGCTTTGGTTACTATTGGCAACTGGAGACCATCAAACCGCCGTGAACGGATCAGACACATTTTTGATTCAAATCAAGATGAAGATGGGATTTCATGGAAACACGAATGAGATATTAACTGTGTGGGGGGGGGGATAAATGGAGCTCATGATGCTGGGCTTATCTGTTGATGGATGTGTTGTCTAACTACTGTGAATGCAAAATGCTGCTGCTGCTGCTACATTGACAAAAAAAACCTGTTTATCATGCTAATCTACAAGTCTGAGCTTTGTGGCAGGTTAAATACAGACCTGAACTGGAGATGGAAACATTTTCAATCTTATATAAATGCATCTTGTTGTTGCTTTTGGACTTTGTATCCATGCTGTTAACATACAACACCTTCATTCTTCACATTCACTCATGCCTGAAGGTTTACAGCAGTTTCAACCTTTTCGTACATAAGGTTATCTTCCTGTAGATGATTTGCCAGTGGCCACACAACACGCTTACATGATCCATAATTTTTAAGTGATGCTACTGGTGCAAATGGACAACAACAGATGAATATTAACGCCTGTTTGTTTTACACTTTTTTCACGGAAAGAGAATTAACTCAATTGAGAGAGAATACTCTAAAGGTTGATGTACAGTTCATTTATTTTCGGACAGTTACATACCACCAAAGGGCGGTTGGAAGATAAGATTACAACACTGAGAAGGAGGATTATCGATCACACTCACATTGTACAGTATGTAATATTCAAAGTCACTGCCATCCCAAGGCTCACATTAACCCATTGATTTCTCTTGATGGATATGCAGCTGCTATGGGAACACTCACAGCACCTCATAATGCTATATTGGTGTTCGTTATTTAGTGCAGCAGTGCGGCAGACCAATGCTTGATTTTTTTTTTTTCCCTCTTCTCCGCCTCCTTCATTCCTCATCCTCTTTCCTCTCATTTTTCACCCCTTGTCCGTTAGGTGGATGATATCTGCGGCTCGGATGCTGAGCATTTCTCGCTGTTTATAGCTGCTCCTGTGCGATATGATGAATTCCAGATGTTCGGTTTGATCCTGTGGTGAAAGCTAAGGGTGTAATAAAGAGAATTTATAGGAACGAATGAAAAGAAGATGATCCAAGAGGGATGAAATGTCACGTGAGGAGGCCAGGAAATGGTGAGGAAAACCTATTTTTAACAGTGGTACTTTACAAAAAAATCAATACATTGTAAGATAAGGGTCACTAGTAGAAGGAAACAGCTTCTTGTAAAAGCAGAAAACCTATCAATAAGTACATTGACATTGATTGGCATGTTGATGCTGTAGCTGTTAGATGTGAAGTACATTTCTCCACTGACTGCAGGGGATCTCTTCTATTCATGATGCTCCAGTGACGTCACAGGTGACAGCAATGACTCAGAGGTATCTCCCGTCCAGTGACAGAGGCTCCAGGGATACCCTACCCCCACCTTGGGCTAGACAAGAAGCATCATGGGTAATATGACTCAGTCCAGCTTGACATGCATGTGCAATAGAGCAAGACTCCACCCTGACTTGACAGTGTACTGGCATAGGAGTGAAGTATGTTTGTCGAGGAACGTCAGATGAGCTGTGACAAAATAGGAGGCAGGTTTGATCCGACAGACTGCAAATTAGTTAAACTGATGCAGAGATGACACCGTTGTTTAACCTCATTTTCAGTTTGGGTTTGAAACCACAGAGGTGGAGGATACGGAGAGTGATGTTGAGTGTGCAGAGGGAGAAACAATGAATCATTCAATGTGTAGTTCCCTCCTCTCTAAACACAGACAGCAGTAAACAGATATTAAAATGCAAATACATGCACACTCCAATTCTGAAGTGGCAGCTGGTTTAAAAACAGCACCTCAAAATTCATTTGTTCATCTATTACCGCTGTGATTTTCTTATTTTTCTTTTACTTTGCGCAGCCTTTGTCACACTTCCATACACATGTGTACATTTTTAATCTATATGCTTATTTGTGCAGGTATGTTTCTATAGTAATCTACTGCTTGTTTTGTCTTCTGATTTATTCCACTGTTTTAAAATGTGATATAGCGTTACCTTACTTACTGTACGTACTAAAATGGGTGAAAGTAAGTTCATTTACATAAACTCATAAACACAAACTCTTTGAATGCCTGTGGAATTACCTTTATTGTAATGCCTCTGAGGTACCCACCATATCACAGTGCTTTTGTGCATGTTTGAATCACCTGACGCATAGCTAAAAATCTTTGATAATAAGTGTTTGATAGTCATTCTGTTTTCCTGCACACCATTATAAGGATGAGAGTTCATGCGTCAAGCAAAATGTTAATCCAAGGGATTAATTTGTTGATGCAACACAAGCACCAGGAATTAACTCCACTTAAAGACAAGAGCATCCGGCATTAAAGCAATGCACTAAATATACGCTGTCTGCAGCGCAGATAGATACCGCGCTCAAAGACTAATGGACATGATATTTTCAGCGTAGTATATACAGTACACTTCATTTCAGTTGTAGATGTAACACTGAGTGTATCAGGTTTCAACAAGAGTACTTTCAGATCTTTTCTAATAATTCCTGCAAAGCTGAGCTCATGTCTGCAGTACAAGGATCAACACCGTCAGTGGGGCTGCAGCATGAAACAAATTAATTAACTGCTCAATAGTGGAGCAAGTGTAATTATCTATTCTCTGCAGACTGACTATGGCAGGAGGCATTGCAATGATTCCAGATTCGCTCCTTGCCTTACAGAGATGATGAACAAATAGCGTTATTGTATTTCAAACATTAGTGGAATTATCATTTGTCACAGAAATGGCTGATGGGACTGTGTGGCTGCAGACGGGCTGGGAGGGGAGCATTGATCTGTAATAGAAGTAAAGAGAACTTCTAATGCATAACAGAGTCTGCTGAGTGCATGATCTTATGACTGTAGTAATGGGTGCACTGTAAAAACAAAACAGCATGTTGAGGCTTGAATTTGTATCTCTGGTATTTGGGCTGCGTAAGAAGGAGGGCCAAGCACACAGTCTTTACAGAAAGAAAAAAAAAAAAACACGTCTGAGACCAAGTTCAGCATAACCAAGCAACAGTAATACATCATAGTGACACTTAATGTCAATGAGAGATGGATCAAACCATTAAGGAGCGAACATTCAGAGTCAATAAGTGCATGAGCAAAGGGTTTTTGTGGTTGTTGTTCGAGCTGGAAAACAAGAAAGGGAAAGAGCAGCATGATCTTGTACCAGTAGTATTTCACATAAAGTGCTTCTATCATCTGAATAAAACCACTGCAGTATACTAGACCTTAGCATGTGGTAGTCACGGAGACTTTAAGCAAGAGTGGGCAAGAATTTTGCAATCCATTGGTTTTCCATTACTCAAGATCAGCTTTGATTTGTCCGACTAGTGGACTGACATTCAAGCTCAGTTATTTTCCGCTTTCATGAGAGAACATCTTGACTCAACAGAAGATCAATAGTGATTCTGTGAGATTTATCTCAAGGATCAAACACCCTTTCCACTATACCATCTATCTGAACACCAGTGAGCTTTTTTCTGTTAGTAGTTGTTTTTACTTTGACATACATTTATCCATCACTGATGATGAAAGGCTTATAAAGCATCAACATTATACATTATATATTATCATATTTGAAGTCAAACCATGGAGACCTTAAGCTATTATAAACTCAGAGACTATCTTACACAAATCCTTCTTCTATGAACACAGATGTCAGGCCGAGAGTTTTGTGTGCAGCTCAACATATTTTCCTGCAATATTTGAAAATATTGGCATGAAGCACACGCATGCACATATAGAGACACCGTGCCATTTTGTCTGCTGACATATAAACACGACTTCCACTGTCTCTTTCGCTTTATTCAAAGACAATAACAGCAGGGGGTGCCAGATATCAGGGGGCAGCTCTTTCATGACTATAGCCTTTTCATCAGGCGGTGCCCTTTACTTCTCAGGAAACATTCAACAACAGATCCGTTGGGAACTGTGACACTGACAGTGATTTCTCGGTATAGCTAACAGCATAGGTTTCACAACTCACACAGAACCCTTTAAAGTGCTCGACTTGTTGTCACGAATGCAACTCACATGACTTCAAAGATGTTAAAAAGTAGCATTTTGATCAACGACACACATTAGTTGAACTCTGTAGTTGTGACTCATGGTCTCCTTTAAGAATAAATACGTGGTACTGAATTTTATGGTGGTAATCATTTAACATAAAAGGAACTTTGAACCTAAGCCTGCTTGACTAATTCTGCAGTGTTTATGGGTACTAAATAACAATGAGTCAACCAGAAAGACTGTGAGACCATGTGCCTCACCTCTCTGTGCTCTCTCTTTGGTCAAAAGCTGTATCTGTGTGTGTTGTGGATAAATTATTCATGAATAAACTTTAGTATCATGCCTCTGATATCTATCTATATCTCATACTGTAAAAATCATTGGACATTGATAAAATATTGATAAAGTTAAGGCTGATTTTTCTTTAAATGTCCCATATTTTTTCACCTTTTCTGTGATTTATTTCATTTTGATATCCATACGAAGATATTTTTGTGGTTTGTGGTTTTAAGTACCAAAAACCATATCAGTATAGTTTTACATCTCCAGTTTCACGCTTCTCTCTGGAGCTGTAGCAGGAACAGGGCGTTTTGTGCTATGTTTTGTCTCGTTAATATCAATGAGCCTCTCCTGGGATTGGCGGAGTGTGTTATTCACAGGCCAGGACAACCATAGGTAATGGATTGTAGCGCACCTGGACAATGGACAATGGAAATTACTACAAAAATATCAGAGCTCAAAAAAATATCAAGGGTAAAACAGGCAACGTTTCTTGAGAATTCCTAAGAGAGCAGTGAGAGAGCTTGGAAAAGAGGATTAGATCTACACGGAGAACAAATCATTTATCCCCATAAGTCTTGTGACAATTCATAAACTGTAGGGGAAACTGCATGAGCACTTTTGTGTATGGGATCATATTGGTTTAGCTGCATTTGAATCATGATCAAAATGTCGCATTACTGCACGGTTACTGTACTGTTATGGTGTGCAGGTGTTGCTGTTATTCTGTCCACCCCTTGCCTCCACATGTTGCTGTGTAATACCACGTCGGCCCTGCGCCTTTTTGGCGCGGATGACGTGATTGCGCACGAAACTATGAGGGAAGTTATAAAGCATTAAAGCTGCAGCACCTTTTCACACACACACACTATTCCTTCAGGTAAGGAAGGGGGGGTGGGGGCGCGCGGGGGTGAAGGAGGGAGGGGTCTTTGCTCCTGGTCGAGCCTGACAGTTCCGCACTATTGGCTGACAGCAGGGGCACTCTTACCTGTACCTGTGGGAAGGAGTGCCATTCGTCACCGTCCGACTCCAAATCAGGATCAACTTTTCCGTCTTCCAACAGAGCGGAGAGGTAGAAGTCAGCCAGGACGGCTTGAAAGTGAAGCAGCGACCGCACCAGGACTCCGAGCATGGAGCCTATCACGTCTTGGAGCGAGGAGAGAGTCAGCGAGTGGCTTCAAGGTGAGGAACATATTGCGCTTTTTTTCTCGGCCCCCCCTCCCTCCTTCTCACTCCTCGATCGCCTCACAGGTACTTTGGCTCGGACGGGGTAGACAGAAATAGAAGCGCCGCACAAATCCTCTTGGAAGTGAAAGGTGGAGGTGGAATGAGGAAGTGGCCTGCGCGGAGAGAGAAGCCGCAACAGTCTTGTTCTTGATAAGTGTCAACAACTGAGTTAGTCTCATGAGAAACCGTGTACATGGCTGTCTGGTTTCTACTTTTGGAGTAAACAGCTGACTACGCTGGATGGACTAAAGCTGTTTTATAGGGCAAAACACACTATTACGAGTACTAGAATATCGGCCTACAGAACAGGTGCTAACTAAGCATTAACACTGACATTTACTTAACACAAGTAGTTTGTGTTGTATTTGACTATTTCATTTGCTACTTTAGACTCTTACTTTACATATATTAAAATGAAATATTGTTCTTTTTTTTTTATCCAGTACATAGTTAATATGCATACTTGACCACAATCTGTGCATAAAAACAAGAAACATTGTGATTATCCAGATTATGCAACCGTACTTAATCTAATTAAGATTACTTCCCCCTGGACCAACTAAAACATTAAAGTACCACTTACAAATAATGCATAATAATAATAATAATAATAATAATAATATAATAATACAATAACTTGACATTGACAGAGGTCATTCTGCATATGAATTTACTTTTGATGTTTCAAGTATGTTTTGTTGCAAAGACTTTTACTTGAGTAATGTGCAAAGAGACATTTTATAATGTAGTAGCTCAAGTAAGAAAGTTATAACACCTGGTCATAACATGTAATAATATAAGACATATTACACCCATTTGCATTTATTTTGTCTTAAAAATGTGCACAGATACGTGACATTCGTATGATAATATCATCATATGCTTTATGAACTATTTTGCACATAAATAAGAAATTACTGTTTTTTCAAAACGAATCGCTCAGCGTGTAGTGTGTTTTTTTCATGCTTCATACTTCACCCAGGATGCCTGCAGCCTTTTGATCCTCTACTTCTCTTAGTCCGTTCTCCCTCTGCATGTCTCTGCCTGCCTGTGACTTTCTGACTATGTGGGGCTTCCATTTATACTTGTACACTACATGTGGTTAAATCCTAAGCGTATGTGTTTTTGTGTCCTGTTGCCAGGTCTGGATGTCCCCCTGCAACAGTACTCGGTTACTGAGTGGCATTTGTCGGGTCTGGATCTGCTCCAGTTGACCTCTCGTGACCTGGAGAAGTTGGGAGTGCATAAGATTGGACACCAGGAGCTAGTACTGGAGGCCGTGGAGAAACTCTGCTCTCTGGTGAGGCAGGAAGGGGAATCACGTGTGTTTGTGTACATTATGTGTCCATAGCAGTGGTCTGTGTATCCATGGCTGTGTGCTGTGTGTGGAGGAGCTGTGCTCTGGATATTTACCGAGCAGTCGTTTTCTTGTCTTCCTGTGGTGTCATGTATGTTCTGATATTAGAGCACAGAGGTGTATTTTTTTCCACCATCACACTGTTTTTAGACCTCTGCTCTTGTTTGCACAGTGAAACCAGCAGCTTTTTGACAAATCCAGCCAGAATACACAATCGCTCTTATTGCTGTACAATATTTGTTTCACCTAAGTGAACTCAGAGCCTTGAGCAACATGCACCAAGTTTGACTTTATTGCTTCACTCTGCCCTCCCCCAAAAATCCCCCAGTCAGGCATATCATAGTAAAATAGTTACTTTACTTTTTTATAGCTGACATCAAAGGCCTAGTCATGCTTCAACTGCAAGTAAAGCAGATTTAGAATACAAAAGCTTGCTCCTGTTACTTAACATGCACATTTCTGAGAAAGTTTGTAAAAAAAAACAAAAAAAACACTGCTTACTGCCTCATTTTTGATGCTCTACCCCATTTTTTCTGCTTCCTAATTAATTTTCCTCTCTGTCCAATTTCAGGAGGGAGTTTAAGGACTCCTAAATAGTCGTGTTGGTGTGTGTGGGGGTGTTTGTGTGTTTTCCAGAATGGCCTTGGTTTCATTGTAAGAACTAATTGAGTAGGACGGTACCAGGCAATGTTCCAGCTCTGGTGGTGTAACAGTCTGTGAACATAAGGCCAAAAGCTCAGGCTGCTTAAACTGCTTGTTGTGGACACAGTACTGATTGAAATAGTCATTAAGTGTTTAACACAACGTCTGAATGAGTCTGTTAATGAAGTCTCCATGTTGTGAAAGAGAGCACTTGTGTGAAACTGTTAAACATAAGGCAAATTAGAACCCATACATAGACATACAGACTAATTTTGTACCGTACAGTGTGTGTATGTGTGTGTTTGCTTCTCTTCCCTTGATGATCTGTGAAGTGCTAACACTGAGCTCATTCATAAAAAAAACAACCATCAGATGCTCACATGGAACAGACCAAACACATTCAAGTATCTGGTTACATAATTAACAACTATAACGTTAACAAGGCCATGAAAAATGCATGGCCACTTGTTCAGGCTGGTTGATGTTCAACAACAAAGCCCAACAGGACCAAATCTCTTGACCACCGATGAGTGGGTCACGACAATAACCTGCTCCTTCTGCAGTGGTTGTGAAGAGTCACGTCTCACACTGCTCGCTTGGAAATAGTGATGACAGGCACATGAGAGAGAGAGAGAGGAGCTCTGTCTTGTTCTCTGAGGAATATTTATTTTATCCCTAGCTACTGTCTCACGCGGTAGCTTTGGCTGAGGCGATATTCAGTCAATATAAATGAGGTGGACAAAATATTAAAACCGTCTCTCATTGTAAGAAAACTGCAGCCTCCAAAATAATCACGAGGTTGAATCAACACCTCTCTAAATCCCCCAAAACTGAACATGATTTGTTGCAGCGCTGTTCATGATGACATGATATGCTACAAGCATTGTTGTGGTATTTATGTCCTACTGTGTAGGGGTGGTGTTGCAAATCAATTGTTTTGGGACAATCTTGTGTTTTTTTATTTTTTATTTTACTACCTCAATTTATCAGATATTTGCTGCATTTGCCAAAAACAGGTATTACTGTATGCTCTTTATTCAGTTTCACAGTAGATTTTCCAAAAACACAAAAATCACAGTGTATATCGTGATATAAAATGATATGCTGATGTATCATAGTTAGTTTTCCACCAGCAGTAGAATGCAGTGCATCAAGCACAGCTTTTACTCACTTTTCACTCTGCTCTTGCTCTTAATTCAATAGACATTTCAGTCACTATCATGATTGCTTTCTCAACCCGCAGTTATGTTGAAATCACATTCTGTAAAGTGTTTTTTTAAGCAGTTTTGGGCATTTTTTGACTTTTATTCAGAAGTAGATAGAAAAGAGATACAAAATAGGTCTGCAGTAATACTAAAACCAGGGGTGTTACATTCACAGTATTTGAAATATATCTGAAACCACAGCACCTTCTCCAGGTGCATTCTGTGAAGTGTCGAGGGACCGTACAGTAGGTAGGAAGAGTAGGAAGTAATGCATCTTCACAGACTGATTATGTATAACAGCGGGGGTGTATTTCAAGAGTGGAATAGAGCTTTAATATGTGTGTGTGCTCTCCAGACTTACGGTATAGGTGGTGAGAACCTACGCGGTCTGACAGAGAAGATGCGTGCTGTTTCCCACACCCTCCAAATGGGCATTCAGGGCCGCTGGCGCCTCAACAGCTACGACGGATACAGCACCGACAAGCTGCCTGTTGGCATTCTGCAGCTTGTAGTGGAGCTCATCACCTCTGCCAAAGGACTCTTCTCTTTGCTCAACAGGTTTGTAAAGAGGGAGTTATCAAACTGTTACATATACAGTACTCGAAATGCTATTTTATTCTGCAGTTATTTTTTACTCAGAAAATGTTCTCTGCTGTGTCTCATAAAAAAAACAGTTGTGGCTGTAGTTTTTGGTGCTGTAAGGTTTATATAAAAAGTAGGTGTACCTTTAATTGGGAATGTTTTGGTGTATGTGCTGTTTATATTTATTATATATATTTTCCCTTGTTAGGAAAGCTAAAGCCTGTTCCTTAAAAGTTCACCACTTTCTTTTGTTTATGTGACTTTCGAAGATCCTTAATTTGTTTTTCTTCCTTTTAATTATTTTAATTAGTGTGAAATCATTGTGTTGCTGTAAGTTTTTCAAGTCTCTATCCAGACTTACAATATAATCCTTGTTTTTTCAGGTGTCAGTTTGCCCAGCTCAGTGGATGCACCACCTCCAAGAACATGTTCAGCTACTGCAGAGAGCTGAGAGACATTGTCCACAAGGTTGGTCCATTTTTACATAAATCTGTCGTTTGACATATAAATTGTCGATCAAATGGCCTTTTTTATGCAAGCTGAATGGATATTTTAGCACACACATCATGTGTGTTTATGAAAACATGAGGTGTTTTATCTTAAGAGGAACCAAACACGAGTAAACCATGTTTCTAGTGGTATTGTCAGGCACACAAAACTTCCATAGAGGAACTACAACCTGTTGTGTGGTCAAACCCTAAAATACAGAGGAAAAAAACAGAAGCACAAACACACACTCCTGTTCCTCAGCTTAGCTTGAGAAAGGCATTCTTTATCTTTACATTCCTGGCATATTTGGAGGCGGTTTTACCTTGAAGAAGCTTAGGTTGAGAGGGGATTGCCAGAGAAGAGGGCTGGGGTTTGTTTTTGTTGACTCTATTATGATAGTATGAAATATCTGAAAAAAAAATAGGAAGAGAAGGAATGTTTATTACTGGATGAATGTGAAGTGGCAGAAAAGTGTTCACAGGTGGTAGAAGGGACAGGCCTGGATATGTTGTAGTGCCTCGGGGAGAGAGGGGCGGGAGGGAGGAAGGGAAGCAAAGAGGAAGGCAAAGAAAGAAGGAGGAGACTATGAGAGGGATTGCACTGTGACTGTTTAATAACTTTTGACTCCTGGGGGAGTGCATGTCGCTGAATGAACAGCAGAGAGCAACAAGCAGAGAAAGACTGAAAGGACGCTATAATGACATTAGCCTGACGGAGGAGAAGACAAAAGGAAGTTTCAGAGATAGCGACAGAATAAGAGATAAGAGATAATTAGAGAGAGGGACGGAGACAGAGCGCAGAGAAGCTGTGGGTGAAAGAGGAGAGTCAGTATTTAGAGGAGTTTATATATAACCCTTCTGTAGCCAGCTCTGGACACCTGCCCAGCACGACAGGTACAGTTCTCAGTATCTCTTTGAATGGATAATTCTCCACAAGGTGATTTGCGCCTGCACTTATATACATCACTAAGTGTATTTATTTCTTGTTGGTTATAATTTAAAGTTGAAATTCATTCTCTTTTTTAAATGCTCAGTTTTTGTTTTTTTTTGAAGAGGTACATCAAAATTTTAGAGATCATTTGAGATAGATAGATAGAATAACCGTATAAAGTTGCTCTGAACCAGATTTAGTATTTTTTTTTACACATTTAGCTAAAGTTAGAACAAGCCTACAGGACGTTCATTTAAGAAATGAGAGTTGCGGTGTACAGTAACAGTGACATTATACTCGACCAGAGGGGGAAGGAAGGAAGTATGTATTTCAACGTTATTGAGCTTGCTGACAGTGATAGGATGTTTTTGCCACTGTGCGGTGAATCACATTTGGGCCTGTCGGCTGTTGTTTTCATTTACTGTCAGCTCCTACAGAGGCATGGCACCGAGAGAGTGATAAGTGAGTTAAAACCTTAACTGCTTTGTCGTCTGTGCCTCTCAGAGGTTGATCATCACTGGGTAATGTCTGGCCATTGTTTGCCCAATTCCTGTTTTTGAACTTTGTGCACGCGTGTGTGTGTTTCTGAAGGCAGGTGTTTCAAAGGTAGGAATTACTGCTCAGTGAGTTCAGTCATGTTAATTAGTTTTTGATCAGCTCACTTGCCAAACTGGCTGGTCAATCGTTGAAGTAAAAACAGTTTGAAATTACCACACAGTAACCAATTTAATTCACAAAGTAATGTGATAATGTGATCTATAAAATCTGCGCGGTACCTGTAACTTTGCAGGTGAGCTTAAAGGTCAGTTTTGGGCAGCTGGGAAACACTCACACCTGTTTAACAGACAAGAGAAAATGAGAAAAGTCATGCACGTATGCTCAGGTCTGATCTGTCATCATAGCATTATAAATCTGCAGACGCAGGCTTTGTAGAAGAATATGATGATACACACACTTGTAGTATGTAACAGTCACATTACAGCTCATACGCTCATGTGTGTGTTGCTGTACTATAGCGTCCACATCAGCAGTGTTTCTCACTCACACAGACTAGCATGATCATGGCTTCTTAAGATTTGCTCCTAGCTAATTTAGGTTAATTAATTGCCCCCGAGTGACGTTTCTGACGTGCTGTGAGGAGGCTATTGCTTCATTATGACGTCTTTTTCTGGAGAAATGCTTGCAGAGAGGCTACACCACATCCTTCACACCAAAGAAAGGACTGTTTTTTCCTGTTTGCCTGCGTTTGTGTGTTTGAGTGTTTCTCCTCGCACCCTGAGGGTAATCAAGGTCAGTAGTCAGCTGGTGTTGTTGGGATCCCACACTGGAGTTGTCAAGTCTCACTTTGGCTCAGTCTGCTTTGGACCAGCAGAGCTGCAAGCAGAAGTCCAGGAGAGCTACACAGGGAGGAAAAAAGAGGGCTTGGCAAACTTGGATGTGAGAGAAAAAATGAATTTCTTAGCATAAATTAAGGTATGTGAGTTTAATGCTGATTCTAAAAAAGACTCTTTGATATAAGAACCAGAAAATATAACTAAGTGATTTTTTTAAGTGTTTAACTTTGAACATTAACACAGAAAACTACTGAGACAAATTTATGATCATTTCTTTCTTTTCTTTTTTCTTTGACCTGAAAGATATTATAATAGAAAATAACTAAAATTATTATTAAATGTTTAATATTTCTCTGCTGGAGAAAGCTCAGGATGAGGGAAATAATAAGAGGGTTGAATGCTATAGCTCCTTATTATGGTGCTGAAGGAGAGAGCACAAGGGAAGAAGGGAAGAAGAAAAGGAAGTAGTAAGATTTGGATGGAAAGTTGAGGAGCAGGTGTAAAAGAGATCTGACATAGAGATTTCTCCCAGTCTTTTTATAGCAAGTCTGTGACCTGAAGATATCTTTACTTGGTAAAGTCCAAGTGTGTAAACATACAGAACTTGACTTGACTTGACAATTCTTTTAATTCATAATGATATATTGTATATATGTATATTGTATATGAAGTTACAACAACAACAAAAAGGACAAGGCTGAAATCTGTATGTGTGTAATCAACAGTCTGGTACGTTCATGTGTCACTGCACATCTTTGTGTGTTTCAGTAGTTTTGTGTGCCCATGCACGCCTGTGTTCATTCTTGTTGTCCGCTTTTTTTAAAGAATGTCACTCCCACATAATAGCTTGTCTTTGTTTCCTAGACAACTATTGAGAGAACAGCTTTCAGGCACAGAATGCTGCTGTAAAGTTAGCTCACCACCTGATCGAGCCACAGCGCAACACAACACGACACAACACAACACAACACAACACATTAGTAGTTACTTCACAGTGAAGAAGTCAAAGAAATTTAATACTTTTTAAATTTTTATGACAATACTAAAAGATTTCTGTCTCTTTTTTCTCAGATTCTGTTTCTGATATCTCAAATCTTAGTGCAGCTCATACTACATGACATTGGGGCTAAGCTATAACTACTGTAACTACAATAATGTTGAATAGAAGGTCAGTTCTGAATGTCTGTCTGTTTTCTTTGGACGTGGAGCAAAAAGGTCCATGAAATACAATGAAAATGTTTTTTCCCGGATGACACTGTGGGAATTGATGTTATGAGTGGCATATTTTTGTGCCACACCTACAATCTTATTTGGATCTTTGACAGAGAACTGAAAGTGGTTTGTCACTACAGTACCTGTATTGTTTGATGTGGCAGTCTATAAATCTGGTGTTGCAAAACTTTTTTTTTTCAAGTGAAATATTTTATTGAATATCTTATTGAAAGAGAAAAGGGTGTGTGGAGTGTAGCGGGCACATGCTAGAGGCCGTTGGGGACTAAACGTGTCTGTCCTACTGCAAACATTACAACCCCTGCAAAGATGTCACATGTTACATAAGAATCATATGCTTCATATTCACGTGTGTGTTCAAGTAGGGAATGTTGTAGCAAGTATATTGTGAATGAACAATACAGTGTTTTTCTTCTATACTTTGATGTTTTTTAAACACTCTTTACTAATAGTCTATTCAATTAAGCGATTATATGTGCATATATTTTGTGGTCGTACATGGCATTAGGATACAGTGTCTCTTTGTGTCTAGTAATCACTGAGGAACCAGGAGTGAGAACACTGAGTTTGTGCACTTTCTTCATTGTTTTCCCACTACAACCTCGCGACGTTGCATTAGTTTCAGAGCAGAAGTGTACCTGTTGCCCACCTCACCTGTGTCCATTTCCTGTTTTAGCAGGTTTAAAAGAAATAAAGCACAGGCTGCAATGTTGTGGTGAAGCTTTCAGTGACGTCGCTCCAAATACGACAGAAATCAGAGGTTTCGCATGTTGCTGCATTTTTACCTTATGTCTCAAAAAGAAGTGTTGAGATACACTAAATAAAGGTTACTGGTATAAAGGTGTTACTGTATTAATGAAAGTGATGAAAGGAGGCGGCAACATTTTGTGTTTAGTGCTAATTAGCAAAGGTTAGCATGCTGACACACTAAACTAAAATGATCATTATACCTGCGAAATATCTTAGCTCAAAGCACCACTATGACTCAGTGAAGCCTCACGGAGCTGCTAGCATGTCTGTGGACTCCAGTCTTGTTTTAAAACTCGTTCGTATGAGTGCCTTAAGTTTCCTGTGGTGTTATCTTGCGGTCCAAACTCCTCTTAGTGGCTAAAAGTAATCCTTCTATTTTCAGATGCATTCACCAAGGTCTGTTTGCACTAATAATATGTTGTTGGTAACGTTAGCAGCCAGCTCTGACAAAGGCTAGAGCCTCGGCCCTTTCTGTATTTTTAAGCCGCGTTGCTTGTTGATGTTCTGTTTTAGATATCTGACCCCAATTGAATGATTTTTCCTGTTTAGGCTGTGAATGAAGCTGGCTAGCTAAGTGACTTAACATTAGTCACTCCAGCACACAGTCAGTGTGCAGTGACAAGGCCGCTTTGCTCGAGTAGGGATCAGGATAAAGATCTGAACGTCTGTGAGTGTTAATACACAACCTTTAGTGGTTTGTTGTGATGTAAATCAATGTGGTTCTGAGTCTCTCAAGTATCCACACTCAAATGCCAATGGGGAATAGCAACGAACAACAAACAAACACCAAGCAGACAAATTGAACTGACCAGCGATCATGACAGCAGCCTCTCCCAGTTGTACCCCTCCCTGCAGCCTTGTGTCACAGCCTTTAATTAGCACCGAAATCCAACCATGTCCGCTGCTGATCCCTTGTTACATTTCACAGGGATTAGTTTCCCTTTACAATCCTTTATGTAACTCAGCGCACCATCAGGCATTGCAAATTAGCTTAGGCAGTAACGGTATGTAGCATACGTCTCTTCAGTAAATATTGTATGCTGAGTAACCTCTTTATCCTCCTTCATTCAAAGCCTCCTACTCATAGTAATGCCTGTATCATGGATAATGGATCATTATCAACACCTTTCTCCTCACTGAAGATTACGCAGTTTAGTTCCAGTGTACTGATTCCAGTACTGTGACTGTGGCATTAACCACTGAGTCCTATGTGTGTGTACACGTATAACATACTGTATGCTCGTGGGGGCTTTGTGTAAATAGTGTAACCTCCTGGGTTAAGTGGACATTACACACTGTTAAAACAATTTCCCACTTGCTCCACTGCACATTTTATACCACATTTTATGTTTTATGTCTTTTCTTCATGATAAAAGCCAGTGAAATTGCAGGAAAGGTCTGGTTTCTTGCCTCTGGAAACTGTTTTTTTTTTCACCCCCTGACTCATACTGTGAAGAGGAAATAGGCCATAAGTTCTTAGTCAGATTGTGCCATTTCCACAAATCAATATCAGCATTACAGGCTGTTGTGATGTCATTTTGCTAGTCTGCTTTGTGAAAATGAAAATGTTAAGCTGTTGTGTTGTTTCTTTCATTTCATTGTTTCATTCAGCAGGATTCCACAGTCTCTGAAAAGGAGAAGGACATCATCTCTGTAGTAAGTCTGTCAGCCTATACTTTTACTTTCTAAGTATAATTAAATAATTTCAGTTGCATTTCCTTTTGTTTTTGAGCATGAATCATATATTCTTGATAATAAATCGTGGTTGGTTTCATCCTAGTGCCGTCAGTTGGTGTCAGTGTGTGATGAGATCCTGAACTCCAGCCCAGAGGGACTTCTTACCCACACTGCTAAGCTCGAGAGTGTCGACTTGGTGCCTGTGTCACCTGGAGATCAGCTGGTAAGGACTTTTTGCTCTTAATAACTCTGACATTTCGTCGTTAGTAAACACAGATGTTTTTGCAGTAATTGTACCGAAAGAAATACACTTTATGTAAATTTGTCCCTGACACTACAATCTGTGGCCCTTCAGTTGTCCTTGGAGGTCTCAAACAATAGAAAGATTTATTAGTATTTATATCACTTTTTCACATTTTGTAAATTAAATTATCAATTATCATTTATCGGGAAATAATAATGAGATTAATAATGAATCAGTGGTTCACACTGATTGTCTCCATTTACTGTGCACAATTCTGATACTATTCCTGTAAGTATTTCTTAAAAAAATTAAATGAACTGAGGGCCACTGGTTGCTGATGGAAAATCTTCCAATAAGCACATTCAGTGATTGGGCACTTCCTTCTGTTTGACTATTTTTAGGTTCTTTTCTGTTCATCATCTGTTCGTCTGTGCAGGATCTCAACGTCTCATCATTATTACCATCATTTTAAAAATCCTCCCACCGTTTTATCACTTCACTAGTTTCCTGCCAATCAACTTTTATACCTCGTCTTATTTTCTTTTATTCTCTCTCTCTCTCTCTCTCTCTCTCTCTCTGTCATTTTCAGTATTCATTTTCTGCCTTCAGCCTTGCCTGGAGTTTTCCATCATCATTTGGGTCCACTCATCTCTTCTTTTATCTGACTCAAGGTTCTTCCTGTACTATTCTTTTCATTCTTTAAACCTTCTCTCACCTCTAGTTATTCATAGACAACTTTCTGTTCCCGCCTCTTCTCCTTAGGCCTTATCATTCAGTTGGTACATTGAGTTCATCAATTATAGCTTCCTTCCTTCCTTCCTTCCTTGCCTGTCATCTAGTGTCCCTTTTTACTTATTTCTACAGAGCAATTTTACTCAGTGCATTTGTCCAATTTCCGTTCCCTTTGTGTACTCAGCTAATTAAGAAACATCTCTCATGTTAGATGATAATAGTGGTTCCATTTCCTTTTGCTCACTCGCTCACTCCAGTTCTTCTCCAGTGTGTTGTCTAAAAGCATATTTGCACATTTTCTAGCTCTACTTCACCTCTGATGCCATAGACAAGCATAAATTTAGTTTGTATTTGGGTCAATAAATGCATGGGTGGCTGTAGGTGTGTGAGTTTTAGCTAAACTATTGGGGGTGGCCTAATTCTTCACAACGTTTCTACAGCAGAACAGGATCATTTTTACAAATGTGCTCAACAACTAGCTAAAAAATGAGAAATTTATTGGAGCACATCACCGATAACGAGGTCTGCCTTCAAAGTGATTGAAAGTAATGGGAACTGAGGGTAAAAAAAAGGGAAGTGTGAGGCAGGAAGAATTATAATGCACATACACAGAGAGCACAAAACATGACGCACACTCGATTCATAAAATTAATGTGAATCTAGTGAAAGGTAGTTTTTTCTTCTTCCATTTCACTGGAATTTTTATTTATTCTAGACACAAAGGAGAAGTATGAAATCATTTTAAAACCTAATTTTTACCCAAACTATTGACTCAGCTTAGCTGCTACCTTTATCGATTTCTGGTAAATGTCCTAGTTTAACGCACAGGAAGTGATGTTTATTATATTTTTTCACGACGGCTAAAAAAGATTTAGTTTGGGCTTAAGAGAAAAAAGAAAGGTAGTTAGCAAAAGTGATTTTTGATTACATTTATGTGGTCATGAAGTTATTTCTGGGAATTGCAGTCAAAGCACTGCAGATTATTATTAAACAATATGTCATATCATACCATTATTACCATGGTTACACTTTCAAATAACATTACAGGGAAGTTGGTATTTTTGTGAGCAGAATGGCACCGTAAATATGGGCAGCTTCATGTTAACACACCTCTATACAGTCTATACGCCGTCCGTATAGAGCAGGTCTAGACCGTACAATTTGTAATGTTATTTACAGAGACTCAACAATTCTTGTAACTACTCCTATGAAGACATATTTTATACTGTTTTACTATAGACATTATCTGTTTATACACCAACCTCCACTTGTGGCTTATCTTTAGTCAATACAGTATGCTGTATTTATGAGTGTTGGAAGGAAATGATTTTCTTAGCCTCTGCTCTTTTCAGTTCACAGTTCAAATCCATTCATGTTGCCATGTGCTAGTATTGACTATGTGATCTATGCTTTCTGGGGTGTGATTAGTTTGTCCTCCCCATGTCCCAATCTGACTTAAAACAATCAATCAAGGCAGGCTGACGTGTAATTAGCAGGCTGAACCATCAATACATCTTAAGACAGACATCAGTTTCTCCGCAGTGTCCAACAGTGATGACAGTTACAAGATAGAGCAGTGTTTATGAGTCCATTATGGTGAATCATTTTGACTCAGTGGTGTGCAAAATTGACGTTTCAAGGTATACAACATCTTTCTGTTTCTCTCACTCTCTCCTAGGGGATTGAGATAACATCCACCGGCTCCAGTAACCACTACGTGACCGGAACTGCAGCTGAGGTCAGACTCACTCGTTTACTTTCTTGCTTTCACTGTAGACTCACAAGCCACACAGAGTTAACCATGGCTGCAACGTCAGTGCTCTTAACCAATCCTCTGAAGAGCAACGTGACTCAGTCCTCCTCTTGAACTCCGGGCCAAAAGGTTCATTTCAATTACAGTTTGTCTTTTTGCAACAGCCCCATGAAGAGACATCTGAAACGCCCTAGAGCGTTTCATTTCGTAGGCGGCTGTGACTTGTTAAAGAAAAAAGTAAGCTGTCTTGTCAGAGTGTAACAGGTAACAAGCTGTGACTCTGCAGCTCAGGCCTGTCACATATTTCTGCAAGAGATAACACTTATTTACGCTTCTCCTTTTGGGAGGGTTTGATCTGCTGAACACAGATATTGCATTTGTACTGTCTGAGTGTCTCATCTAGAAGGAACTGGAAGCATGCTTTCAGATGTGAGGGCCAAAAATAAAGAAGTGTTATCAGATTTTTTCAAAGAAAATACATCGACTCTCTTTGTAACAAAACAATTTAATTCAGTGATTGTTTTCAGTGGCAGGAGAATCAGTATATAGTCTTTTTTATTATGAAGTCTGGTCTGCACAATCAACTGAATTAAACCTTTAATTTAAAATGTATTTATCATAGAAGCATGAGCTCAAGGCCATGCAGAAATCCCCTTGGAAGTATTTTTGTGTGACACTTTATTTTTATCTTTATTTGCGTCACTGTTTTGAAATCCAAAACCAATCAGATCCCTTGTGCTGCCATTTGTAAATATCTACTCGAGGCTGCTGCAAACTGCATGTAACAAAAAAAAACAGCCACCGTATCAGTACATGACAAACCATGTCTTTTTTTATAAGCTATATGTGTCAAACAGACGATCTGAATAATTCCATTGTCTCACCTCAGTAACTGATAATTAAACTTGATAGAACCAAGGGGAAATCTAGTACATAGCATTTATTCCACTAAAAGTGGTGTATTGCCTCAGTATTTTATTAACTTTAGCTTTAATTGATTTGTCTTCTCTGGGAAAATAAAATCATCCCATGATGAGATGAGATTATTATTTTCTGGGAAAAGATAAGCTGGATCAGAGGGCTTGTAAAGAAAACCCAGAAGCGATGGAGGGATGGAGGAGTGTTTATCAGCCAGAGTAAGGAGGGCTTGTAAAGTAAGTGCGAGGGTAGCTCTCCTCTGGGACAGAAAGTCGAATATGTCATTTTTCCATGATGTCAACGGCAAAGTACCCTCGACTCCTCTGCTACTGCAGTAAAATCACTGCGACTTTACAGCCTGTGTGATCTGTGATCTGATCTGTGTACCGAGAAAGCATCCATATACTGTAATCATAAAATCAACCTGGGTACTATTACTGTAATGTGTCCACAAAGTTATTATTTAACATAGGAGTCTGTTTTTTCGTATTGGAATCTTGTTTTTCAACTATATATATACCTATACCTATATACCTATATCTGTACCTGCTTGCAAGTCACAGTAGATAAGAGCGTCATTTTTTCCTAAAAAGTAAAAACAAAGATCAACCTGTGTTTGCTTTACTATGAGTTCCTATGTGATTTGTTTGTCTCTCCTTTTGCAGCCTTCGAGTGATGTCTTTGTGAAGATCTTGGCTGGTGATGAAGTGATTCAAGTCAATGACCAGATAGTGGTAAGTGTTATATACAAGCCTGCTTTATACATGTGGTCCTCACAGTCTTAGGCTTTTTGTTAGTATGAGCTGTTGCGTTTGCGCCAGTAGTCTCTGTATATTCCCTGCAAAGTGGCCTGAATAATCATCTATTTGTCTGCATCAGGTGGGCTGGAGCAGAGCTAACCTTGTGAAGAAGCTCCGGGAGAATCCCAACGGAGTCACTCTAGTCCTGAAGAAGATTCCTGGGTCGGTGCGACGTAGACACCCAATCCAGATCTCATCCGCACAGGTCAGGGATCATTAAAGTCTTCCTCGACTTCCTCCATCACTCCATCAACTCTATCAACTTCTTGAAGTAGCACAATTTGAACGTTTGAATACTCATTCTTTTTAGTTGTACAACCCACAGGATGATGATCAAAATGCACACCTAATGTGCAGATTGGTTTGCTCACAAGAAGATCAGTACTTTCCATTTTGTCATGCAAAAAATGTAATTAGTTTTAAACAAATTATCTCAAAGTTTGTTCAGCTTTGACTTTAATCACCTCTCCCTTTAAGACCAGAATAATTTTCACTTTGTGTTTGCTCCATCTAACACTTTTATAATATCTTAATATTTATCAGTCCGTGTGTCACACACAGTATCTCCTCCACTAACCACATTTTGACAGAACATTGAGAAAAAACTGTGCACATCATCACTGTTTACCAGTATATCAAATTACTCAGACCCATACAGGGACTTTCACACAAATCAGATTCTTCTCATTGCTTCATATTTTCCCTCAGAAGCTTGTGGGATTGAGTACTTTAGAAATTGTCTAATCTTTTGTCATAGTCATTAGAAGAAACCCCGAGCCATTATTGTTGCAGACATAATTTTTAATTTTGTACTACTCAATTTAGGATAATTGCATCTTGGGGTAAAACATCAACTCATCATCAACACATGAACAATCGACTGTTTACACAGTTTTATGTCAGGGGAACCTGAACTTTCTCCTTCATGACAATCCCCTCTTCGCTTTCCGTTTAACATCACTTGGGATCCGTTTCCATAACACACTCTCAGCAGTCACTAAGCCGACTGTTGTTTGTCTTTGAACTACACACTGAATTATACATTGCGTCTGAGACAATCACACACACTCTGTGCATTTCACAGCCCCTTGTGACCTTTGCCATGATAATCCCAGATTCAGTCGCCGCCGTAGGGTGAGGAAACACACATAAAGAGATATGAATCAGCTTGTGTGTGTGTCAACCCTGTTTTTAGCAAGAGTCCCACAGACGGTGTGTCTATGTGGGTGTGTTCGTCTCTGTGTTGTCGTCTTATCTCCGAAGCCACAGAAGCAACCTGAGGAGAAGGCTGCTATTAAGATCCACATGACATCGGCCTCTTTACCCCTTCCGCCAACCCCTAAATACACACCAACACAGAGTTTAGTGTGCACACTCACATGCTTGTATTTCTGCTGATTTCTTTTCAGAAGGAGGACGAGGAGAAAGAAGAGAAGTCAGACAAGGAAGAGGAAAGGGACGAGGACGAGGGGAAGAGGCTCTCCGTGTTTGAGAGGGTAGCGGCTTCTGTGCGGTCCTTGTCTTTTAGGTGAGAGCATGAGATAACTTTCTCTCTAACTGTAGTCATGTCTTTTAAAATCTCTGGGTGCATTAGGTCAATTTTACTCTAACCTATGATATATCAAAATGGTGAAAGAATTGCTGGATGTCCAGAGCGCCCTTTCATAGACAACAGCAAAATAATATTTGCAATAATTTGTATAGCCATTAAAAGAAACCCCAAAATGCAAAGGTTATTACTACACATATACAATTTTAATTATCTACTAATCAATTTGAGATTAGATTAATTATATCCGGGGGTGAATCTGGATTGTTTACATTCAAGTCAAGGAAAATTGAATGTGAACCTTCATGAGGAGCTCCTCTTCCCTGTCGTTTAAGGGGCAGAATAAATTACCTTTTATGCTAAATTAGCATAAATGATTTATACTACCAAACGATGAAAGGAATTTATGACTGCTAGTAGCTGTATAGGACAATGTTTAGTTTATTTAGTGCACATATGGGTGACACGGTCCTGCCAATGGCTTCACTTTATTCCACTGATTTGAACAGGTGGCAGTAATGCGCCAATGTTCTGTTTTATGAGGGAGGAAAGCTTTGAAATGTCTGAAAGGCCTCAAGGATACTTAGAAAACTGGTTTGGTGTAAACAGAAGTTGATGTGTTTAGAAGAAGTCCACAGGGTAACTTTTATTGTAAAACAACATGCACGCAAAATGAAAGTTGTAGACAATTCCCTCCAGTCTCTCATCTCAAATATTTTCTGCCTTGAAAATGAAAAGTGTGTGTTTTAATTTCCCGTTTGACCAATAAAAAAGCATAGCTGATCTGTAGGAACTTGAACTGGAGTCTGTTTACAAGTGTAATAACTTCCAATCAGAGCAGAATGGATGTAAGTTTGGTTTACTTTAACTACCAAGGATTTGCTCAATAGCAAAGCTCAACCTCCCACCAACCCCTTTGACCTCATTAATCTGCCAGGACCAGTTGGATTTTTTGCAATGGGGTCACACTGCAAATGCCATAAATTCCTCTAAGCACCCTCACAGCCCACGACTGACTGGAAATGAAAGGATAGTAAGAGATGAGGAGGATGATGACTAGACGATACAGGGGGGGAAAGAGTGATGGGAGGCATAAACAGGCAGTGAGAGCTGATAGAGAGCAGGCATACTCAAACAAATGGAGGGAGTAGGCGGGGATGGTGCATTAAGGTTGTAAATCACTTCCTGATACACTACAATTCCAGTATAAGGGAAAAAAAAAGTTTAGACTAATGGCGTAGAATCGTATTTCATCTCATATTTTTTTCACTTTTTTGTCAGAATATTAAAGGTCCAGTGTATAGGATTTAATAGCACCTAGCAGTGAAGTTGCAGATTTCAACCAAACGAATACTCTTTCACGCCTCACCCTCTCCTTCCAAACTCTGTTCTTTTAAGCTTTTTATCTTAATTTCGCCTGTGTTTGGTTTCTATTCCAGGAGAGCCGTTCATGGGCCAGAGGTACAGCAGCAGCCTATGGGACAGGAGGATTCAGAGTTGGCCTTGGACAAGGAGCTAGAGGGGACATATCAAAACCAGCAGGGGCTGCTGTCAGCGTCAGGTAAGAAAACACAAAGGGAATTCCCAGCTTTGGCAAGATGTTTTTCTTCAAAGGTGACAAGGTCTATGAACTACGACTTGGAAACAAATGCTAAATAATGTAAAGAAGCTATTTGAAGTAGATATATTGTTATAATAAGAAGATATATATATATTGAAATAAGATCAGTGTTTTAAGCCTCAGATTTTTTGCCTAATTCTCTTTTTGGACTTTGAGGATTGTTTAAGTGAAAATGTTGGTTTTCATTTTTCAGTGACGTTAAAAGGATTTCACACTGTGACCTCACACGAATGAGATGACATCTAATCTAATGAAATTCTCTCTTAATGGAAAATCAGACAGAGTAATTGTTAGTGTAATGGATTTATTAGCACTTGCACCGTGCACACCAATGAGATTTGTTGCCCACACTGATTCTGTAAAAGGGCATTAAATGTCGATCATTGACTGCTGACACAAATTCGGTGTGAAATACTGTGTATGTACATATACACATACTATGGTGTGTTAAAAAGCAATACTTTTACCGTCACTTGACTGTCAACACGTTGTTTCGCAGTTGTAACTTCACTATGTACACTGTTCACTGACGTTTATGTGTGTTTTTCAGGGGAGTTTGGAGAAAGTTTGGAGAGTTCAAGACTCTCTCCAAGACTCAGACGAGGCCGGTCACCATCTCCCAGAAGTCCTTCTCCCCTGATATTTGATTCATTCCGAAGCACTTCACCTCAGGGAGTCAACCAGGAAAGAGCTAGCATAAGTTCCTGTCCTGAAATGGTGGGACACATGGTGAAAAAATAACAATAGACATGCAAACATTTACTACCAGACATGCTAAACCACACCTGTTGATGTTGACAATATTTTAAACATGGAAAAACTCTTTTCAGGGAAATAAGGAGAGAGAGAAGAGCTCTACAAAAGGTAAGAGTTTATGCTTTAATACTGTATATAATATAAGATAAATACTCTCTATACACTGAAAAGCTAGTCAAAGCTTCATTTTTATGAGTCAATACCAAAACCAGGTCGCTTTGATTTGACAACCACGTCTATAGAGGTTTAGGGCAACTCAAGATAAAGACAGAAAGAAAATCAGGACAGTAGTGTTTATCTTGTTATCCAAAGATGAGCATCGAATAGAACATCCTTGCGCCACTGTTTGCTGATATCTTTGCTTTTCTTGCCCTTTTCTTCTTCCCACTGTTTCGTCCTCCCAGGAATGTCAACGGCTATGAGTAGGCGTCGTGTGTCCTGCCGTGAGCTGGGTCGACCCGACTGCGACGGCTGGCTGTGGAAGAAGAGAAAGGAGAGCAATGTCTTCCTCGCCCAGAAGTGGCAGCGCTTCTGGTTCATCCTCAAAGGTCCTTCCCTCTATTGGTACACCAGCCAGCAGGTGGGAATAAAACTATATATTACAGAATATTTAATCTCTTCAGAACCAGACGAATGACTGCTTCAAAGATGATTTCAGTATTGTTCTTGTATTTTACTGCGTTTTGTTTGAGTCTCCTTTGAATGTGCTTTTTTTCTTCAGTCGGTCTTACTATAACTTTATTGAATTATATGTTCTGTATTTGTTTTTCCTGCAGGATGAGAAGGCAGAGGGTTTTGTCAATATATCCAGCTACAGCATAGAGAGCGCTGGAGAGCACAAGAGAAAATAGTAAGGATGAGCTCCAAGATGGATTATATTTGCAGGCCGCTTTATCTAGGAATATGTGAGAATTTGTGTTTAGTAGATATTATGAAAGAGAAGAAACCAGATTTTAATCTTTTAGATGCAACTGGGTAGTTTGAAACAGAAATCTCATTGTCCCTGAGCACAAAGGAAGATCTGTCTCGGCTTTACGCAACATACATACTGTACATGAAGCAGGAAACAAAATAAATACATTTTTGTCTATTTTCAAAATGAATTGTTAATGAAAACGCAGGTGTCGTGTCTTGAAATCCCATCTCTGCTGACTTTTATGTGTGCACATGTCTGCATTATTTATGTGTTTTAATATCTCTGTAGTGAGTTTCATGTGGCCTGAGCTCAACTCATGTCTGTGCCTCCCTCTCTCTTTTCTCTCTCTCCCCAAAAGCGTGTTTAAAATGTGCCACGTGCGATTTCAGAACTTCTTCTTTGCTGCTGAAAACGTCAGTGACATGAGCAAGTGAGTGGGATCAATTCTAAAGCCTCAGCTACAAAATATAATGTCTTTATTCATTCATTCAACACTGTGCACATTAGAGGTGTTGATAATCTAACAGGTGTTGGTCTACACTGCCCCCTACAGTTGGCTTTCATGAGCCTTTGTGTTATTCGATTATTGATCACTTCTGTTGTTAAAGCTCTTATAGCCTAATCTTAAACATTACTAAAACCTAAATTGTATTTTATTTGTCTATTTTATTATTTTTCTCTCTCCAGGTGGATTAACTGTCTGATTACAGCCATACAGAAGCATAAGAAGTTCTACAAAGGCCCAGATAATGAAGAAGGTGGGAAAACGTTTGATTTATATTTTTACTCCTAATAACTGAACAAACTATGAATTTAGTTGTCTCACTCATCCAGAATGTTGCAATACCTTTGGTGCAGACATAATATATTTTACTTAACTTGTGATTCTGATTTTTGACAGTTCAAATTACAATTTTTATTCAGGAAACAACCAACAATGCGTTATGAAGTGTCTTGTTGTAACAAATGTAATGGCAGGATTGCTTTGTTTTCTCGATTATGTTTAATAATGTTTATGTTGAGAAACCAAAGTCATCTAATGTATGTTATATAATTTTAATCTAGTCCTGCCAGTTAAAAATGATCCAAAAAGTCGAACATGCTAGACAGTTTTACATGCATACTTAATGTTTTAAATATGCTATGATGTAATGTGTTGTGGTAATATCGTTCATTTAACGAGCTGTGTTTGTTTGTTAACAGAATGTTACAGTGAGACTGAATCAGAAAGCGAGAGATCACCTTCACCCCGCAGAAGAAACAAGGTCAGCACAGTTAGAGGTTTACAAATGCATAAACACACACACACACACACACACACACACACACACACACACACACACACACATTTGTAGTAGATTCAGATGTTTTGTGTCATTATGTGCCTCAGAAAGTGCAGTCCAACACTCTGCCTCGCCCCAAGGGGAAGACAGCGCCATTATCGAGTCCTACAACAGGGGGCAGCAAAGGAACAGGTAAGCACTGTGTAGCTCTAACTCTGTCTCAACTCCTTTCTTTCTCTTTCTTCATCATGGCATGTTTTCTTGACTTTTACCCTGCGGTTACTTTGCCCAATCAACTGTGAACAAATGGGTGGTGTGTGATGTTGTCAACCAAATCCGACTGCTATCTTCTACATTCAAACTCTCTCAATCTTTATTTGCTGTCTCTGTCTTTGTCCCTGTGACCAGGAGGGCCAGTAGACGAGATGGGCATGATGTTAAACAACATAAAGGAAGGAGGAGTTTCCCTGATCGGCCATGAACAGCCGTTAACGCACGACCACTTCAGGAAATCGTTCATTCGACGCAACAAGAACCCTGTCATCAATGAGAAGGCGCACACGCTGCGGGCTCTCCAGAGCACCCTTAAGGTGAGCAGAGAAGTCATCTAGCACATTGCTCAGGTTCTCAGGTTACTCCTCCCTGTCCGAACTCAAACCATATGATGACATACTGACACAGGTCAATCACCTTCACTCTGCTTCAGTAATTGCCTAGTTGCCCAGGTAGAAATCACTGTAGCTGTAATAATGATTTAATCAGTTCTTGAGTTGCTTTTGACTGAATTTTGACCTTTTTACTCGACAGGCCAAAGAGGCGGAGTTGCTACAGATCAACAAGATCTTAGAAGACTCTGATCTGACACCTTCAAAGTATCGTCAGTGGAAAGAGAACAACGAGGAACTCGTTCACGAGATTGACAGATTGGCCGCACTCAAGGCTTCCAAAGAACGGGATGACGCGGCAGTGCAGGACACACCCGCTGAGGAGGTTGCCTTGGAAACGGTTGCTAAGGAAACGGCCATCACAGAGACAGAAGGCGCATACAGACTGAGCCTCAGCGATGGGGAGCAGTTAGTGGACGCGGAGCCCTCTGATGTTCTCCTGGAGATGCAAGGTTCCCCGAGTTTAGAGGCCAGCCCAATGTTAGAACTCTCTCTGGGATCGCTGCAGGAATCAATAAATAAACAGCTGAGTGAAATGGTGGAGAGCGGAGAAGTAGCTGAGAACTACTTCTACATTTAATACCACGCCTGGAGCAGTCACATCAAAGTTGTTTACCAGAATCAGACAAATGGAAATTGTTTGTCGTGCGACAGTGTGAGAAAGGTGCATTTCACCACGTCCTCTGCTGACATTCACCAGAAAGGATTAGTTAAAAATGCCTTTGAATCAGCACTTTAATCAGGTATGTCAGTGAAATGCATCAGTGCAGACTTGACTTGCAAATTTAGACTTAGACTTGCTCACAACAACAAAAAAAAATATGACAAGTTTACAACAGAGAAAAGAACAATTTGCCAAGTGTCAATCTGTGTTCTGTATGTATTTATGGGATTCAGGCTGTCCTGTTCTTCTAATGATAAAAAGTAGAACGTTTCTTCAATGTAATATAATTGATGCCTCTTCTAATGTGATATGTAAATACAGTTTTACTATAAATACTGTCTGTATTTGTTTATTGACATTACCTTAATAAAGGTATACATTTGAAATATTTTGCACAAATTTTGCTTTAAAAAAACTGTTGTAGCTCCTTGTTGTTCAAGATGGTCAGCCTTTTTATCCCTGTGGATAATACGAACCATACAGTAGAGCTGTGTGACAGTTCTGGTTCAGTGTTCTTTATTGCCCAAGTCTGTAATGAATGCAGCAAGACAAGGAAAGGCTCCTTAAGTGCTGAGATGTCAGAGCTGGCCCTGCTCCTTTTCACTGTAATATTCATCAGCTTAATAAAAGGGGCGTGATGATCACTGAAATGTGTCGTGACGTTATTGTTGTTCAAGGTAGAGGTCAGGGTGACTGAATGGGGAATAACTGACACACTCTGGTATTACATGTTATGCTTGATTTAGTTTGAGTCGCAGACAGGATGTTATACAATGCATACCTTTATATGTGTATGTCTGTCTTTTGTGCATGAATTTCAGCCTGCCAGACTTGTTTTGTGTGCCTCTTCCTCTTTAAGCTGCATGATGAAGGACGCTTCACTGCAAAAATACAACATAGAAACCGTCTACCGGCTCTTTTTGATCCATCAGGTTTGCTGCCACACAGCAGTGACCTTTAAACTTGAGGTTAAAATAAGTTTCAGACTTTTTTTTAAAACATCTTATGGTTTAAAGTCTAAATATTTGAAAAATAACAATATACAACGAAGGGTTTGCATGTTGCAATATATAATGTTCCAGTATGGAGCGTATTTATTGGTGCATGAATAGACTCACGCACTCACCACTCACACACGCATTATGCAAAAGACATACTTTTATGTACAAAGTACAAAGTCCATTTTAAATTAGGACTGAATGCATTTGATTGCGTCCATGCACTGTCTCTTCCTCAACAATGGCACATTAGTGACAAATTCACTTTACTGAACTCCTCATCTCTCACTTAATGTTAATCGCTCACTGAATGACGTCTTTCTCACATCAGATCGTGATCTGTTCACATAACAGGGCTCTATCTTTCAATTCATTGGTTTAACTGCAGCGACCTTGTCTGCTTTGCGTTGGCTGTGATGATCTCTCAGCCTCTCAGCTTTGTGTGGAGACAATGAATTTGAATTATGGTCCAACACTTGAATAAGCTGTATAAATAGCCTCTGTCTGTATAAGGATAGTATAGAAGTACATATCTGTGAGTGCAAG
The DNA here is from genome assembly GCA_036365135.1 of Miichthys miiuy. Classification (NCBI taxonomy): domain Eukaryota; kingdom Metazoa; phylum Chordata; class Actinopteri; family Sciaenidae; genus Miichthys; species Miichthys miiuy. Next base: position 16,681,031 of record CM071615.1, on the reverse strand, counting down.
AACAATATGAATTGATTTACTTTTTGTATATGAACATACAGATGAATCATATATAATTATTTTCTGCAGAGTTAAATTGAAATCTACCTTGATCTGTTCTTATGTCATGTAACACAGCACACGGACGCAGCACAGGACAGTGATATATTGTTGAAATGTTTTATTAAACGCAGAATGCAGCACTAAGTATAAACACACTATAACAAGTTAACAGCGACAAATAATTTACAAACAACACCCTGTTGCACATCTTCCACCTCAAACACTTGTTTTCTTTTCACTGTTTGTGTTATCAAGTCATAAATATCACATTCATTACATGAAGGCTCCTCAGTGACAGTATCATACAAAGATTTACCCTGACAAGCTAAGAAATTACAATATTCTTTGTAACATGTTTCCAGTAATCTGACTTCTAAAATTGGTCTTTTTCTTTGCTTTTTTTTCTTATTATGACTAAATCAAGAAAATATTATATTTGTATATATTTGTAGGAAATTATTCAAGATTGTTGTCTCGATTCCAAAGAATTGTATTTTCAAAAGAAAACACAATTTAACAGAATTCTCTGCTAACAAGTACAACTAGAAAGTACAGATGGAAATTTTACAGTGGTGATCTACAACTGCATCGAAAACAAGCTTGACCAACCATATTTAAGCAACTGCTAGTTTGCACTCTGCTTTTAGAGTTTATCACAAATATTTTACATTTCACAGTTTTATTCGGACACACAAAAAAATGTTTCTTGCTAACAGTACAAAGGCTTGGCTACAATGTAAAAGGCAGCACAGAGAGACACTTCAGTCATGTTTCACTACATGTTGCAGTTAAAAGGCAGCAGGAACTTGAGCTCTTCTCAACCACGATGCTCTTAATGAATCTTTGTATTATATGGTTCATCGCTTTGTATTTTACACCCCGAAATTATGCTTCTATCTACGCCAAGAGACAATTACACCCATCATGTTCATGCCTGACACTTGAGTCCATTAATCAGGTGGTGACAATGTCCTGTGGCTCACAATCATCTATGAAGTGAGTCATTTCAATAATTGGCAGATTTATTAGCTGATGAGTTGGAAATGACTTTAGGATTTGTTCATCTTTTTTATAGTTGTGTTGAGTGTTTTAAGTCTGTGATTCACATTCTAACAGCTGACTTCATATGCATCCGTGTCTGGCTTGTTGGTGATCTCACATGAGCGGCACGCAGGGCAGGCAGGTAGCTCTGGGCAGGACGGACAGGTCGGGCATCTTGGTCGTTTGAAGCTGAACAGCAGAGCACTACCTCCCAACACCTGTAAACATGAACCCAGCCATCCAAAGTAGAGTGATCCGGCTGGATGCAGGCTGAGGTGTGGAAACCTGGGGTTATTTATCCCTCGACTTGGATCCACAATCCCCAGCCTTCCAAGGTTGTGAGTGTACACCCCAAGTGCAGTCAGGCTCAGCAGCCCAGCCGTCACCACCAGGAGTCCACCTGTAGCTGCTACACCTCTTAGAGGTATATCTGTCCAACAGCGGACCCCAATACATGCAAGAACAATGCCGGTGCCACACAGAAACAATGAGGTCAGGATCAAACCTTGTGCTAGGCGAACTCTCGGGTCTCTCTGATATGGACCTGATACAGGCCAGCACTGCTTAAGCTCTGAGTGGTCCACCTGCAGGCAGCTCTCCCAAAGTCCATCAGATCGTAGCAAGAGCAGTGCCTCCATTGACCCAGACTTGACCCCCGTCCCCTGACCTTTCACTCCTGATCGAAGAAGCGGCCCTGTCATGCCCAGACGTGCCCGTCCCTCTCTCCACTGAGGGGTGATAGCAGCAGTGAAGACAAGGACTAATCCCAAAGGGGCAAAGACAATCCCCATCACCATGGAGGCGGGAGTGTGCATCATAAGTGTGGTGCGAACCTGATTCTCTCTCAGTTCTTAAGAGGTTTAACTAATTCATTTTCAGTAAAAAATAAAACATAACAGCTGCATAGTACCTGTTCTCAAGGTGAGTTATTTTCCAAAAGATAGATGACAGTGGCTGCTGCAGCTGCTCCTCCGGACAGAGATGCTGCTTGTTATTATCATATGTCTGACCTCTCAGAGCAGTGTGGATCTACTCTGAAAGGATAAGACCACAGGATAGGGATGATAATAAAGACAAAATCTCACATATAATAAAATCCAGTCATGTTTCACAGATGTCTCCTCTGACCAGACACTGACACTTAAAACATGGAATGTTTGTCTCACAAACAGACATAAAAAGCAGAAGCAAATTGCAATAGTAATAAATAAAAGCTCATCCTTTACCTCTTCATCGAATCTCTCCTCCGGTTCAGCTGCGGACTCTTCATTCTCACTGTCTGAGTGAAAGAGAAAGATTCAGTAAGAGAGCGGGGCTTGTGCATGTCAGGTTGAAGTGATGGAGAGAGAGAGAGAGACTGAGATAAAGATATGAGAACAGCAGAGGTGTGAAGTGGAGCTACAGACAGGCGCTCCAGCAGCCGGAGAAAGCAGAAGGAGGTTTGGCTTCACCGCTCCAGCGCTGGACAGAAAAAGACTGAACAGTCGATGCCTGTCTCTGTTGCTAGGATACGATAACTTGGCCAGTCTCAGCATGACAGTGTGTGTGTGTGTGTGTGTGTGTGTGTGTGTGTGTGTGTGTGTGTGTGTGGCTTTATTTATCACAAGACCTAGTTAGACTCCTTTCTGTACAAGACCTAATTGCCTTGTGTACACAAATGTTGGCGCACTTGAGTTCAGCTGTACATGTGTGCTTTTGTGCGTGTGTTGTTTTGGCTGCTGTTCGCCTGACGACTGATGGCCGGCTATGACCTTGAAAGAATTCAGTCGGGTTAGTAATTATATCAGGGCAGTGTCTGAATGCAGAGCGAGTCCATCTACAACGTCTCAGCCCGGAGGAGGAAAGAAAGAATGCCCTCTGGGACGGTGACAAGACAACATGGAGAGGCGTGTGACTCATGCAGACAAAAACACATAAAACACAAGCAGCCACAATCAGTACACATCCCATCACGTACACTGATGGTAATATGATGACTTCCTTAAATGTGGAAAATCACCCATGTATCATTTCCCCACTCATTTACAGTTCTACAATATTTTCCAGTACATTTTTTTTTTTCATCCAGAAACCAAAGTTCCAATGTGATGACAACATTTCTGACAAATAATAAACAGTTTCTGGGTTTCCTGTGACTTTTTGTTTTAATTTAACCCTAAAAAGGTTAAATAAAGATGAAGAGCAAAATCCAATTAGACAGCATAATAGAATTATCCCTATCTAATATATCTAAAGTTCTGCTTTGGATGAGTTAATGCTCAGTGCCTTTAACCCACTGAAGGACTGGCTTACAAACTGCTGAGTTGTAATGACACGGTAGGATCATGTGCTTCCTACATGGCCACTAAAGTTATTTCTTTGGGCACAAAAACACAACAAAAGACAATCTGAACATTTGTGTACCTTATAAAGCAAATTAAGACATACAATCAATAATCTATCTGTCATTCTGGAAACGTCACTGGAGAGTTGATGACATTTAGATTAAGAAGACAGACCAATCACCTTCATGAGGGTAATGGGAAATGTAATTTAGAAAGGATCAAAGACAAACGAGCAGGCATCAGCCAAGAATAAATGCCACACTATCCAAGAATAGAATATACCAGTATGCAAACTAGAATTGAAGAAAAACTACATGGAAATTTGCCATGAGAATCCACGCCTATATGTTGAAAAGATCCAAGCGAGTGTATTTTCATAAACACATACCTGTTGTCAAATGTCATCTGCGTCTAAAATTATAGGCCAAGTACTTCCTGTTCAGCTACCAGAAACTTTTGATTTTACTGACAGGAAAGTCTTCGCTGCGGTCAGATGTAAAGTCTCGCCTCATTCAAGATTCAGTGGTATTTGGTATGTTTTTGCACACAGGTATCACTTACAGATGTGCCTGCCAAGTCCACTTATTGCTATCTGCTACTGTACTTATTTTAAATTCAGCGATCGACAGATGCTTGATTTGTTTTTGTGCAGCGATGCCAAGTGGAAATGTACAGAGACATCTGCAGAGAGGCACAACATTGAAGAGGCTGGTGATCAAGTGAAAACCATGGATATACTGTAGATTATTAATATCCCAGCACATTTGGAGAGAATGCAAACACACACACACACACACACACACACACACACACACACACACACACACACACACACACACACACAGTCCATGTAGCCACTTACCATTTAGGAGGGGTTGTGGGTATCTCACTGCAGATCGCTGGCTGCCTCCCTGCTCTCATCTGAATGGCGACAACATGTTTCACTCTCTGGCAGCAGATGGTGCAACCACCTCTTCATTATTTTTGCTCTCTGTTCCTGCTTGTCTATCCTTGCTTCAGCAGTCACCCCACCTGTGCATGCCACCTAATTTCTTCTGTCTTCATCTCTCTGTTTGTCCTTGTGTCTGTCCCTTCTCTTTTTGTTTGCTTGCCTTGCTGCCTCCTCTGTGTGTGTGTGTGTGTGTCTCTCTCTTTGACTTGCCGAAGGATGTCTGTGTTATGTCCATGACACAGTGCCTCCCTGCTTTTCCAAATAGGGATCTTTTTTGTATATACCAACACTTCAACACGTGTGCTGCCTATTTTGGAGCACACTCGAAAACCAAAGCATGATTTGTTTGTTCATCTGCATTACATACATAGAGGAAATTAGACCAAACCTCTCATGCAGATGGAATTCATACTTTTGTTTGATCTGCAGAGAGAGCGGATTGTCGTAAAGATTTCCAATATGCACTTCACCTCAAGAGATTACTTGTAATTGTACACACACACACAGGAAACATCTCTCATCCTTATCATTTGTTTGTTCCAGTGATAAATGATTCAGGCAGAATAGTGAATGGCTCACTTTTCAATCTGTATGCATGTTAACTATAAATAAATAAGAGACAGCCACAGAACCTATTATCCATTTTCTTTATTTTCTTACAAAAGAGGCAAGATATGCTAATACAACCAGAATTTGCCGTGGTATAATAGTGAAATATTACAGGGATACATGTTTGTTTTGAAATGCTGCAACACGTATAAGGGGAAAAAAACCCTACAATTTTTTGCATACATACACACACACGCATACTATGAAACCTCTGGCAGGCATCGGGATTCGGGGGTTTTCCACTGTGGTTACACCGACCAGTCAGGAAATGTCCACAGCTTTGTGCTAAATGATGGCCAATACTAACTCTTGTGTGGTTTTATGGGTGGAAATGTCTGACTTTAGGTTGTGAATTTAACCCAGTGTTGGGCCTTTTTAGTCGTGAAACTAACAGGAACCTAGAGGAAGATACTTGTGGCAGTGAAAAACATTATTAGTAGGTTGTGGGTGAGTAAAGAAATAATGAGCACATTGAAAAAGCAGCAAGAATAGTGACCTTTGAAAATGCTGAAAATAAACTGTACACGTCATGTACAGAGCTCTGTAAAAAAAAAATTGAAATACATAGCAATTCATGGAAAATGGATCACGACGCGCACCTGGTTAGTTTATAAAACACTGTCATATTAAAATCTATTTACATTATATATGTACAGGCTGTTCATCATAATTGCTCTTACGTTACAATATTACACTATAAAGTTCAACAAATCATAAGAACCCGGCCAAGTGGTATTTACAAAAATCAAGAAACTGTTTTCTTTTTCAACTGAAGTTGGAAAATCTGGAGGGGTCTCTTCAATCCGGTTCTCTTTACTGGTTTTGGCAGTCCACAGCTTACATTGTCTTTGACTGGGCAGTGCTCTTAGAGATGTTTTAAACTGGCAGCTGTGGTTTGTTACATCCTTCAATGGGGCAGGTTTGGAAACTGGTTTTCATACTTCAATGAGAGTGATCTGAAACTGACCGCCGGAGACCTCGGACATCTCAATGAGGAAGGCCGACTGGTTTGTGTAGTGTTCAATGATGTTATCATCCATGTTGACGAAGATCCTGAAGGAGAGACAAGCAAAAACAAAAAGGTTAACTCAGTGATCATCAGCCGTGCACAGAAAAAGTGGGCCAAATCAAAATGTATTCTTTTTGATTAAAAAAAACATCTTCATCTTCGAAACTAGGACACGCAAACTGGCTCCAAAATGTGTTCTAGCTGTCATTCAAGTGTGACATAATCAACAAGTCACCTGGTTTCTCGTTTGAGTTACACACAACGTGTCATTTGGTTGGAGGAAACTTGCCAGGGGAAAAACACAGTGGTGGTATATCTCTTGCATCAGCAGGGGTAGTAAATCAGGTCACTCTCTTCCTCCTCCCCAACGCTAACACTAACTTTTAAGTCTTTAAGGATTTAATGACTAAACTAACCACAGTGCTCATGTATTGTGCCTGCAGGGACAAGGCTGATTGAACACAAGGGCTTAGACGAGGGAGGGAACTGCGGCGAGAATGTAACCGAACCTGTTAGCTTAGCTTCTCGCCCTGAAGTCATGGCTGCCGGCAAGCAGCAGGAAAATAACCTTAAGGTGTTTCAGTCAACATCTGCTCTCTGATCTACTCTGTTATTTTACAGGTGACACAGACTGTTATCAGTTTTATATATATTGAGTGTGTGACATGAAGTTCAATACATTGTGTGTTTTTGGAGCATGCTCTGATAATTACTTTACAAGTAGTTCTCTTTTGTCATGTCAAGAGAGGAGATGACATTTTAATTGCAGATGGAGTACCACTTATTATTTCCTAATATCTTTTGAGGAAATTAAACACCTTGCAGTCCTTACTTTTAGGCAGGACACCGATGCAAGGCAATCAAATTTAGCATAAGAGAAGTGCAGCTCTTATGGACTCATCTGACCTGACCAATGTGTGTTTCAAAAAAAGATCCAGAACTTGATCGACAACCTTCACCTAGCAACTGAAGTTTCCAAAGCCTTCATCATTATCAAACCTGAGATCTCTTTCACTTCTAAAAAAACTTCCTGATGGTCCGATGAGATGAGGTTATGAAAACATAAATAAGAACAACCATCAGCCATGACGCATCTGTAAGACTTTTGAAATCTTTTTCATCTTCCATCAGTCACCAGTCTTTCTTTTAGAGGTGCTGCAATTAACACATTCCAGCGTGCGAGCCAACTAACCTACCTACCCAGTCTGTCAACATGAGTTTCCTTAAACAAGGATGAGATTAAAATCACATACTAAGCCTTGAATTTATGCAGATCTTATGTGTCAGACAAACTCCTTTAATCCAACTGGTGTGTTAAGCCAGTTCTATAACAGCAGTGCATTAGGCATACCAAAGTAACTCACCCTCTCTTGCATTTCTTGTAGATTTTCCCAATGGTGTCTTTTTGCATGCCGTACTTTTCTGAAACCTGAGGGAGGAAAGAAATATGAGACGACAGTTAGCGTGATCGCCCGCTGAATAAAAGACGACATACTTGAGAGATAACATAACGTATGTTCACATGTAAAATTTTGTGCTGTGCGAGCGTGGATGTGTAAGTATTTGTTCTCAAGGCAACAACAGGGAAATCAGGTCAGATAATTGTATTCATGCATGTGTGTGTGTAACTGAGTGTGTTACTTACAGCTTCCCGCAGGCCTGACAGAGTTGGCGTGCTGAGCATGAGCGCGTCAAACACCTCTTCAGCGCCTGTTCTCACGTACAGCAGAACTATTGGAAGGTGGAAAAAGACATAAAACATTTAGCATATAGCACAAGAAAAACTCACTGGCTCATTGTTGATCTTTTTTTTTTAATTAATATTAGACTTTTATTTTTATATCTACAGTACCTCTTTGAGAGTCTTCTCTGCGGGCTTGCTTGCTAGGTGGAGAGCTGTTTTGGTCTCTGTCTTGATACATTCTCTTTAGAGAACTCCTAGAAAAACAGAATAGACATTCACATTAGACTAAAACAGCCACTATGTCGTTTGTTGGGAAATAACCGGTTGTGATGGCTGTTAATGTTGCTTTGTGTTTATTATCTGTGCTTACCTTTCAATCTCATCCACGGGAGGAGCCTAGAGAGACAGAGACAGAGCAGAGAGGAGACCAGAGATCTGATTAGACAAACATTGCTTAATGTCCCCCTTCCCACCATTGTCTGTATGCCAATACCTTCAAAAAGGAATGTTATCATTACTCTATGGCCCCATTTCCCATAACCTCTAACAGAACTATGTAAGCGTGGACACTGATGGAGAGACACAGATAGGACCATCCCAATTCTTTATCGTACTGGCCAATCAAAGATGCTTTCCGCCTTAGCCATTCATAACAGACTGTGGGGCCTTGTATTATTGTCATTTTGTATTTGCTACTTTATTTTTTTTACCCCAGCTTCACTCACAGTAAATCAGGGAAGCCGAGCTTCTCCACATACTCTCATACATGTCAGTCTCAACTCCGTGGTGGTGTGGGAAAACTGGCCTGTCTGAACAACACTCCTGCCTCACTGTTTTTGCAAGTGTGTGTGTGCGTGTGTGTGAGTAAAAGAGACTATGAGGGTGGTGCAAACTGTGTGTCAGGTGTCTGTCTGCTGTTGCACCAGGTGTGTGTGTGTTTTTGCCTGAGCCCCCATAGCTTAATCTCAGTGTCAGTAGCTGTAGCGGCTTGTACCTGTGCCTGGTTTCGACTCCAATTAGCTCATATGATCTCTCGCCTCAATTTCGCTGACACCATCCCCTCCCCTTCCCAGCCCACTTTTCCCACTACATACTTTCCCACAGTTTCCCATTGCCTGCAGGGATTTCAGGGGTCGGGAACATGATTCACTCAACACAGGAGGTAAGGGAAGGAGAGGAGAGTAAACAGCAATAACAAAATATAGCTAAAGAGGGGACCTACCATGCGCTGTAAGCTGGAGATATGAGTTTCTGGAATGAAGAGAACTGGCTGGGTGACATGGTCATCCAGGGTTTGGAAGAAGGTACAGTCACTGCCCATGGAGCTGCTCACTAAAGATTTGTTCGCTGAAAATAAAAAAGGTCCACAATGTTAGGATACACTCTATGGGCACTGTGTTTGTATATGATATGCATAATGGAGGATTATTTTATTATTTTTAAGGCTCACTCACTGTTAGCATCATTCTTTCCCCTCCTTTTGCTTCTCTTCCTCTCCTCATCCCGCATCTTCCTCTCTGCCCCCTGAGGACACACAATAACATGGTTACAATGATTAAACAAATGCCATATTTGTGTATAAGGTGAATGAAGAAGATGAAGAAGGGACCTTATCGCCTACCTTATCACAGAAAATCTTGACCTGGCATGCAGCTCTGTGTATGAGCTGGTTGGTTCCTGAGCTGAAGTCATAAGTGTCAATCTGTATGTTTAGCGGCAGGCCTTTCACTCCCTTCTGGGAAGAGAAGTCTGTGCTCAGGGAGTTGATGCCAATGTACACCTGTAAAGGAATAGGAGTAGGTATTGTAAGAACATCATGTTAGCATCATGTTTTCTTGACACATAACATTTGAGAGATGTAGGCCAATGAAAACAAAATAAGCTGGGCCCACTGGCAACAAGGTGACATGTTTTTTGAAGGAAACTTGGCCTCATATAAAAAAGATAATGACCGTTTAAAGTAGTTTGTTTTTATCATTAAAACACCGTCTCTCTATCCTCATATTTAGGCTAATTATGTCCCTTTTTCCCCACTTCTCGCCACCTGCACCAAGTGTGTTGGCCCATCTCGGCACCTTTGGGACACTGAGCAACTCCAATAAGCCGTCACTCCTCTCGTCTGCTGTGGTGACAGGAGCCTCAGGGCCAAACACATTTCTGGGATTCCTCCCCTCCCTCCTCAGCCACTCCTTCTCTCTCTCTCCACCTCCTTTCTTTACCTTACCTCTCTTTTCTTCTAAATCTTCCACCTGCTCTGTCCCTTCCCTTTTCTGAGAACAGGCTTTACCGAGTCAGGTTAATAACAATATCTATGCGCTCTTGTTTGATAATGATGTGTGTTTACCTTGGCTTCTTCACTGGGGTTCCAGACAAAGGAGAGGGCGTTGAAGGCAACCTCCTCTATGTTGCTAATGCCACTGGACACTTCTTTGTAGTCCGCTATAAAAGAAAAAAAAATACATTTTCAATCTTATTTTCTGCATGAATTAAAATCTTTCAACTTTCTAAACAGATCTGAGAGGCTGATGATAGCCAACTGAGGGAATTCTTTCACTTTCTTGCTTGGTGTACGTGTGTACAGGTACAAGTGTATTTTCTTGTGTGAAGAACATACCGATGTCAATGACCCTCTGCTTGGCGGTTGGCTGACGTGCATGCCAGTGATTCCAAAAGCGGAGCTGCATTTCTGGGTTCTTGTCATTCTCAAACACAGCCATCACTACTGTCTGAAGCGGGGAAAGAGAGGTGACAGAAAAGCAGAGAATTAGATACGTTTGTCAGTCTGAATGTAATTCCTTCACCTGCCTCCATTTCCAAGAACTCCATGACGTTTTCATTTGTCACTCCAAATCCACCTTTTCTCCTCACACTGTCATCACTTATTTGTAGTGAGCAGGTGTGTGTTTGTGTATATTCTTGCCTGATTTGCTTGACAAAGAAAGGAGTTGTCACCTATGTTTTAACACCACACCATAATCCCCCCCCCTCCTTTTCCACTACACTTTTTTCCCCTCCACTTTGTGTCAGATCAGACAAACTGAGCTGAGCTGAGCCCCGCTGCACTCTGGCCTCATTACACCACTGTAGGGAAAAATTATACAGGGCAGGACACTGTCATGTTAATGGTAGCAGCCTAGTGTGCAGTGTGTCAGCAGGGAATTAGTCACAGAGGAGCTGGCTACAAGGGAGGGACAGATATTTGGGAAGGGTTGGCTTGGTGGCACGCAAAGAATTTATGTATTCATGAGCCCATGAAAAAAGCCTGAAGGGAAGAATGGAATTTTTTTTAACATAATCAACACGTACAAAAAAACAAAACAAGAATTCTGGAGAATCAAATCTAAAAAAAAAAAAAAAATGTTCCTTGCTTTCTTGACAATGTCTTATGTATCATGACTCACCTTGACTTTAGTAGCATTGATGCAAGAATTGCTGTCCACTCCATGAAGAGTGATGGGGTAGAACTGGCCCTTGTTCAAGTAGATCATTGGCAGCTCGTTGGATTTGTAAGGAGAAGCCAAGGGAGCTCCCAAGCTAAACTGGAACTCACTCCTGAATCTCTCTGGTGGGGAACCAGTGTAGGAGGCAGAGTAGACTGGGCTGGACTGATCATCAGGGAATGGATCGCTGTAGGGAAGAGTCTGAAATCCACAAAAAAAAAAGAAAACACAAGGACTTTTGTTAATAAAGGAAAAAAGGCCTAGAGATGGAAAAGCCAAATAGACAGTAAACAGGGCTCAACTTTCAAATAATAACACTAAATGTACCTCAGTGCTGGGGTCTGGGAAAGCACCGGGCTCTGGCCACTTCTGCAGCAGAGAGTCAAAGATGTTGTTGAGCTCCTGCTTGTCATAAGTGTCTGCTACAACGCTGGTCAGGGTGGCGTAGGTGTCTGAAGTGTTGGGAACAGAGACAGGGAGCAAGGTGTTCGGCTTGGATGCCAAAACTTCTTGGGGGTGGCTTAAGGAAACACTCTCAGAGAGGATCTTCATGACGTTGGCAGAAGCATACTCATTAGTGTTGGTTGGTGTCCTGGTGGAAGTAGTAGGAAGGAAGAGAGAACTGATTAAATACAACATGAAAACGGCTTTTGTGAGGTCAGCATGACTCGGTAATACTCCACCCAGGCACAAAGAGATCAAGGAAGCAAACAACCTTAAAGTGACTGACTGCAGTGTGTCTTAAACATTACAGAAGCCTGCGGACTGCCTGTGCAAACACACAAAGTCAGCAAAAGGACTTCTTGTGTCCCAGCACACACAGCTACTGGAGAAACTTGCAGAAAGACATGATTTGAGTTAGGGTGGGTACTATTTGCCTCTTAATCCAGCTTTTTTCTTCTCTGTGTTTGAGTTTCTCTGTTTGAGGGGACAACACTGCCCCCCAACAATGGCCATTTTTCACCCACCTAACAAGAAGTGAGAATGGAGAGCTCAGTGAGGACAGAGGGAGGGAAAAACAACTGTCTGTATGCCTGTTGGGAAACTCTTTAAGCAAGGCAGAGATGATGATAGAGCGGGGATAGATGGATGGACTGGAGAGGTAGATAATAATGCCTCTGACTATGTTTGACTTAAGGATTACCCATTCACCTGTTTATGACCTCCCAAAGCCCTGCCTTTCTCTTTCTGCATGAACACTCTGTCTAATACATCTTATTCAGTCACAACAGCAGATGAGAGGGAAATAAAACATTTTAAATTTCTGAATCATGCAGCTTCTCCTATAAATTAAGCAAGCAACTGTTAGACGAGCATCTCATTTTGTGTCTTACCTCTCTGTTTTGGAGATGTTGCCGGAGCGGTTGCAGGCAGCAATCTTCTGTTCTTTCTGGTTCTGGAAAAATAAGCACATTTTAAATAGTGGTCAGAGTGAGAAATGATTTAATTGTGGGATTTGTTTGGTTTGTCATTGCTACTGATTCTACATTAACTACCTTGCACTGTTCATAAAGCATGGTTAAGGCTGCCAGGTCGTCTCCTGGATGGAGTCTTGGTTTGGAATGGTTCAGCTCTGGCACAGGACTCTCCAGGTAAGACCAGGAGTCCATGATGTGGTTAGTGTAAAGGTTAAAGTTGAAGTTCTCACTCTGAAAGACCAATCCCAGAGTCCTACAGAGAGGAATAAAGAGTTGAGAGTGATTGATTAGATTGATAGTTTGACTGATGAATCAAAATATGTACAGAATAAAATTCAGAGTGGTGCAAAAAGTGTTTTAAATCTTTGATGGTTTGACAGAGTGAAAATAATTTTGACAGCAGCACTCTGGGCACTGTACATACTTGCCCCTAAGCATGGAGGGTTTCGATTGCAAAACCACAGAGCTGACTAATATCCCTCAGAAGTAGTGGTGTCAAAAACGGTTTAAAAAGCTACGGGCCACCCACAGACACCCCTTTCTTGCACCACTCACCCCTCAACACATACACACATCCTGTCCTGTATAAACTCTCTTATTTAAAAAGATCTCAAATAAATAAAACCCACAATCGTCGCTGAGGTATGCTCTGGTTTTCCATATCCCTTGTGAAAAGGGAATAAAGCCCGGGATTCTGAGGATTGGATTTGTTTGGAGAGACTCGCAGTGACATTGGATTGTAAATATCCCGCCTACTAGGATAAGCCCCCTTTGGAGTTTATCTGTAGGAGCTAATGAACAAATAGCCGTAGTTTACTCTGGATAAACAGCTAATTAAATGTGCTGACAGGAGGAGAAAGACCACACGTGTTCACAACCACAATAGAACCGAAGCTTAAGGAGAAATCCAACAATTTCTCACAGGGATTAATGAAAGAATATTGCTTTTTAACACCACACCTATGCTACATTTGAGCATTGGAATACTATACATTTTAACTTTTGTTTTGATGCCCGATTGTAGCTTTAGTTTATGTAGGTTTCCTTCACATTTCAGCCAAATTAAGAATACCAAAACTCATACACCTGCTCTCAGGTGCACCTGTCTCACATTCTCATACACAGCAGCCTCAGTAAACACCACCCAACTCCATTAGTTACTCTCCAATTCCCCCTAAAACCAGCCAAGTGCAGATGTTTTTACACAGACACAGAGGGGGGGGCTCGTGTCTAGGGTTTCGCCATTATGTAATTCAATGCATTACATGCTGTCATTGCCCTCTGTCTCTGTCCAACACCTCAAGAGGAGATTCTTATTTCCCGGTTTTCTTTTGTGTTCTGTGGCCCCTAGGTTAGTGACAAAACAAGCCGAAACAGACCCGCTACCACCCCAAACCCAACTGTGTGTGTGTGTGTGTGTGTGTGTTTGAGTGTGTGTGTTAAAACTATCCATATCAATTTCCCCTGCAAAACACCCCTTTCTTAAAACAGGGATCTTTCACATGGGGGTCTCATTGCAAATAGGAAGAAGGGGGGTTTCTATGCCCCAGACTGGAATTTCACATGAGCTGTTACATAGTTAGTAAAAGTCTAAATGTTTTTATCTTGTGGACAAAAAGCTTGAATTGGAAGCGCAATATAAAAAAGACAAAACTTACTCAGTCTCTTTGGTCATGTCTCCAATCCAAGTCAGTCGGAATAGGTTCCTTTAATTTCTTCTTCTGTTTGTATGTTCTTCTCTCTCCGTGTCAGTGAGTCTATCAGTCTAGCAGAGGAGAGCAGTGACACACAAGATGAGTCAAGTGTTGTGATTCCTTCTGAACGGGGCCCAGATTTATTTCATTCCAGCAGAGCGTTTCCCTCCCTTCTCTGATTGGCTGAGAAGAGTGAAACAGGTGTCTGATAGGACAGGTGTAGGATCATTAACGCTTCACAGGCTGGAGAGAAACTGGCTTACATGTGTATGAGTGTGTGAAGCCAAGAGGACACTTTGCAAGACAATCAAACTGAATCTCATTATTGTACTGGATAAAAGAGTGAGATTGGGGATCCCAGAGGTGTGAAAGGTTTAGTAATGACCTGGAACTCTGCTTTAACATGTTAATAGTTTTTCAGTATCATTTTTCACTCTCCCCCTTTATTTCCATGTCATACACAGGTTTTGGTTTCTTGGGGGATCATAGATGCAAATATGGATGCTTTGATGTTGTGGTCAAAACTCCTGTGGAGAGGTGGAAGCAAAATAAGAATGTTTAAATTAAAGTTTAAAGTTACAAGATTTAAAAAGATTGTACGTTTAGGATTTAAAACGAAACAAGAGTTGCATCTCTTACATTTAGAATTATGCAACCAATTCCTTAAATGCATCATAAAGTTTAGCTTTTTTATCATGCATTTAAATAAATAAAAAAATAAATAAAAATGAAAATAATATGCACACACAGAATTGACCCTCTAATTTCAATATAAACCAATAAATGAACAAATCCAGGAAAGAGTACAAACAATAAATACATTGTTAAATAAATCTGTTAAAAGAAATATACTTTTGCATTTTATTTTTTAATGTAAATTATTTTTATTTTTTTAAGTAAAAATAGTAATTCCTCACTTTAAATGATTAGATATCATATATATTATATCATTGCTTCAGTTTTGTTATGTTATACATGTACAGTAAGTAGCATTTTAATGTCACAACTGGTCCAGCTGGAGCTAATTTTAAATATGTTATATAATCTTTGACATTTTGGTCCATCTCTTTCTTCAAAGATATTTTTAATAATTAATATCAGTTTGGTCTGATCAACAGGACTATGACAACTCAATACATTTTTGACTTGGAGGACATGTGGAGTATAGATCACAGCTACGAAGATGAAATGTTAACTTGCACAATGACTTCACATACACACAAACACACACACACACACACACACACACACACACACACACACACACACACACACACTTCCTAACAAAAGTTCACAGCTCATGCAACCAGGAACCCAAAAAGCAGTGAGGCTTGTAAGGACTTCATGTCAGTAAGGGATATCATCTTCCACCCACACACTGGTGCACACTTAGTGCACACAGTAATATGTGTGCGTATAATTGCATGTGGCTGTTTATCTGATCATTTGTGTGTGTGTGCGTGCATGAGCACCTCTTGCGGCTGACACCTGAGGGAATCTGGCGTGGTAACACACAAGGGTGCGTGCTGTGCAGCTTGCCCACACACTCACACACACCCTCATAAAGTAACACACACAGATAGACACGGAGCCCCGAGGGCAAGTTGGCATCGAGACAGAGGAGAAAAAGAAAGAAGGAAGACTTTTCTGTATACGGCACACCTTTATTTTACGGCATACTGAAAGCAAATCTGCACAAGTAAAATTAATTAAACTGATTCCAGCTAAATCTCCATCGTTCTTCACTAGACTTTCCAAAGGTGGCTGATTAAAATCTACTTTAATTTACCATTTCCATGCCCAATCACCCCAGTTTTTACGTATATGTTTTACCAAATATCTCATTCAGACATCATGTATAAACTTTATAACCCTAAGTTATAAGAGAGAGAGAGAGAGAAGAAGTGGATGTGGGACTTTTCCACAAAGCAAGAAGCCTCTCCTTCACTTTTCATCAGCTCGTTTAGGGTGTGAACGCTTTCTCTCACCTGTGGTTACTTTCTCTCTCACTCTGTCTTTCTTATTTTTTTCTATCTATCCCTCATTAGTGCTGTGACATTAACATATCAAACATTAAACTCTTTTATTCTCACTTCAGTCCCTCTCTCTCTCTCTCGCTTTACTGCAACCACAGGAAGTGGCCCAGCTACACAGATCTAACCACAAAACGTGCATACACCCTCTGAAACAAACTGGACGTTTGTGTTCAATGCTTCAACTATTTTTCTTTACTATATTCTTAAAATATTCAATAAAGTATGAGCAGCAACTAATAAATGCCCTCAGCAAACTCTAAAACTACATTAAAGGACATTATAAAAGATTAAACATATAAATCTATTCATGCATGAGACATTTTACTATCTAGTTGAGATTTGAAACATTTTAAATTAAAGTGTAATTAAGTTTCGGTATACAAACCAATTAAGTAATCTGTGATTAATTATAGGGAATGTGAATGTACTGCTATTGCTAGGAGTGCATCAGGTCACCTGAACATGCAAAATATCTAATAAAACAATCTACAAGTCTACAAGCAAGCATATGGATATGTCAATAAATGAATAATGAATATATACTTGAGTTTAAAGGGAGCAGTTCTTTTAATTAATGTTCTTTTTTCTCTATAATTTACTAATTCACATACTGTAGTTCCTTCCAGGACAAGTCTTGAACTTGTAAAATAAAACTTGCAGAACAAAAAATAACCCTCATACATATAATGAATAATAATATACAATCATTTCTAAAATATGATCATTAAATATGTTTTGAGTAACCCTAGGTTAGATAGGACTATATCTCTGTAAGGATATGAGAATCATGAGCTTGCAACAGGGGAAGTCTAGTTTCTGTTGGGTGTCTGTAAGTTTTCTTAATTTGTTTAATGTACAATCAGTATAAAAAAGAAAATCTGCACAAACCTTAACCCTAGCCTGAGTAAAATTTTATCAAACTTAGTCTTTTTAGCGTTAATCCTTCATGTCGTGTGAAAGTGTCAATGGCCTCATTAAGACCTGTGGCTCATTTCGACAGAGTGGGAACGATGTGAGAAGATGGATGGATGTCACAAGATGTTCAAACGACTGACTTTCATACCTTGAAACTCACCCATGGAGTAAGAAACTAAAACCCAAGTGTCCTTGTGCTTTGGTCTGTTGTGTGTGACTGTTTTGTGTGCATGAGCATGTGAGCATGCAGCCATGCATGGTGGCATACAAACAGACATCAGCACTGGCTCTACGCACGACTGCTGCTGAGAAGGGGTTCTCTCATCACCTTTTTCCTCCCACTATATCTCTCATTCTCTTTATCCTGTCTCCCATTTGCTCCTCCTTTCACCTTCTTTACCCGCTCCTCCATTCCCTTACGACAGTTTGCTAAATAAATCTTATCCTGCTCCTGTTGCTAGAAAACATTTGAAACTCTAAACTTACAAATCACGCAATTTAGATCCCTTTAACGTCAGCGAATAAGTCACGCGAGCCGAAGAAACCAATGAAAATAGAAGCCAATTCTTCCGTTCTGCTGCTCATCTTTCTTATCAACTCCTACACAGTGTACATATCTTTCAATCTCTTTCTCTTTCTGCATCTCTCCATCTGCTCTAATGCCTGGTTTGTCATGGAGGAATGTGTGCTGAGGGTTGACAGAGATATAAGGAGCCCCGGGGTGTGTTACACTCTATCTCTTCCTCACATTGGGAAACCTGTGAGTTATGCACCTGTTACCGTAAAGCCCTGACATGTTCACGTAAAGCTGCAATGCTTCCTCTTCTTCTTCATCTACTTTGTGACAAATCATGCTTGCTTAATCCCGTATTTTCTATTCTTCTACTAGTAATGCAAAACTTTTAAATGCATTTCATATCATAGAATTTTACATGACAAAACATGTGATAAGTGTAAAAACATCATTATTACTTAAGGTTTTAGTTGGTTAAGTGAAGAAATCTGCCTTTGTTGTTGAAATATTCTAACCGGTTTTCAACACACCAGAACTTTCTTCAAGAATATCCTGAAATGAAGTTACATTTTTTCATTATTCTAGTGCCGCCACATGCTTTATTCATTCTTGTTTCAAAATTCGGACACATTTCTTTTTTTTTATCCAAACTTTCTTTATTGATTTTTGCACAGAACCAAAAAAAAAACAAACAAACAAAAGAACTAATAGTTCAATGGTTATTTTATACCCTAAAATTGCCGCACATTCATTACGTTCACTCTTAGCACAGACACACACAAGATACAAGTTGTGCAAAATCCAAATAGTAATAAATAGACACAATAGAAAATAACAATAATAGAAATTGTTAATACTAATACTAATACTAATACTGAGTCAGATTTCTAAAGCAGTATACATTAATACTTGTATTGCTACTTTTTTTTTTTATCACTATCTACTGCTTTAATCATTTGCTTCTTATTGTTATCATGCTATTTGGTATCATTCAGATTCAGTCCAAGACCAAGGCCTAGTGTCCATGCAGATAGGGAAAAAGAGTGTGTCTGAATGTGTCTCGCAGTTGTGTGCAGCTAGTTTATCAATGTGTGTGTTTGCGTGATTCATTGACCTCTGCCAGCCAGGTGCTCTGACCTTCTGAGTGGTGGGATACTGAGGTGAATGGTGAGACCTCTTTAGCAGGATCCTGCTGTCACTTTGTTTGGCCTGGACTAGGAGAGGCTCCAAGAGTCTGGAAAGACTCTCTAACACCCCCCACCTCCTCAGCCCTACTTCTTTTTAATATTCCCCCTACCAGCCAGCAGCAGCCACTCCCAGAAACTAAGTGAAGGATAAGGGCTGCGGGGGGAAGATGGGAGGAGGAGTTTGGGTGCAAAAATGGGGGAAGAGAAGGTCAGGTTGAGGGATGATTAGGTGTCAGCGGGAATATGAAAAAGCAGCAGATTAATGGTAAATGGCGAGTTGACAGGAGGGGACAGCAGAATTTTGGAGTTTTATGACTACTTCAAAGTTTCAGCACGTCAACATTTACATGCTGGAGGTTTAGCTGGAGGTTGGGACACTACACACCTGGGGCAACGGGAAGCTGAAAAGTATATGGCTGTTGCATTGCTCAATATGAATGCATTTCTCTGAGTTCTGCTTTAGGGCAAATGTGTTACAAGTGGCTACAAGGGGATTTTACAGGAAACAAAAAAAAGGAGTGTTCCTGCAATTTCATGAAACACAAATGCATCTGCTGTGCATCCATAAAAGGATTGCATGAATGTACATTTCCTGTAACTGATAACTGATAAGGAATTAACATGATATAATATGAATATTTTTACAGTTTAAAATTAAGGTTAACAAAGATCAGTCAACTATAATAATAATAATAATAAAAAAAGCTTTTTCCTTGTCTAAAATTAGCTGAGGGTCAGTGTTTGGCTTTTTTTCAGGGATAAAATGTATCACATCTGATTTTTTGGGCTTCTGCCCGAGATATTTCTGCAACGCAAACACTTAGAAAAGTTATCTGAATTCTTTGGAATCGCTGTAAAACAGGCTGTGTGTTTTCATTGACTTTCTATTACTTCTGACCTTTCAAACACACTGAGAAGAACAGCTCACTGATAATAGTGCAGCGCCATTTCCAAAAAAAGTTTACCCTCTGTGTGAAATGCAAATAGAAACATAACGAGATGATGTGATCTTCAGGCCCTCAGACGGCACTGCATCAAAAACAGACACAATTATATAGTGTACATCACTTCCAAAACACGGTTCGTTGCTGCACCCAAAAGTGCAAGTTGAAACTCTACCATGTACTACCAAAAAAAAAAAAAACAGATCCAGAAATGCTGCTGCCTTCTGTGGGCCGGAGCACATTTAAGATGGACTGAGGCACAGTGGACTGACGTATCAAAATTTAAAATTCTGTTTGGAGATCATGGATTTCCAAAATCCAGCTTCCGGGGTGGTATGGAGGTGCAATAATGCACATGGGGTAACCTGCACATTTGTGAAGGCACCGTTAATGCTAAACAACATATACAGGTTTTGGAGCAACATATGCTGCCAAGTAGACAACGTCTTTTTCAGGGACGGTCTTGCTTATTTTAACAAGACAATGCCAAACCACATTCTGCACTTATAACAACAGCATGGATCTCTAGTAAAAGAGTCTAGGTATGAAACTGGTCTGCCTACAGGCCCATTATGAAACATAAAATACTACAAAGGTAACTCGTTGAGCAGAAATCCTACATCAAGCAAGAGCAGGAAAACAAGCTTTCAAGATTACAGCAAAGTCTCCTTAGTTACGAGTGCTGTTATAATAAGAGGTGATGCAACAGAGTGATACGTGTTGCTGGCATCAAATTCAAAACGGCCACGTAATTTTACAAGAAGAGGGTTTTAAGTCTGATGGTATTTGTAGTCCCTGTCGTGTTTGTAAAGACTGTGCTCAGACTGTGCTTTTGGGTTTGCTGGATTGGTTTGAACGCAACTAAAAGAGGCGCCTGTGGAATGACACATGAATGCTGTAGGCTCACACACACACACACACACACACACACACACACACACACACACACACACACACACACACACACAATACAATCACACACATCTACTTTCGCCCTCTCGCTCTCTCTTACATATAAACATGAAGTCTCTAGGCATACATGCACAGCAACAGACACAAACGTGGCAGATACAGACAGGTGATAATCTTGTCTGTCACACAATCTCTGCATTATCTGCCATATCAACTAGCAGACAAATAGTCTGTTAATAGTCCAAGTAATGTCAGTCAGAGGGAAACATCCGCCAAGAAACTCAAGGAGTGTCAAGATTTAGAGAAACGTTATCGCTGATAGAATATTGATTTAGTCATTTAAACTGGCAACATCTGATATTTGAAAACAGATAATAGGTAAATGGAAATCTTAGAGCTGTGTGAGTGTTATTACATTTTTAATGAAGGCTGCTGCAAGTTGACATGTGAGAGCCGACATCCGTCATCAGGTTCGGAGCTAAAAACTCTCACACTGCACACATATGAGCCAAACTGCTGAGAAGACGGAGTTTAGCATGTGGTTAAATTACAATGTCAAGATTAAAAAGTGAAACTAAATGAATATGTTGAGGATTGCCACACACACACACACACACACAAACCACTGCTTTATGGTGTTTAGGCTGATTGTGGTCCCACCCAAACAGAGAGTAGGTATTAGGCTCATCTCCATATCAGGTTTCATTCTGGACCCCTCAGGCCAGAGGGTAGGTACAATTTTACTTTAAAGTTAGCTCCCGGGGGACACACTGCAGCAACTAAGAGCTACAAAGAAATGTGCAGGATTGCACTCTCATATAGGTTGATGGAACATTCCCAGAATGCTTTACAGAAGATTGAAGAGGGTCAAACATCTGCCTATACTGTAGTAGTGCTGTGTGCAAAATCTTTTCAAGTTCATTGGTTCAAAACAGTGGTTTTGAAAGTTTTAGCCTATTAAAAGAATATTAAGAGATTTTGGCAGATATACTTAGAGTTAGAAAATGTTTTTATGTTAAATATGAAGATACAGCCAGTTAGCTTAGTTTAGCATAAAGACTGGAAAAAGGGGGACCAGCAAGCCTGGCTCTGTTCAAAGGTAACAAGAAACACCTACCAACACCTCTAAATCTCACCTATTAACATGTTTTATGTATTTTGTTTAAATGATACAAAAACAGAAGTGTACCACAACAATTTGTGGTTTTACAGTCAGTTATGTGCCTGTCAGTTTCTTGTTTCGAGCAGAGATTCCACTGTACCCAGCCAAGAAATGGTGCAGCACAAACACTACATTTTGTAATTAAAAATTAAACAAACACAGGTGAACACCTGAAAAAAGAGACTCTGTCTATCAACTGTCTTCGAGCCACTAACTCATGGCAACTCATGGCTCTGAGCCACTTTGTTTGTTTCCTATGCATGACAGTATGTGACGACTCAACAATCAACTTTCTCCAGTATGACGAACTCCACCTTTAAAGTTTCCAAAAATGGCTAAATATTTCTCAATGTACAGCTGGTCGTTTCCCAAAGCACACCATAGTTTGCACAATGGATTACAGATCTAAAGCAAGCAATTTTTTGTACATCAACACAATTTAGATTTTAGAGGCCAAATTTCATACCAAGTCAATGGGAAGCTTATAGCAGGGCTTCACTTTCTCTCTGGAGACACCTGAGCATCTACGTCTTGGTCAGGGTTTAAATAGAAATCTCTCACAAAGTCTCTCCAGTGTTCTTCAGCTTTATTCCTGGCAGCTTGAGACACATTCTGGGTGAAAAGGAAAGAGTAACTTTAATGCATAATAAATAGGTGCCAGGTGAGCTCACTCCGTCCCCGTAGCCTGAGGCCCTTGACACCCTAGAGAAAAGCCGAGCCAGATATTTTAGCGAAAATCTCCTGCAGGCAGTAATACTACACGCAGGCGGTGTGGGTTCACAGGAGATACAGTACAGCTCATATTCTCCACAAAGAGACAACAATGCAACAATCTTCTCTTTATCTTCTACAGACTGGGGAACTGTTGCAATTAAAAGACAGCGTGTTCCTTGGTATTTCAGTTGTTTGTATTGAGTCAAAAATGGGTGCATGTGATGTGTTCCATGTAAGCATGCCGTATCAGTGTGTATACAGGCATGGATGTGCACTTCAAAGTCAGGTGGAAACTGAAGAAGATGAGGGCATCAGTGAGAATATGTCTCTGGGAAATGACTCTCAATCAGGCATGAGTGCAGGTTCGATCAATTACCACTCTTAAATGAAGCAGGAAACACTTCTTTACACATCCTTTCCCCGACGATAAACATCTCTCTCTCTCTTTTCCACCCTCCCATCACCCCTTTCCTTCCCTCCTCCTCCTACTCATTATTTTCCTCATCCACCCATCATCCCTCTCTGTCCCTCTTTTTCTATGGATGAGTGGTGATATTCCCGTGGGATAGTTGAGGAGGAGAGCTTTCCAGGGCCTGTTGCTTCATCATCACAAATAAAGCAGGGAACATGTTCAGACCACCTCACCTTGGGTTCAGTGATGAAACCCTCAGACAGAAACATTTTTTTTTTCATGTCATGCCCTCCTTGTACACACATTCCCTTTCCATATGCTGTTATATACTTGTTCATTGTCTCTCTGCTGGCATCATGCCCGTTTTTCATCTTGCATGTATTATTATGTTTTTGTCTTTTTGCTTCTTCTTGTGCGATCTGCAAATACCAAAATCTGCTATAATGTGTAATCTAAACTAAATATACGGCTGTAAATATCAACTTTTAATCTGCAATGCTTTTATAATTTTTAGTCTATATATTTTTAAAGTAAAAGTGAAAGAAAAAAAACATATCCAAATAAAAATATAGAGAAAAACTGACTTTCACCCAGTGATCTCTGATTAGAGGGAAGAAAAAATTTTCCATGTTCACCTGTGATACTTCCCCATAATCTATTTCTCTCTCTCTCCCTCCCTTTTCCTTTCTTCGTCTCGCGCCCAGTTTCAGTCTACATGTCTCAGCTCGTCGGAGGTTTAGAGGAACCACGCACTCCTTTTCTCCTCAATCCTCTGGAACAATCACAACGTGCCCTGCTCAAGGGCTGCAGCAGGGTGCGTCCCATCGTGGAGTGAGGAACAAGGAAGGCTGACGTATTGGTGCACAATCCCTATGACCTCTAGACTTGATCCACCAAGTCTGTTGCCATAGAGATAAATTAATCACTTTGTCTGTTGTTTAATCCTGTGAGGATTTATTTCACAGATTCACTTTTTTGGTCTAAAATTGTTTTTGTTTTGTTTTTTCTTAGAACTTATACTTACTTTACTACTAAATTTTATTTTTTTCATAATTTTTATAAAAAGCTTTAACTGAAATAACTTCAAATCATTGAATACTAAAAAATCAGAGTTTAGGTCAATATAGCACCAAGACTTGGTCAACTTTAGCCAATATAAATAGGTTGTTTTGACCCAGGGTTAGTGTTATTTTTCTATATTAATGTTGTGTTGTTTTCCCAAGCTAAAATATGGATATTTTGACTCAGCTCATGCTCTTTATTTTGAAACTGCCAGAATTAGATTGTTAGTTGTACAAAATGATGTGCAAATGACATTTAAAACAGCAAAGGATGCATATATTATTAACAATTATTAACAAATAGTGACATGTAAGTTTTAAAATAGCCAGAGTAGATTATAACAGTTTGTAACCATGACATATTTTAGTTAACGCTACAGTAATATGAAAATTACCACTAACACATGGTCAAAACAAGCCATTGTCTCATGTTTTCTACCCATGGGTACCAGGAAAAGTTAAGTCTGTATTGTGTTCATGGTGTATTGACCTAAATTGGCTCCATTTTGACCCAGTGATTTTTAGCGCATGATTTTTCCCCACTGACTAAGTTAGAATTAAAATGGAAAATAATTTAAACTGTAATGAAATACAAAAGTCTCAGGATACTTCGTCTTAAACTGCCTTGCATCTCTTTGACGTCTCATTACTGAGGTAGGTGTATTACATATTGATGGAACATTTACATTTTATTCGTCCCCTCAAATATCAGCGCAATTATTTGCTCCAAACCAGGTAAATTACTTTGTGGGAAGTGTTAAGTTCTCAAAGACGGAAATGACCGTTATTAGAAGTAAAGCCTGCAGGAACCGTGCCAAATGACAAAATGAGTGAATAAAAGGTGAAATAATCCCAGAAATTAAGATCTGTAGGAGCCCGAGTAATGTGAAGTTATTTGCAGCAGAAATTGACATCTCCATGGACTGAAATGTTTTGATTTGAAAATTTGAGACAATATTTGAATATGAAACTGAAGCACAACCAAATTTTTCTGAATATGTAAACCGGGCTAACGGTAAAATATTTAATGAAACATTTAGGAAGTAATAGTTTTTATAGTGTAGCATGCTCTAAATTTAGACCAAACACAGGATATCAGAATCACTAAATGAAAAACACTGACACTTGAACAGTAAACTAACTCTACTGAATGTGTTGGGCACTTTAAGTTCAGTCTCAGACAACATGTAAATGGGAACATTGTATGCAGGGATAAAGGGCTTAAATCAAATACTGTTTTAATCAGGTTGGGTTATTACAGTCCATCTAAACAGTCTTTTTGAGTCATATCCGGCAGACGTGCACCTGCTATTGTGTTACTTTAGAGAATTCACCTGCCAGTGCAAAATGGGGGAGGAGAGGAGGGTATGAGGGAGAAAGGGATGAACAGGAAGAATAGAGGAGGCAGGGAGAGACAGTCATGCCTTCAAGACAAATGCGGCTTGTCACTCGTTTAAAAGAAAACGCAAATCAAGTCAAGAGTGTGAATGGAAGACTGGAGAAGATGTGAGGAGAAGGAGGAAGGGGGGAGGGAGGGAGGGAGGGAGTTGTCTCCTGCAACAAGTTTAACCTGAATCCAAAGCTAACAAGATGCCGTGATTGCAGGGCTTGAAAATATGAAGGAACTACCAAAGACAACAGAGGAAAAAAAAAAAAGAAAATTAAACACAGGCTTTTGTTCGCTCTGCTGTCCTCTCTCGTCTCAGGTTTCAGACAGACGAGAGCTGTCTCGATCTCTTTGACACAAACACACACACACACAGACACACACACACAAACAGACAAGCCTGACTCCCCAAAAAGACAGCTTTTTAGGTCTGGGATGACATGTGGCAGACAGGATAAAGTTGTGCACTGTCGCTCGTCTTGTCTCAGCTTGGTTATGCTGCAAAGTTAGGGAGCGTGCAGGCTGCATGTGTAAGGTCATTCATGAACAGTTCTACACACACAAAGTCAAATAAAATTGCACAGACTGCACATCCTCACTCCAAGACAGTTCTTACATTCTTCTCATGCAGTTGTACAGTATTCACTCAGTAGTAAATACACAAAGAGAGTTGTAGAAAAATGCAACACTGGAGCATCCTGGTATTTATTTTAGGATAGTAGTAGTAGTAGTAGTAGTAGTAGTAGTAGTAGTAGTTATTTAGTATTTTAGTAATGACAATGTGAAAATACTCTTTTTCAGAAGACAATTTTCAGCATTTTCATCTTGTTATATCATCATATTATATGATCATAGATCATATAATATGACTGGCATTAATGTAAAAACAGCATTTTAATGTTGCCTCTTACTGTTAACTGTCTCACAATGCAAAATGTGCCATGAAATCAGTCTAAAAACAAAAAAGTATAAAAAAGTTGCATACTGACGTGAAGTAAAAATGTGAAGTAAATCTTGTTCACATGAGCTAATTTCTCAAAATAATCCCATAAAGGTCTACAGTTGAGAAGCAAAGAGTGAACAAAGCAATTCACCACCTCACCTTGCACACACATACACACACCTACACACACACAGTAAGTCACTGCGACACTCTGAGATGTGTAACATATACAGTTTGTCGGGGTCAACAGTTGAGACAAAGTGTTATCTTACTCTCCTCATAACTGCAGGTGAGAGAAGAAAAAGGCCACAAACTATGTGAAGTGTTGAATGTGGGTTCTCACAACATCTCAGTCGTTATGTCACCATGGTTTGGTATTCATGGTTTGGCTTCATTGGAAATTCAATGTTCAAGTTTTTGGAAAATAATTACTGAAACCAAATTAATTAGACTAATAGCAGAATAATTTTTCGATGAATACAAAACACAGAATGAAGGTGAAATGTCCGTTTAAATGTTACTCAATCATGAGTCATTCTAGTATGGAGCGTTATGACTGATATGAGATCAGGACATTGTTGTCATGTACTGAAGCCCTGAGTCATATTAATGAATCATGACATAAGTATGTTTTTAATGAATGAAGCCGATTTAAGTGGAATTTTATAATTGATAATTTTGTAATGTCCAATGATTTTGGATTTATTACATCAGATGATGTGACTATTAAGCTTGAGTAACAAGGACAACAAAAGACTCTAACAGACAGAAATAACTAAATAAGATCATACTACATTGAAAAAAATGTACAATATTAGTTTTTTAAACACGTATTAAAAGAAATCAGAGAAAATGTCAAGGAACGTCCAGATACAACAAAAACTAATAATAACTTTCTAAAATGCTGATAGATCCAATGTGGGGAAATAATCATCTTTTGTTTTGTTATATTTGAAATTCAAATAATATCTTAAATTTTACTTAATAAAACAATCCAATGTTCTTGTCTCTTTTCACAGCTAGGCATTTTATTATATATTATATGTCAGACACATTATCTTAAAGGCTGTATGACCACGACCACAATTTAAAGAAGCATATATGATCTATATTCATATCCCAATCATTCATTAATACCACTCCATCTGACATGGCCCGTGTCTAAAGACTTTAAAGAATGAAGGCCGAAACGTTATTCACAGCCTTTAAATACCTCTCATCTTTGTTCACTCAACAAATCTGTAATTACAGAGATTAGCGCACTGTAATTCTCCTCTCACACATAATAGTCAGGTACGGCTCACAGGACAATGAAGGTCTGGATAAGCTGGGCATGCAAAGGGCCACTAGGAGGTAAGATGGACACAGTTTTGTTGTTTCCATTACTATCCCAAGAGTCAGATGTGTTGGCACATGCTTCTTTTATGAATGTGTCGGGAATACGGTTGGCTAAAAGGGATAATTACTGTGAGTTTAAACGTTGCTGGAAAATGATTGTTCTCGTGAAATGGGTTTAGAGGTTTAACATGAAATAGGGTTATTGTAAGACAGCTGGAATTTAATTCAATTTTAGATTAAAATTTAATATCAAAAATTGTTTGAGATGCTCCTCATCAAGGAATTACTGTTCCACTAACAACAAACAAAGTCATGAAACATGCTCTGGTCACATTTTAAAATAATCCAATTTGCTTTCGAGTCCAAGAGACTCCAGATACTCCAGCCATCAGACAGGAAAAATAATGAATAAAAATTAAATGAATGAAAATCCATCTCCCATTGTTGGATATTCATTATCTGTGTTACTATTGTGACCAAAGACAGATATCTTTTGTCACACATCTTTCCTTCGTCCTGTTTGGCTGATGTTTAAAAACACACACAAAGTCAGCGAAACCAGTGTTCTGGAGGGATGCCCAACAATCTCAATCTCATTATTAAACCCACAGTCACAAGCTGTCCTCAATTGTACTCAAATAGTCACTCCAGCATTTATTTCTGTCATTGTCACTTAAGGACTCATCGCTAGAAATGTTCCCGGCAAGCCTGGACTTGCAGAGGATTTAGGAAAAGCCTGCTCTTCCACCACCACTTTATAACGTGTTAACATTCCTTGACAAGATGGAGTATCACCTCATGGAGTAATGACTTCCTGTTGCACTGTGCCATATAGTAATGAATACATCCCCTTCATTCCCTGTTCCTATTTAACGTACATGCATTCTTCAGTCATTACAAATGGATGCTGGTTTGTTTGGTTTTTTAAAACTGGCCTGACAGTTATTAAATACACACTGCCATGCTCGTAGCTAACGTTCACACATTCCTCTAGAGATGGTGGACGGCGCCCACGCATCACAAGCAACTGGTGGAAGAGAAAGAAACCAGAGATATTTTGTTGATAGTAAACAGAAAGTAGCTAAAAAATATAACAACATTTAGGGTGTTGAGACCAACGCTTTGTTTTTTTGGGGTTAACAAAGGAGCTGAAGGTGAGAAATGTAAATTATAGGACGTGTTAGCTGAGAAAGCTTCTTCTTGTCTCTTGTAAATTAAAGGATGCGAAAACATTTTTGAAATGCATGCACTTCAACTTGGCGCCAGAGGTGCAAAAGTTCAACAAAATTAAAAAATGTCAGTGGAACCTTCTTTGTAACCTGAAGACAAAAGCTTGTGACTGTGACGAGTTTTCTTTTTACCTCTGCCCCGCAACAGATGCAGAGGTATACAGAGGTTGTAGATGAAGCAGTTAATAGATTAAATGATTAGAAAATGTGGCAGTTCTGATCATTAATTAATCATTTGCATCATATTTTGAGCAAAAATGGTAACAACAACAAAAAAAATCACTGGTTGCAGCATCACAAGATGCACGAATTTGGACATTTGCTGACATTTTGGAGCCTAAATGACTCATTTATTCATCAAGAAAATAAGATTTATTGATTATTTAAAAAATGTTGTTAACAAGGCTGAAACAATTAGTTGATTAATCACTTAGTCAACTAAAAGAATCAGCTGCTACTCGGAGTGCTAATTGATAACTTCAGCCAAAATGACAAACACTTGTTTGAGGATTTGCTTTTCTGTCACTTAAATTGTATAATTCTAAAATTATTTGGTTTTGTATGTCTTAATGAGACAAAACAAGATATTTGAAGAGCTCTGAGACAATATAAATGACATATTTCACTGTTACTCGAGTAATCAATTCATCCTCAGGGGCTTCAAAGCTGTCTCTCTCTTTCTCTCTCTCTCTCTCTCTCTCTCTCTCTCTCTCTCTACACACACACACACACAGGAGCCAGTGAACAGGTCTATCCACTACGCGGGATGACCAGATGTCCTGAGGGACACACCTTCTAGTCCAACAGGATCTGAAGATAATGACAAACATAATAAAAATCGATTAACATTCAACTGTTAGTATCTGGATGCATGATAAATAGTCATAATTGTGTTATAGTCACAGCGTGGGGGTATAATAGTTATTCAAAATAGATGCTTTATGGAGCATTTGCATATTTAATGACATAAAAGCACATTAAATCTGATTTCTTCATGTTTCTCTGATGATGTCTGTCTGTCAGTTGTTTTAAAAAAACACTGAAGAGGTTTTTAAATGGGATTTTAATGATTCTAAATGTAAAGTGAAGCAATGAGTCATTGCATTGAAACACATTAACATTTAACATCAGATTGAGCTGATGATGCTTTATGTGTTGTATGTGCACATTTGTGCTGCAGTTCTATTGTGGGAAAAAGTTTCATTTACATTTAGTCATTTAGCTGAGGCTTTTATCCAAAGTGACAGGGAAGCAATCAGGTTGCATCAATTCAGTAGAGAATGTTGCTTTTTCTTCCTCTATTCTTTTCAACATGTTAAATATTTCCTTTAAATTATATTTGCTTTTCTTTTTTCCTTTATATATTTTTAGGCATTTTAATAGATTTATATGACATAATTGCATTTATCACTTGTATATTTAATGTTCCATCGCAGTCACATCAGTGTTTGTAATAGCGCTACAATTCAAACTGACAGCATGAAACAAAACGAAACGCAACTAGCTACTCAAATTGAATTTGGTTTTTTAGTTTTTTACCTAAACAAAAATTCAACAAAAGGACTGAATCATCTCTAACCTTTTGCAAGGTGTTGAATTTTCTGTTTGCTATTTTTTATATTATTGACACTCTGAAAGTGACGTTAATCTAAAGGTGTACTTTATATGAGGTAATGGAGTGAAAATAGACACCTGTATACCTCCACACACCTGTTAACACCCTCAGGAAGAAGCACCTGCTCGCTGTCTCTACCCCCATTCCTAAAACCAAGCTGCTAGCTGCAAGCTGTAATCAGTGTCTGCGTGATAAATATCTACGGGCCATAATGCCACGTCTCATTCCAGCAAGAATGACTTTGTAGTTTGGAAGGAGATGATGTTTTAATTACACACTGGTCCCTGTTTCTAAAGAACTGACTTACAGTTGGGTTATAAAGGAACAGAAAACATTTCTGATCTGTTTCAGACCTCTCACATTGCCTGGAACAGAATCTGCTTACTGTCCCCAGAGTCAAGACTAAACAAGGAGATGCAGCATTCTGTTTTTATGCAACAGATATCTGCAGAAAAACGCACAGAAAGCTTCAAAACTGCTCCAACTCTCAGTTCTTCACACCTACATCAGGGTTTAAGACTTTTCTGTTTGCCACTGCATTTATTAAGTCAAATATGGGCATATTTATATGCATAAAAATGCATTCACACTTTACTAAAAATACTTTATTTGGCTCTTTTAGAATCCTATTTATGTATGTCTTTTTATATCTTGTTTATATGTATGTCTTCTGAATGCACAAGTTGTCCTGATTCTGAATGCCTTATGCAAGCTTGCCTTGCCTTAATCTACAAGTAAGTAAACTGCTATCAAATTAAAGCAGATCCTGTATACCATATATTGGGCATGTGTGCAGCAACTGCAATCCACTAGCAGAACATACAGTATACAATCTGTCCTGATAACTCTTTTGGTAACAGAAACAAGTGTTGTCAGTGGATGTCATAACAATCTTTGTCATACTTTTTGGACTACATACATTTCCAATTAAAAACTATTCAAATGTACCTTTTCTGAATTAATAAATAAATAAATAATGCAACCTGACCATCCACTGCAGAAACCATCAGCTCAACAGCCAGTCAGAAAAAAAAAAAAAAAACATGCACAGATTGTCAAAAAACATATTGAATTTCATATTACTTTCATGAAGAATGAATTCCGGTATTCACAGTGTCAGATCACTGCAGACAAAGAGTGAAATTTAAAATGCCAACTGAGAATTTGAATGTTTTGGCTTTGATTTGAGCTAAGATGATATTCACCCAGCTGCAGTGTTTCACTCCCTCTGCTGGTTAGCAAATGAAATGTGAAGAGTGCCAGAGTTTGTGTCAAGAATTAAAGAGCTAATTTTGTAATTTTGCTTCATATTACGTTTAATGTTATCAAATTAACATCCAAGGCTAGACTAGAGTAATATCTGTAGCATGCTTTTTTGGTGACCAACTTCAGTTTAAGTTTAGGCTTGCCTATTAAAATGATGATAAATATGATAAACCACTCCTCACTATTGTCACCCACAGCTACAGCACTTTGCCAAATTTATTGCCAATATTACATGTGGAATCAGTGACTCATCAGTTGCTAATGATTCCTACCTGCTTCTGGAATATGGAAAAAATGACCACCGTTGTCTTTTAAAACAGCGGTTAACACCCTTCACTGACCTGCCTTTGTTTTGCTGCACAGCTCCCGTTATAGAAACTGTTGCTGACGTACTGTACTGTGCCACTCCTTCACTGCTGCAATGACACAAAGGGGAGAGAAAACATGCCACCAGTGTTAGTCAGGATCACAATATGATGGCACGGTGAGATAGTCAGCATGACTTTTATTTATTTATTTTTTTAGTTCGAATGAAGAGGCACTGCCCACATTCACTTAAAGATCCCTTTTTTTTAGTGATTATGTGAGGAAATGTGTCACCTGATTCATGAGCAGATAATGTGGTTATGATGGATATGAAAGACTGGCTGCCTGTCAGGTTAATGACACCAACCCAGTGCCCTAAATGAGACTCTGACATTTGAGTGCTAATTAAAAATGATCGTCTTCATCAGCACGAATTAACTCTGCTCAATGGTACACCCTACTGTCACCAAGTGGTACTGCAGCCTGCAGAGCTAGATGCAAAATTGAGTGATGCGTTTGTGAATTAATTCGGATTTAATCACATAAACAGAACAACACAAACACTAGCTACGTGTTAATGTTATCTTAATTGTCATTTTTGTGTTATTAAAAAAACACTTGATCACGTGATTCGTGCGTAACGGCCCGTGCGTCAGGGCGTAGTCTGACACAGGTGGAAGCAGACAGTCCGGAAGCGAGATGCTCGTCCTCGTCACAAAGATGGTGTCTTCCTCGTCGTAATGTCAGATAAACACAAAGAAAATGAGCGACAGACACAACATGTCACAGCGACGAGATGAAATGTTTGATCACTAAAAGTCTGGCGACTGTTAATGATTAATAAAACTGCCTCTGAAGGCGGACACGATGCATGCCTTCAGAGCCGACGGAGGCTCTTATACGGTGAGACACTTCACTCTTTACTGTTTAGTTTCACTTCTAAACACTCACACGGATGTTTTATGTCTTTTTTTTTTTAAAGCCAAACAATTCAAAGTACTGTCAGATAAATTCCGGTCTGTGTGACAGTAAACAAAGAAAACCAGATGTTGGTTTCGTTTCTGTTTAGTACCAGACACATACAATTAATTTGTGTAATTTAATAATAATGTGATTTTATTTTTCTGTCTCTCCTCTTCAGGATAATCTCATCGGGACTTTACTCGCTATTTTTGGAAATCTGCTTGTCAGCATCTCCTTATGTATTCAGGTAAAAAAGCTTCACAAACACCTCCTTAAATGTGTGTGTGTGTCTGTGTGTGTGTGTGTGTGTGTGTGTGTGTTCAAAGTGATGATAAAGAATTAGTTTAAAAGTAAAGTTGTTATGTCATCCATATGGAATAGTTTCTCTGATTTCTGTGTGTCATGTCTTCTTCTGTCATCACCTTGTTAGAATAACCCGTTAGAGCTAGATTCTCTTTACAGTCGTGTTATCAGCCTTCAGTGGAAATTTGAAATGATAATACATTTATTACCTTGTCATGATACAATGGCCCGTCCTGTTTGTGCTTCTAATTTAAACAAACAAAGGTAAAATACCTTGTTTGCCTGGTTTGAGCCTGCTTTTTCTGTTTACTTACTGTTTAAGCTAAGTATACTGACGTTGTGTTTACCTGCACGCCTCTCACTCGCAGAAATACAGCCATGTGACGTTAGCAGGAACCAAGGACACGCGTGCCTTCTACCGCACTAAAACCTGGTGGTGTGGTTTTGTACTGACCTGCCTTGGAGAGGGAGCCAACTTTGTTTCTTATGCCTTCGCCCCCCTCGCTCTCATAGCACCTCTAAATGCTGTGTCTATGCTTAGTGCGTATCTGTTCCATGTTTCCAAACATTTTAGTAGTAGATGCTTAGAGATAGACACATTTAACAAATCTGTATTCAAAATCTCGTGTTATGCATGTTTTTTTTTTTGTTTTCAGCCAGCTCAATTTTGGGCCTCATTTTTCTGCGTGAGAAATCCAAGCCGAAGGACTTTGCAAGTAAGTTCAGCATACCAGTGTGTAACTGAAGATGTAATTGCACTGTCACCCGCATGCAAATAACTTTGAACATGTCATTGTATGCAAATTTTTAATCTGCCTCAAATTGGCAAAGTTCTCTACATACCGCCTGCCTAGCTGTTGCAGAGTGACAGTCAGATCACAGACCTTATAAAAGTGAAGTAGTACTCTTTGTGCTGTTGCGTTTATTTCATGTTTGTTAACATATTTCCTACTTCACTGGAACTGATCGCATGTCATTTCTTTTTTTATTCCAGGGCGCTATGGGCTGTCCTTCCTGGGCTGTATCCTAACCATAGGAGGAACATACCTCTTTGTAGCATTCGGACCAAACTCCCATGAAAAGCTCAAAGCAGAGAACATTGTGAGGCATCTGGTGGGATGGCCTGTTCTCTTGTATCTGGTAAGATTCTGGTCATTTACAAGAAGTTCAGAAGGCACAGTCCACTCAGTTCATCCTTTCAAATCTAAGACAATTAATAAGACAATTAATTCAGGTGTAGCAGCTCAAATGTGAGAAATTACGGTTGCACGGTTACACCTGCGGGACTGCAAAATGCAATTTCTACACACCCACATCGCCATTTATGATCTGTAAATAGAACAGCATTTAACAGCAGTACAGGTCTGGTGATTCTAACGTTGCTGTTGTTTTTTTTGCTGAGACTGTAAGAGGTGTTGCATAAACTCAACTCAGATTTTTGTTGCTTTAGCTCGTATAGTTGTTCAATCAGTGTTGCTGAAGGTTTGTTGTGATTGCCGTTCCTCTTTGCAAATTCCTGCGTTTGTCGTGCGTGTGTGTCTTTTAATACCTTTTTAATACATAACAATTACAGCGGTTACAAAGAAACCTGCACAAGTGAGTCATGTTAGGTAGAATACCAGTGACCAGTATGTGTCACCTTTATCTAATTACTTGATTTGAAAATCACCACATTTACAACATTTAAAGACATCTTGCAGAGGCAAGACGAGGCTAGATAGTCACTCCCTGAACTGCTGATTCATCAGTCACACACACACTGCATAATTATTTGTGTACTGTAATAAATACAGTAAATATACAAAGGCTTAGACAGCTGCATCAGCAAAGAGGGACGCTGGTTACAAACAGAGCACCGTCAACACCGACTGCGGGACACTCTGTGGGATATTTTCTTTACAGCACTACAAGCTGTGGCCATAAATAGAACTATAAATCTTCTGTCAGTCTCAGCCATAACCAAACATTGTGAGCTTTACTAAATTGGTGTCAACTGCAGGGCTGCTGTATTGTATCTCATGTCTGTTATTTATTATGTGGTCCTCTCTGTTTAGTTTATGTTCTACTAACCTGCACCCAGCTAATTTCCCAGCCTTCGTGACCTGTGTTATTTAAGCATACATGTTTGTCTCTGGCTGTAAGATTAATTGTGATATCACTGAATGTGGCACTGACTGCAGTGCCTCCTGTTTTGTTTACTTTGATATTAATTTGGTGTTTATTGTTGTTGCTATTACCCTTATTGACAGCTCCTGGAGATCATCACGTTCTGCCTGCTTTTATACTTTTACAAACAGCGCCGCTCTAACTACCTCGTTATTATTCTGCTTTTGGTCGCTCTACTGGGTGAGTCTCCGGCATTAAAGTCAGCCAATTTCATGCTGTGTCTTTATAGTCAAGCTATTATCATACTTGATTAGAATACAATGCCACATTTCTTTCAATGTTCAAAAGGCACCTCAGCTGTTTGTTCTGTATTTTAATTGTGCTTTGGTACACAGGATCCGTCACGGTCATTACAGTGAAGGCGGTTTCAGGCATGTTGGTTCTCACCATCGAGGGCACCATGCAGCTTGACTACCCGATCTTTTCTGTCATGTTTGTGTGCATGGTGGCTTCAGTGGTCTTCCAAGCCAGGTGAGTGACATGAAACATGAAAGGTGATGGCATGGTGGCTGCAGCTGGTTGTCAGTGTTAAAAATATATATATTGGCCTGCTGTTCTTTAATGGTCATTGTTTACCATTTCATTGTGTGTCTTCTAGGTTTCTTTCCCAAGCTTGTCATCTATTCGACTCCTCTCTGATTGCCAGCGTTAACTACATCCTCTCCACCTCCTTTGCTGTGGTAGCTGGTGAGTTGTTGAGTGGGGCACTGGTGCCTCATTAGCACAATAGT
This sequence comes from Miichthys miiuy, assembly GCA_036365135.1. NCBI lineage: Eukaryota > Metazoa > Chordata > Actinopteri > Sciaenidae > Miichthys > Miichthys miiuy. Next base: position 16,644,714 of record CM071615.1, on the reverse strand, counting down.
TTGCTCCTGCTTACACACCTTTAGAGTCACAATGTGGAAGTCAAAGATTTTTTTTTCTTTTCTGGTTTTCAGGAGCTGTGTTTTACTTAGAGTTTAATAATGAAGACGCACTTCACATCTGCATGTTTTTGTTGGGGTGAGTGATCAACTTTCACCTCTATATCACAAAGATGGTCTAACATGTTACAGCAGGAAAAGCACAGTTTATGATGCTCTTTTAAGTCAAGGCTATAACTGATTATTTTGTACTTTGTACAGAGTTGCTTTCTGTTTCCTGGGGGTCTTTCTCATCACCAAAAACAGGAAAAAGACTAAGACCTTTGAGCCGTATGTTACTATGGATATGGCCAATGGTTTGTATAATATTTAACATAAATACTGAAATTTATATCTCTTGAGAATTAAAGCTACACATGGCAACATTTCTAAGCATGGCATTGTTATCATTTGAATTTATTAAATCTGCCTGTTAAACACTGAATATAAAGTCCACTACACATACACCTGTTTGCATGGTCATTTTAACCTGCAGTTACTTACTTTACCTTTTCCTCCCAACCCTTCCCATCATCAGGTGTCCCAACTATTCATGACAAAGGCCTGGTGGACTTCAATGGTTCTTTCTCTTATGGAGCTCTGGTCAACAACGACGGAGTGGCTCCTGCTACTCTACCAGTAAACCAGGAACAACCACCAGTCATTTCTAGATCCACTGATGGTGTGTCTGACCTAAAGAAAGATTAAAACCGAGTATTTCTATTGTTTTTTTTTTTTTTCTTTTTACACTTTCCAAGGACGTTGAAAGGCCAAAATGGGTATGTTCCGATTTTTTTTTTCCCCTCACATATACACAAGACCAACCTCTGGCCCAGTAGTGGGTGTCCACTGGGTGTTTTAGATGTTCTGTCACTTTGCCTTACACTCCTCTCCACAAGTTTTTCTTTCCGAAACCAAAAGGTGACCTTGAGAAGCATTCCTTTTTTTGAGAAGATGTCAGCTGTATTCATTCCAAAAACGAACGGAAAACAACCTGAAGCTGCTGCATGCAGCGGTGGACTTCAGAAATATGACAGCAGAGACGGTGTTGTGCCTTGAAGCTTACTGCCTGTACTCTGTGTTAGTGTCGAGATGTAAGGACTCACTTCCATGACTGTTAAGCAGTTTTGTTCCCCATTCACTCATTAATGGGAACAAACGGTGATCTGTTCTTCCATTGAGTTACTCCTCAAATACCAACAATGTTGGATAATGTAGCTGCGGACTGTTTCAGAAGACTTGCCAATGAACATTTTAATTTAAAATACCTGCCTTATATGAGCAGGTTTCACTCCATTTTTTCTGCCTATTATTATCTGTAATTTCATCGTATTACTGCTCTTCCTGACGTGACCAAACAATGGGTACAATTGTTTTAATTTATTGTAATGTATTTATATATAGTTTTAGTGTGCCTTATAAAGTAGCAGTACACTGGATAAAATACTGTAAGGTAGCACGTAACACAGGTAGATAGATGATTGAAGCATCACTATAGCAGTTTAGTTATCAAGTGGCGGCTGTAATCTGTCAGTGCTGATTGGAATAAAAACAAAACCATTGAAAGGTAGTAATAAATAAATAAACAATAAAAAAGTCTAAATTTAGTTTCTGGCTAAAATCATCAATAGTATTTGTTGTGGTTGCTCCATTAACCTGATGTTAACCTGGAAATAAAAAAAGTATTCAGCTAATGTTGCTAAATTAACTTCAACTAAATGAAATGTTTTAATTTTTTCAAAGCCTTTCTTTTAAATATTTACAAGCTGAATAATAATGCAACAATGAGCAAAATGGCTCTTAAGCAGTCTATGATACTAAACATATTCCACTCCATAACAATACTCCACAATGAATAAACAAATGGTTGCATAAATTGAACTCTCAACCATTATGTGGCGATGTATTTCTACAGTGTTAATAAAGCAGTCTCCACAGTGTTCAGGGCATGTTTCTTTTTGTTTGTTTGTTTGTTTGTTTGGTTGCATGGCATAAATCCTCATAGTTTTGAAAAACCACTTGGGTCAAAATGCACAAGGTCAGCAGACAGTTTGGTGTTCAAATTTGGTGGGCGAATGTTGTTTTCTCCGTTTTAAATCACACTGATATCACCCACCAGAACGGGCCTGTTTTCAAGTCATGACTAAATATTTCTTGGGTGAAAAGTGCAAACAATAAATGGTCCAACATACAGTGTGCAGTATCCCAGTCGAATCAGCTGTGTCATAGCACATAGGGTCATTCTACCAACAGGAAAACCCTCCAAGATCTTTGACAGATGTAGAGTGACCAATGCAAACTGCATATGGAAGCTGTTATTCTTTATTCAGGGGCCTTAAAACTACACTTTAATTAATTTAACAGTGTTTGCTGAGTCATTATAAGCCTGTAATCCTGTATGCAATTTGACACACCTGGCTTTATTCTGAAATCCTGCTGCTTAGTTTAGTTTTCTAAAAAAAAAAATAAATAAATAAATACATTAGTGAGCGCGTGCAACAGGTGGATCCGGTGGACTGAAGTGTGTAATGTCTCTAGAAACATTTATGTCTGTAGAAACGTGAACCCATCATGATGATACACTGTACCGAGACAGCTGGATTGATCCACAGACTGTCTGAATGTCAAATTAAAAGCACAGTTTAACAGCAGAGCGCTATGTGCCACTTCAGCTGCTTGGGTCGCCACCAATCTTGAATCCGAGCATCCTCCCCCTTGCTGCAGCCTGATTGGTCGCTGCGAGCCTCCGCCGGTATTTGATTGGTCTCACCTGCGGGTCCTGACGCCGGAGTAGGCTGCATCAAATAGTGTCCAATAATCCAGTAATAACAAACACCGACGCGTCTGACAGCAGTCTCCAAAAAAAAAAAAAAACAAGCGAGCAGCTTCAGCCAGTTTCATAAAACAAACTCACCCGAGAAAGCCGCTTTTAGTCCGCTTGAAATGGGTTGTTTCGGCCGCTGTCACTGACTCACTGTCGTGAGGTGAGTAACAACAATTTTCACATTTGAAACGATTTGAAAGCAAAAAAAAAAATAAATAAAACAGTAACTTCATCTGTGCGTGTGCAACCATGACTCAGAGCTAACTTGCGTATGTTTTTCCCGCATTATTCTAGTTTAAACACGGTGTTTCACCCAGTAAACAAAGTCATTCAACGAGAAAATGTCTCACTTTCATGATACACGCCCGTGCTGTCATTATGCACGAGCCCTTTACGTAATATCCAGGGGTTTCCTCTGGAGTACACGATGCAAATATTGATGTCACAAGCCTGCACGGCCATTTATACTGTGGACATGTGATGAAATTGATGTCATTGGCTCACCTGCTCTGTTTGCACGTCCTTTCACAGAGATTACATCACAATAGGACACAGTTCTTTTCGTCTGTAATCAAACTAAACCGTGTTTGTCCAGAAGATTTAAGATCAGGTTGATTTTTCAGGTGGTGTTGTGATTAAAATATGGATGATAAGCTTCATTGGGTTAAATGTTCCACTAGATGGCACTCCAGTACAGTGTTGGATGTTTCACATTAGGGGTCAGGCTTTGCTTCATCAAAACCCTTTAAAAAAAATATTTTTAAAAATATTTTATCATTGTTTTCATGCTTTCCCACGTGTTGCTTCATTTTACAGATGCTTTGAGCCTTTTAAATGTGAATATTTACTGATTTTCTTAGTCGTCTGTGACAGTGAACAGTCACTTGGACAAAATAGTAATTAAAAATACATCACCTTGGACTCTTGGGGTTAATTTCCTAACATTTTTATGGAAACAAAGACTCAATCAGGAAATCAGGAAAATAAAGAATCATTCCTTGCAGCTGTAAAAAAAAATAATCTATGGGTTTCTTGCACAAATATTGTTGAAAGTTAGGCTAGTGCTTAGTGAGGTGGGCTGCAAATAATGATTATTTTCTTTACTGATTAATCTGTCGATCATTCTCCTGATTAAGCTATTATCTTGTCGGGTCTCTAAAATGTCAGAAAATTGCCCAGAGCCCAAGGTGATGTCCAAAATCCAAATATATTTGATTTTCTGTCATAACTTGGTAAGGAAACTAGAAAATGTTCATATTTGTGACGATGTAATCTGAGAATTTGAACATTTCTCCCTTTTAAAAATGGCTGAAAACAATCAATCACTTATCAGACTAGTTGGTGATTAATTTAACAGTCGACCATTTATCATTTAGTAGGGTAATCTTTGCAGCTCTAGCTTGTAGCGTGTGTTGTTTGAGCCAGGATAAACATTAAATACAGCCCCTCCAGGCATCATTGAAAGGTTCTCTTAACACTTTGGTAGCAGGTGGTAGATTTTCTCATAGTCACCAGTAAATGCTGAGATATAGATATGATACAGATATACAACCAGATATAATTCAAACATGAAAAATAACAAGACCTACAAGTAGATCAAATCATGAAACATCCACCTTTCCCCTCTCTGTTTTCTATCTTTCCTCTCCTGATCTTTAACTGTCACTCATTCCTTCATCTTCCTTCTTTCCCTTCTCCATTTCTGTCTTTTATATATCACACAGCCTGTGTGGTAACGCACCAATATCTCGCTATCACCTCATTGTCTCTGCACTTTTCTCACAAGCATCCAGCCAGTATATTCACCTTATCTCACAACTTCCACCATCTCTTAACCTCCCATCTCCCCAGTTTTCCAGCATCTGTGGTCCTCACCTGCCTATCAGCAGCCTCCTAAAAGCTTCAGCATGTTGCGAGAGAGCTCCAAGGCGTGGAGCAATGGCTCGGAGGCCTACAGCAGCGATCCTGAGGAGGACGAGGAAGAGGAAGAGGACATGGTGTTTGGGGAGACTGATCAGGACGGCATGGCGGAGGAGATGATGGATCTAAGTGACCTCCCCACGGCGCTCTTTGCATGCAGCGTCCATGAAGCTGTATTCGAAGAGGATTCGCACAGGGTGAGGCGGCGCAAACTCACTTTCTGGGTCAAATTTTGGTGCTGTGTGTGTGTGTGTGTGGTTGATGCGTCAGTCTGTGAATGTTTGAGTCATCCTGCTGAACGTGTCGGCGCATCTGAGATTCAAAGCCCAGCAACAAGTGCATGATGTCATCCACAGCTTTTGCTCTTGTCTGTCGAAGTCTTGTTGCGGTCTTGAGCTGCACTGCACACAAACACACACATGTACACACAAATATGCACACATACACACACATCATGATGCTGTTATTTATTTGCCAGGGAATGTGAATGAGGGGCAATGGATTGCAAAGAATCGTGACCATGCTCATTCTGTCAACACGCAGTGTGTTATTTATGCATACATGTGCGCACAGGCCTCATACAAAAGACCACATACACACAAACAGTTACATTTGTGCCCATGCACACACACACTGTGTATCTTCTGTAGGACATCCTGTTTTCCAGAGGAAGATACAAAGAAAATACGTTTAATTTTCTGCCCCCTTTAATCCAATTATGCTTTCCTACCATCCCTCCATCCTTCCAGCTGGTATCATTCTCTCAAGTCTATCCACCCATCTCTCTCTGCTGTAAGTCTCTGAACGCTATCCACTCCATCGTCTTCCTCGTTCTGATCACTTTCTCATTAACTTTCTTCTCCTTCCCCCGTCCTAAGCGTTCTTTATTTATCCTCTCTATATATGTAAATGCAGGGAGGCTAAATGTGTCGCATGCACAAAATCCCTTTAAATGAATCACTTCTGTTTTGTGAGGTTGCTGTTTGTACACCCATTGCTCTTAGCAGTGGAAGTCTGCCCCCTTCCCCCCCCCTCCTCACTTCATTACAATTCATACTCCAGCTTTTAAGTGGAAATGCCACCCACACACCCTTCAGCCAGAGCATGTCAATAGATTGTTCTCCATATGGCTCAAATAAATGAGCTTCACTAAAAATAGAACTTTTGACATTTATTTAAACTTTCAAAAAATGAGGACAGGAAGGGATGAGGTATGAAATAAAAAAACAAAAACAGTCTGCTTGTGATATTTTCAAAGCACGAACGGGGAATTTAAGAGGTTGTTTTTGGCTTGTAGCAGTGCTGTTTGGTTCTGCAAACGCACACATACACTTACAGTCTGTAACCTATTCTAAAATAGCTAAATTTCAGCATTTTCCTAGCTGCTAAAAACTTGACATCTCTAAACTCAGTGTCTACATCCTTTCAGTGAAGAACAGGGACATGGCAACCTACATTTTTGTGTCTTTGGGCTCTTGGCTCCCAACACCGACATTACCTTCTGTTTCTGTTCTCAAAGGCCTGCATGCAGGAGGATGGGCTGTTTCTGTAATCACACTGTGCTCTTTTAGACAAGGAGGGAGAGAGAGAGAGAGAGAGAGAGAGAGAGAGAGAGATGTGCCCTCATATTTATAAGAAGCTCTTAGCAAGCTGTAAAAGCCTTTTTCTTTCTTCTGCATTAGTGAAAAGAAAGTAAAACCTAGTGGCACACTTTTCTCTTTTATCTGCAGTATTTTGTTCCTCTGTCCGGCTTTTAGGTAAAACAGAAAGACGCCTTAAAAGTGCTTTATGTTTCTTAAGGAAGTTCAACTGAGGTCTGGTCAGATCACCCCACTTCACCGCTGAAAATGATTAGGTTTATTATTCATTTACTAATTAAAATGAAATCTCATGATTAAAATTTGGCTGTGCCACTACACTTAATGATTTAAATGATCTCTCACAGAGGCCCAAATCACCAGTTTCTCATTGAAAATAACAAATACGTATTGTTTTTAATTTGCCATGTGTCATTATTACAGACAAAAGCAATATTTAAGTTAAGGCTAGTGATACTTATCTTTTATGCTTATACCATTTAGCTGATGAAAAATACCCACGTGGTAATCTAAAAAATGAACCCGTGGCATTCTTTGGAAAAACTTTTCCAAAAATGTTATTTTCCTTCCTGGAAAAAAAATATATTAATTGTTGTTGTAGTATTTTAGTTCTTATCTTGTAATATTTCTTAATGTCAGTCTCCATCTCCCTGTGTAAACACACAGACAATAAGTCCAGGACTATTCAGTTCTGTTCCCAACCATGACTGAAATATGTTGTATTTTATGTATTATTGGAACATTGTCATTAACCATAACAAACCAATGAAAACCTTCACCGAACAGATACAGAGTCATTTTAGATTTGACTAGGAAAATGCTGAGTCGCCTGTTCCTTAGACAGGTTCTCGTCGTGTCCTGAGGCATGATCAGCTATATTCAGTGTATGAATACAATTAACTGCTTGGCATAGAGTGAACACAGCTGCAGCCGAAGCAGCTTCTAATTTTGACATGATTTATTATCTATAACCCCCCACAAAAGAACAAGTATTAGAGAGTTAGACGCAGAAGGTGTGAGTGGACAACGTAAGGAGGAAAAGTGGTTGTCAAGAGTAAAGTCAGAGAAGCCATTATAAGTCGTCCCTCATACGTAGAGCCCAGTGTATATCAGGCCTAATCAGCACAGAGCAAAGCTTCATCGCAGCTCTCGCTGCTGTCAGACTGAGCTCTCCTCAATCCATAACCAGTGCAATCAGGCAAGCGCCAGCTGCAAAGCACCAAGCAAAATGTTTTTTATCTTACAGGAAACAGAAAACCAAACAGAATGTCTTTACGTTGCTGCCCTGCGCTGTTACAGGCTGACGCTAAATAAATTATGCCAACTTAAAACTGCACTAAATCAATATGTCAAAAATGATTAAGGGTAATGTGACGGGCTCGCTCATAAACACACGCTGACAGAAGTGTGAAATGACTCTGCAGTCTACTGTCAGCTCTACGGAGCATTTTAGTGTCTTTCAGTTCATTGTTTTGGTGTTAAGAAACACTCACATCAGCCTAATTTCCAACAATAGCTTGCAGGTGTTTTTAGCAGTAAAGTTCATGTAAACCCACTGCACACTAACTGTTCAGCATCAAATAACAAATAAGTTAGTGACTAGCTGGTTAACATAGTGGACCATGTCAGCAGCCTAAGAGAAAAAACAATTTCTTAATTATTTTTTATGTCTTTGGTCTTACTGTTATTTAGGATATCATAGTTTCACAACTGCTTCCAGTAAAAGCTTCAAAGGCCAACTCTTCAACCTTTATTAGAAGCTGTGCGCCTTTATGCATGATGAGGGCATAAAAGGGTACTTGACAGTTTTCAACACGTACTACAGACTCATTTTGATTGGGCACTGAGTCGTATCTGACAGCAGCACCTTCTGTTTTGTAACTTTGGACTTTGGTGGGAAATATTTCCAATGGTCTACTTTGTTTTCTGTTTTCATTCCTGTTTCCAGGATTGTCCAGAGTGATGAGGATATTGTTTATGGAAAGTGAACTTTTTTTTTAGAAACAACACAGTTGAACTCTCATTTACCTCTGTTGTATTGGGGTAAAGCAGAAATCTCAAAGACGTACAGCACTTTGAACCAAAACTATTGCAGTAGCTGCTAAATAACTTGTCCAGCGTCTTCACTGTAGAAGCCCTGTTCCTGTTAGCAATGCATTAGCAGTGCAGCAGCAATAGAGTACTGTATGTGAGAAGTATGTGAAAAGTTGAACTGATTTTGTTGACACAGCTGTCCTACATCAGTCTAATGTGTTTGATAGTGTGACTCATATATATATATCGGGCAATAAAGTAAGACAACCCCGGAGCAGAGTGGAACAATGAAACACATCGGGGACTAAAGATAGCATGACAGGGGACGTGAAAAGTGAGATGTAAAGTGAGTGTCAGTGCGTGAGTATTATGTACACACACAATACATGAACATACAGTGTGCATGCATGTGTGTAGTAGTGATATGTTTGCATGTGTCAGACTACAGTCTATTTTGGGTGTCTGTCCCTGGGGGTGAACGTGAGGGTGCGTGCGTTTGGCAGGCTGAAGGTCAGACATGATGCAGTGCAGAGTGAGTGAGTGCCGCTGGCCTCCGCTCCTGCTGCGGCCTGGATATTATTCTGGTACACTGACTGGGGTTGTCTCACCGACCTGCCGTGCTTGTTTTGCCTTTGTTTATCAAACAGGAGAAAGCAAAAAAGCAATTTAAGAGAAGCAGACAACAATAGAAAGAACACTTTGGTTGAATTGCGCTGTTGTGGCACTCAGGGTGCAAGTATTTCTTTTTTTTTTTTTTTACGTTTGACGAGATGACAATGTTTTCTTTTGCAGTGACAGTTTTCCATTTTCATCTGTTAAACTACATTACTCCTTGTGTTTTGATGAGCATGTCAAGTTGAAGTTACTAGATTTTCCAGCAAAATTTGAGCCTCTACTCTCTCTACTAGGCTGCAGATATAGATACAAGCTGACAAGATTATGTGACAAAGTATCCGTATCATTGTTTTTCTGCAGAGGTCAGATACACCTATTAATAAAAGGTCTTTTCTGTAGAAATATTGGAAGCTAAAAAGAATTAGGGGATGAGGTATGTAAAGTAAATGTTAAAGGTGATTTTAATTATTTGAAATCAGGTCTCATCACAGGCCAGTATGGATGCATGATTGACATCTTCCTCACTCTCCTGCTTTACCTATTAGCACAGAACAAAATACACCTTAATAAGTGAGTGTTCTCCAAACCAAACTGCCGCCATGCTGGTCAGCGTCAGTCAGTCCTGGTTTCCACTTTTCTTTTCAATTCAGTATGCAAAACAGCCTGGCAACATGCCACTTTTGTCATATTGATTTGACAGCACTTTGCGGCACATTGACAAAATACCACATGTACCAACAACATTGTAAACAACCCAGACTAGTGAACATATATTTGACATGGCTTGTCGTGGCTGAATACAAAGTAAAACGTACTGTACTGTTTTTCCCAGGAGATAGCAGATATGGAAAGATGAACAGTTTACAGCATCTCTACTACTAGCTTCTGTTTGTTTATCAGCTGATAGAGATTCCTTAAATTCTTTAAAGATGCTATACACTGTTTGTTTGTAGCCGATGTTAAATCTAATCTATCTAATGTTAGTCCACTGTGATTAAAGTTTGTTTAGGTTTGGTCACAAAAACATGGTTTGAGCATGAAGCTATAGAACAGTTGAAATGTGACTAGCTGTAGGCGGACTATCTGCATAAAGGCAGAAAGAAGGCGATGATTTCTCAGAGTGCACAAACAAGTCAATTAACAACTATTGTGGATAATGAATTAATCATCAGTCAAGTGCCAAACATTTGCTGGCTTTTCTTATTTTTCTATCATTAAATATCTCTGTAAATTGGACAAAACAAATAACTTGAAGGTTTCACGCTGGGCTCTCTGAACTTTGCTTGAACTTGTGATTTGTGGCTTGTCGGCGTCTCTCTCTGTTTGAAGAATCAGCCTTTTTATTTTTCTCTCACTACTTTATTTGCTCTTTTGTATATTCTACAAGGAGGCTGATCCTTCAGTCTTTCTGCATTTGCACTCAGGAGATAATGCACTGTAATATTAAAAATATCTCTGAACACATTAATGTGATTTAATTACCTCGTATTTTTGAAAAGCTAATTAAGCCCAGTTACATAAGTCTTATTATGTCATATTGTGCTTTCTAAACCTCAAACATCTATTTAAAGACAAACATCCTCACGTCCTCATGATGTTTTTTTCTCATATTGATACTCATACAATACCGTTCCCACATCATTCTTCCTCTTTGTTATGTAATTATGATTGGTTTTGTGTACGATTGCTTTGATAAAAGAGACAGCTCATCTTCCCCAAAGACTCGTCTTGCCCCACCCTCACCCAAAAACGCAGAGGCTGATTATGAAACTATAAGATTTCGATGCTATGTAAGCCACCGTGTTGTGTGTCCTTAGTCGTGCTCGGTTCTTTTTAAATCAAGATTATTTTCTGGTTCGTTCATCCTAAAAAGAAATGTTCTGTGGACGCAGAAGAAGAATAGCATTTCAACAAAAGAATATGATCACTCATTTGACTGATATGATGTATAAATGGACCCCCGTGAATTGAGGTGTGTCTACAACACAATCGTGCAGTCCATGAAGTTCTTTTGTGTGAAAATTAGGGGGCTGAAATAAACCCACAGGAAACAGGAAGTTTAGTTTAGTAAGGATTTATGAGAACCACTTTAAAGTAGTCAGTTGTGAATAAGGACGTTGTACTTCGCCGTACAGTTCTAGCTCCAGTTTAACTTGACTTTCTTTTGCCTTTCTGTTTACTTACAGAAGTTTGTTGATGTTGTGTGTTTGCAACGCCCGCTCTCCCCTGAGGATGTTTTCTTAGAGTTATTTATGAGGAAAGAGGTGGGCAGACTGGCATCCAAATCAATTTCTGCCTGTTGTCATTTACAGAAAAGGACTATTGACAGTCTGTTGTTGTTGATTTTTCTCTCTGCACTTGTTTTTCACTTTGCCGGAAAAAGGAAATACAATTGTGTATGTGACTCCCCCCAACTGAGTTTGGTTTGTTCTGTCTCTTGTTTGTTCCTGTTTAGAGCTTTCATTTTGTTCATTTCTCCCATGAGTGCTTTTATTCTCTGTCATTTAAGTCTGTCTCTGTCTAACTCATTCTCTCTGCCTTTCAGTGTCTCCATCACGTTGCTTATTGACAGTCTATACATAAGTTAATGGCATCTAGGGGCCTGTGGTCTGTACAGTTCTGTTGTTGCGTTTGCAGGTGTGTTGTCTGAGACAGATCTAGAAGCTATAGCATAACCCTCTTTGGCTTTTCATTCAGTTTGCATCCTTTAAAGTTTGCCATCTCATCCTTGTTCTCATCTCAGTTGCTATGAGAATCCCATGGCTTTAAATTAGATCTGTTTGAAGTGAAAGAATAGAGAGCTCTTCCTATCCTCTGGTGAAGAGCATAGAGAGATTTCTTTCTCTCTCTCTTTGTTTGCCTTCTTCAGAAAATGGCACACACTTCTCAGAGCACTGTTTTGTCTTTGAAGCTCTGAGACCGCCTCGAGTCCTTCCCCGCCCTTCCCCTTTCTGTTGTGTCTGTGATTCAAGCAGCGGTGATGCTTGCACGCTGGTTGGAGAGTCCGCATAACCCCCATCGAAAGATTTGACCTGATTTCAAAGCAATCAGTGAAACCATTGGCACGTGTCACTCTGTGCTTCCTCGTCCCTCCTCTCCCTCTGTCTCTGGACTCTGTCCCGCTCACATGGCTATACTACAGCTCATCTCTCCGGCTCCTAAGCTGCTGGACTGGGTTAAAACACTGAACAGCTGCCAGTGGACTACCAGATGTGGGCTGTGAACCAAAATCTCTGGTCTGATACATCTTATGATCTATAGTCTATAAAATGTTGGAAATTAGTGAAATATCCACACTGCTATTTCAGTCAAAAATGTTTAAAAATGGGACTACAATAAACTGTAAAAAATAAAATATGTTGGTCATCTAATCAAATAATTGAGTTAGTAGAGTAGTAAATTATCAGTTTGATATTGATCTTATTAAACTGGTTGAGGATCAGCAACATCGGACTGATCCACATACTGTTTTTTAGTGACTGTCAACAACAAACTTAAAGAAACTTTATAGAATATTATAATTTGTATAAACATCTGTATAAAAGGAAAGGTGTGTATCTACTGTCTTGCATCACCTCTTTATATCTGCAAACTTTCAAATCTTTAAATCGTGAAACATGCCAACAAATCAGCTGCTTCTGTGACCGTATACTTTGATAAGATTTGACTGGCAGCATAAACAAACAACCATCGTCAGATTTTGATTCAAATGTTGCTAAATCCTGATTGGAGCTCAGAGGCACATGACACCGTCTTTTCCCACCTGAGCCCCAGCCACTTCGAAGAGAGAAGAGCAAAGACAATAGACAAAATTTCCACATTAAAATAACTGTTTGAATGTTGGAGGTTCGATCCCAGTGTCATAACAATAACAGGAAGTTTTTCACATATAAAGGCACATAGTACACTCTTCTCGTACAGTTGCTTGTACAAATTTCCAATGATTACCGGCTCATTTTTGTTAATTAGGAGACAAGAGTTACAGTCAAGAGTTGGCCTCTGGGAGTCAATCACTGTTAATTAAAGCTTGATTGCCAGAAGTCATGTAAAACTTATCTGTCAACATTTTTTCACATCTAAATCACTAAACACTGCAGAGGCTACAATCTCTGCCTCACATTTTGTCCTGTCAGCTCGTCTGCAGGATATAAACCACCACATAAAACACATTTCTGGCTTTGAAGGAGCATCAGTCGGGGCTACTTGTGTCATTTCCAGTTGATGGCCGGCGTCTGCTCATCCTCAGGTATTCATGCTGTCCTTTGCACCTGACAGGACCTCTCTCTTTCTGTCTCCCTCTTTCTATTTTCACTCACCCTCTCACTACTTTTATTCCCACGACTACACCATCCCACCTCTCTGTGCTTCTCTGTTCTCCCCCGCTTGTTCTCACCTACACTCCGTAGATCTACCTCTCTGCCCTGTAGACACTCTTTTATCCTCCCATCCCTCTGTCTCCCCCTGGCTCCCTGCGCCTGTACTTGGCTGCTTGCTTTATAAATAGCTTGGCCTAGATTACGGCAGCTGCATTGGCGTTGGCACCAGGGTTTGGTGTGGCTTGGCCAAGCGAGGTAGCCTGTTGTAATAAGAGGTTGGCAGTGAAGGGATGAAGCATGAGTATGTGTGTGTGTGTGTGTGTGTGTGTGTAAGAATGAACGTGTCTGTGTATGTTTTTTGAAGATCATGAGGATAGTACAGCCGCAGCCTATCTGCATACCTGCAGTGACAGAGCTCCGGAGTTTGTTTTCATTCCTTCCATTCTTCTGCAGTCTCACACACACAAAGACACACACACGCACACAGACAAAGCTCACATCACTGATGTGTCTGCGAGAACTGTTGACATATTTGTCATTTTCACGCATTTCTATTTTGGGTGAATTCCTGTAGTGAATAAATGTTTACTAATGTGTGTGTGTTTACTTTGAATTCACATGTGCGACGGCACAAATACGTTATATATTTGCATGCAGCATGTATATTTGCCATTGTGTTTATTTGTTGCATTGTGCGCGTACATTAACATACATGTGCGTATTATGAGCATGCGTATATGAGCCCACCATGATGATCCACTGCCCTGATTTACTCCCTCCTGCTCCTCTGCAGAGCTCCACTTCAGAATACAAATTCTGCTCGTCAGTGAGCCTTAGACACAGCGTCTCACCCTTTGAGCTTCTCTGCCTCCTCCTCTTCTCATCTTTTATAAAGTGCATCATGCACGATAGAGACTCTGCAATACTCATATCTCTGCTGTTCGATTAACTGCGTGCCTTATTTGTGAATTTCTGCTGCGTGCACATGATGGGGGTTCAATGAAAAACAAAAATTAGACATCTACATACTTGGTTGCAAGTAATTTCACTATGGCTTTTCACTACATACACACAAATGATCTGGATTGTCCTTGAAGGAATAGTTTGACGTTTTGGAAAATACAGCTGTTCGCTTTCTTGCCGAGAGTTAGATGAAAAGATCTAAAGTAAGCTTTGGAGGTTGCATTTGAACATGCACGTACAGTATATACTGCAGTGTACATTGTAAGCACTGTAAAAGTAAAAATAAGATATCAACCATTTGAAAAAGTGACATCCTCCCATTTAAAAAATGTTGATATTACCTACCAATACTGTTATTAACAACCCTTACAAGTCTGCAGCATTTGAAAGGTCATAATCATCTCTTATTTTGCAAGCTGTCGCTCGTCTTATTTGGAACGAAGAAAGAATGTGTTATATTTCCCTACATGGAGTCTTGTTTGGGGTGCGCTGGCTAAGATCTAACAGAGAGAATTGTGAATGAGGAGAAGAGAATTGAGAATGAGGAGGAGGAGGAGGAGGAGGAGGAGGATCGCTGCAGAATGAGGCCAGGGAGGAAGAAAAGTGCTTCATCATCCACAGCGATCCTTCCGACTTATCGGCAGCGACAAAAGCAATCAGAGGAGTGCATCGACACAGTGTTTTGATAACCGAAAACATTCAAGTATACACGCGATGCACTATATCTCGGTGGCGACTACTATACAGCAGCCTTTTATTTTTTCAGACGCACCCCCACAGTCGTATGAGATGAGCTCAGTGGTGGTGTGTTGTATCCTCAGTTGGAGATATGAACTGTTCAGTCTGCTTCTTGTACTGTAGCTGGCTTGTTATGTAAATTTCCACCATCTTATTTTGTTATCTATTTGTGTAATCTTATTTTTTCCTCCCAAACTAAATTTTATGGAAATAGCTATTTTATTAAATTCTGATTTTTTTTTTTTTTGATTAGCTCAGCTATTCCACAGTCTTTCCATGGCAACAGCAGACCTCCTCTCTACTCCAGGTTGTGAATCACTGCTACAGTGCAGCAGCAGCAGCACTTAAACTAGATCATATTAAACTAGATTCAAGTAGTCTAAATTAAATGTGAGGTTAAGCACGGGAAGGGTGGCTTTGAGGACTATGCATCGGTAAAGCTGAAGTTTCTTTCAGCAAGACAGTGAATCGCTACCGTCTTCTGTTGACCCAAGGCTTTGTAAATAGGGGCAAGTAAAAGAGAATTTTCCAACAAGGCATAAATAAATGATCACAACGTTTGGCGAGCTAAGACTACATCAGATTCCAGAAAACAGAGTGGATTTAAAATAAAAGGCGACACAGGCACACTGCTTTATCACTTCTGAACTTGTGATTAATGAGCTGTGGGGGCGATTTTTGAAAAAAATATCTAGATCTGTCAAGTAACATCTTCCACACTGCCTGTTCTTACTACCGTGACTTGAAAGAATAAAACAGATTTCACTCCCAACAGATGAAACAGACGATGATGCTGTTCAGGCTCCGTCCAACATGTTGCAGTGTCTCATGTGTGGCGTTTTTTGGCATTCAGAGGCGGATTGTTCCAGACTGGGTGACTGACTGATGCTGTCTAGTGGAGGAATGTCACAGTCATCCTCACATATCTCAGTCACGTTCTCTGTCTGCACAGCGTGGACAATGCTTGACACACACAGACATAAATAGCCTTCACCGCCTAGAGCCTTAATATTAATGGCTTATAGGGGACTTAGCTGTCTCGGCCGGCCGGGCAATTATTATTATGAAACAGAGGGAGGGAGGGGGGGAAGGAAAGAGAGAGATGGTCTGAGTGATGGAAGGAAGACATGGTTTGTTAGGATATTATGCAATGGTACAATGTCTGTGGGAATCTTTTAAATGATTTGTCTCCAGCCAAAGTGGAACCTCGCACTGTATCATCATAATTAAGAGGGAAGGGACTGTGTGTACAGTCAGCTTTATCAGCTGCATTACTGTCACAGTACAGTAAACAAGTCAACACTTAAAGTATACTACACCTCTCTTTTAAAGTTTTTTTTTCCAGGATCAACATGGCATCTGCCCCGAAGACTCTAACACCCAAAATTAGTCATCTATTCATTTTCTATTTCTGCTAACAGCATGCAACGGCTTTGCCACTGAACACATCAGCGTGACCATCATGTAACCATGTTGCTTGTCTGTTATTCTGAAGCCCATGAAGCCATAAACCATGTGAAGCGAAGGCAGCACTAACTCCTTAGCATGCAGCTGACAGACATGGTTATGCAATTACGCTGACAGGAACGCACAGTGCTGTGGATGTCTGTCAGTGACCTAGTAATTTGAGCTCGTGAACAATATTTTATGGTGAAACAGCTTTTCGAAATGTAGCTCTTATATGACTTATACTTTGATCACAGTGATATTACCAGTTAGCAGTTTATGTAATGTAAGTGGCTTTTTTTTTGTTTGTGACCCCTCATACAAAGTGATGTGACCTCACAGGGTGAATGTCTTTTAAGTTGTGAGAAGTTGAGTTGAAGAGTTTGACTGCCTTTTTTGAGGCCCAGTGAGACAAAACATCAGAGCATTTATCAAGAAAAAAAGAAAAATGAACACAGCGTCATGTTTCTTATTTTCCATCCCATTTATCAGTACTCATTCCAGGTTGGGAACCAGTAACCACCAGCTATTTTGATAATTCAGTTGTTTATAAAAGGTCCAATGTGCTCTATTTACAGAATATGGCAGAAGTGGAAAATGTTTTTTGTAGAATTGCCTGAAAATAAAAATCTCTTATACCTCTCTCATACCTCTTGATTATATCTACAGACGACGCAGCTCATCTTCCACAGACTCCGTCATGTTATCCAACATATTTCTACAGTAGCCTATAGGGAACAAACTCAATAATGGCTCTAAATATGTCCTCCTGCTTTTTCCGTCCATGTCCATGAAAGTTTCTCCTTCACGCTAGGAAAGAGCGGGCGAGGTGAGGGTAGTTGCAGTCAGCAAACACACTGCTGACATGCAGTGTCTTAACTGGCATGGGTCCTTTTAAGTTAAGCTTCTCAAACTTGAAATTTTGCTACTTTCTGGTTTTTAAACTTGATGGTAAGGTTGCATTATTGTAAGGTGTTGTCATTATTTTGTCAGGAAAGGCTGTGCCCTCAGAATTGCCTCTCCGACACAGCCTTGAAAAATTTAACATCAGCACATTTACTGTAGGGCTTTTACATAAGGCTTGACATATACCGGAGATGAGATGTTCCTGGTATTATGTCCAACCCCCCCTGCAGCGTTGGTGTTCATTGTGCTGTATACAAAAGCATCATTCAGAGGCATCTAATGTAAACAACAGAGTCTCTGTCGGAATGCAGGGGGTGAGTCAGGGTGACTCTGATGTACAGTTTGGCTTTTTTTTTTTTTTTTTTAATTTCAAAACGGCGGTTATAGTTTTTTTTTCTCTCTCTGGCATCTCGGTGAACATAAAACACACACCAAAAACACAAGAAAAAAGCGGAATAAACCGGCCCATGAATTCTGCAGTGCATGGCTCGTCAAGGGCTGTAGTGGCGTAAAACACGATGAACGTGAGGATGGTAATGACGTCAATGTGGAGCCAGGGGGGAGGGCAGGAGATGGAGAGAGGGAGGAGGAGAGAGAGAGAGAGAGTGAGTTAGCGCGGCTGCTGCTGCAGCATCACTCTCGTCAGTGCAGTGAGGAGTCGAGCAGCAACTCTCTCAGCTGATTATAAACCAACCAGAACAGTCCACAGGACGTAACCTCAAGTTTCTGGACCTGATAGACTCTTTCTCTGCGACCTATAGGAGAGGAAGAGACAGACTTTTACTCCATTTCGGGTTTTTTTTACCCAACCACGAAGGGGAATGCCATCGATAAATATGAAACTGGAGATGGTGACCATCATCGCCTGCGAAGTAGACACCGAGGTGTTTACATCAGACAAAATGCAGGTATGCCCCCCCCCAAAAAAAAAAAAAAATACGCACGATGCAGCTTGTCATCACGGTTGTGCCCCTCAGTGTGGTGCGGTTTGTGCAGCACTTTGCGCTGGACTGACTGCATGCTGCCCTGTAGAAGTACATGCATGTCTTGGTGACGTTGAATGCAGCCCTCTTTCTCCCTCTCTCTCTCTCTCTCTCTTTCTCTCTCTCTCCCCGACGAGGATTTTTATCAATGGGAGCCGCAGCTCGCCAAGACGCGCGTCCCGCGCCGCGCGCACGGCACGGTGATTGACGCGGGGTGATTTGCAGAAATGGGTTGACACTTTAAGAATGGGGACACACCAGCAAAACAAACAAAGAGAAAAAAAAAATCCTAATGCGCCAATTGTTGTGTGATTGCATAAGTTTTGGAGCGTGGGGGTATTTGGGAGATGATGCGCGGGTTTTTAAGGGAGGGTGTGATGAATTGTCCATGCAAGGCACATGCAGGGAAAAGAAGTGAGGCAGTTTTTAGACGCAGTGGCGGACAGACCCTCCTCTCCCTCTCTTTATCTCTGCTCTCTCCTCATCCCAGCAGCATTGCAGGTGCACTAGGTTGGACAGGATGCCAAAAAAAAAAAGAGCTGTAACAATCCAATGAGAATTACTGTACATTAAATACTGTAGTATAAATATACCAACCATAAAAATGCAGTGTAGGTAATGTGAGATTTTTGTGATGTAGTATTGAATAAAAATCGACTTACTCAAAGTACATTTACCTCAGTGTAAACTACGTAACCTAAACATCCCCTGCAGTCATATTTTATTGACTTGTCCTAAGGGCAGGTACAGGTATTCGATATCAGATGCCTGTCAGTCACAGGGCAGGAAAGCAGTTGCACTTAAGTGTGTTCAAAGTGAGGCTTGGGACCCCACCTTTGGCACTGCAACGTGCCAGTTTTAGGGCTTAAAAGGCCACACAGATGGTCTGCCAAAGCTTGGCTCACCCACTAAACCCTTTGGAAATTCCATGTCAGAAAATATTCCCTCACCTGCTGGCGGCTTGTCTGATTTGACTCATCACAAAAAGAGACGGAAAGAGACGCAGGTTGGGGGGGGGAGGAAGAATTAAAAACAAGTGCATCTCGGGTGTGTGTGACACTTGGAAGTTGGATCACCTAAAACCACGATCATAGCGTGCGTTCAGAGAGACACACACGTCATATTTTTCTCCCTTTGTGTGAGCTACTCTTCACTGCTGATGTGCTCTGGTGTAGTGGTGGCTGAATTCAGCTATTTCTTGCAACCAAAAGCAGCAGTTGCAGGTTTTTAAGCACCCAGTCACCCCACCCTCATCACCACAGCACTTTGGTCAGCCATTTTTTATCGCTTTTTTTTTTTCTTGCAACTCCACGTGTCTCACTAACCTTAGAGTAGCTGCCCAGGGGAATATGTGTGTCTGCCTTTTTTGTGCCTGTAATGGCATGTGTTGCACGGCCTAAGAACTGCATGCGAAAAAAAATCTGTGAACAAACAGCCACTGACCCACCCTGTGGTCTGCGTTCACCCAGTGAGCCAGGCAACAGCTGTGTTTGCTCCCAACTCTCATTACACTTACTAACCACTGCAGACCAGCTAAGGTGAAAGACACCAGTGTGTCATCCTGTAATTATAGGATAGCAGTCATCATTTTAGAGATTTCCCAGAGACTCTGGGTGAAACAAATACAGCTATCAGGGTAAACTGTGAAACCTCAGAGGTGTTAACTGTGCAGGATACTTATCATGACATAATGTGAATTCATTTACAACACAAGGACTTGTGTTTGCAAGTTGAGACTCAGATGTTATTGATTACTTTATCATTTACTTCTGTTAATGAAGCTCTGAGTTCAGACTGGCTTGACACTGGACAGGACAGGACAGTCTGATCGGAGCGCGGTCTCCATGTCTAACAGCTCTTATCAGCCCACCTCCCTCAGACTCACCCAGAGAAAAAGGGGGTCTGTACACAATTAAATGAGCAGACAGAGGGCTGACTTTTTCAAATGACACAAAAGAACACCACTAATCCTGGTTTCTGGCACACGGAGAGCGATGGAGAACGCTGGGGGAGAGGGCAGATTAAAGCAGTGCACGTGGGGGAGCGGCCTCTGATTGAGCTCACCTCCCCGTCAGCCCCCGCTCTTGTTTTTATTATCACTCAACAAGATCCCAGCCCGTCTAAGGCCCATGTTTTTATTAATATCTCCAAAGCTGAAGATGAGAAACAATAATCATAAGACTCCTGTTTTGCTGCAAAGCACTTTAGGTGAACTAATACATGGATTGCTGCTATTTATAGACCCTTTACAGAAAGATTAGGTAATGGCAGTGGTGTCTGAATGGGCGACATGAAGAAAATCAGTGAATGGTAGGTTTTTAATTAGAGGAGATGCTGTGTGACTGGCTGTGGTGTTTTGGAGGCATTGTTTTGACACGGTTGAAATGGCTTGCCCACGCCTTGGCTCAGTCCCTGCCGGTTACATCGTTAATGAGCCAAACACGGAGGCTGTGGACAGGGCAGGTTGTTGTCGCAATAATGGCAGAGCTGGTGGTACAGTG
Source organism: Miichthys miiuy (assembly GCA_036365135.1). Classification (NCBI taxonomy): domain Eukaryota; kingdom Metazoa; phylum Chordata; class Actinopteri; family Sciaenidae; genus Miichthys; species Miichthys miiuy. The sequence goes on along the minus strand of CM071615.1, from coordinate 16,623,834 downwards.
GGCTTTCATAGCAAAGTGCTTTGTGTCCATTTTGGAGAAAACAGAAGGACTATTGTTGTTGAAAGGTTTAGCGAGGCCGGAGCTGTGGGCAGACGCTGTAGTGTGTCTGTTGGTCGCAACACGATAATTACCTGGAAAATCTACCAGCATCAGCAGATGATAGCACAGGACACATGGTGAAGGTCATAGCATGTTGGCAGGCAGTGAATGTATTACAGAACACAGAGTGTGACGCAAGCCTTTACAGTTACTTTGCATGCTTGATTTGACACTGGCATTTACATCTAATTTATTTATTTACGCCCCAGTTTGATAGTTGTCTATTTATTGTCTCGCTCTTTTATATAAATTATTTATCAATCTGGCAATCTGCTCTTTCTCTTGATAAGTGCCCCTCTGACTTCAGCCTGTCACCAAATTAAATGTGTTTTAATTAAGAAGCATTGGGAGAAAACAGGATTCGGACTTTATGACCCATTCGCACTTATTAGAACACAACAGGGATTGCGTCGCGAGCCGCACAGGACAGCTCATTCAATGTAAGCTTGCTCTCCCACACACAAGACGACTGTAGTAACACTGACAAAGTCACACACTCCAAACCACAACAGTGAGTCAGCGCACTCACAAGCCAACAAACAGACCTCTGTCAGCAAACACACACACACACACACAACTCCACGGCGAGGACGCCTGGAGAAGTTTCCGTCCACTTGGGTCACTTTCCGTCCGTTTGTCTGTCACTTGTGTCATGTGTCTCGTTCTCAGGCTTTATCGTCACAGAAATTATGCTTGCCATGAGGAAGGAGGAGCGATTTGATGACTAATCTGCTATTTGTAGTTCAACAAAAACTGGAGTGATTTTTCTGACGTCTGATGTTTTCATTCTTTCCCTACTGTCTTTTTTTTTTCATATACAACCTTATATAACATGTTGCCATTCTCTTTAATTTGTTACAGTTATTTTGAGCAGCTTTAGCTACGAAGCAAGGTACAGAACAATGGATCATTTTATGTGAACTTACTCTTGCCATTTCTTTTCTAGGTACTCTAAATTAACACAGTGAGATGAATGCGTATTATTTTTTAATTAATCTGCAGATTATTTACTCAATTAATCATTTGGCCTGTACACCTCCTACAACACACGGTAACGTCTTCAAAAAAAATTTTTTTTGTCCAACCAACAACCATAAATTCAAACATATTCACTTTACTATCACATAAGACAAAGAAAAGCAGCGAATCTCACATTTGAGAAGGTGGGACAAGGTTAGTTTTGAGATTAGTTTTCACATTTTTGCTTGAAAAATGCCAAAATATTTGCATGTTTATTTTCTGTAGACGAACCAATCAATTAATGGTCTAATCACTTTTGGCTCTAGGACAGACCTTGCTAATCTTTTCTACATTAGAATCAAGTTTAAGTATCATGCTAGTCAAGTCCTTGAAGGATTTATTACCTGTCTCAATTGACTATCTGCTGTTATCAATCATTGGCCATTTAGCCGTTTTCCTCTGCAGTGTTTTATTATTTAGAGAAGGGACACTGGCAGGCTTCTCACTTTATACTCATCAAACATAAATCAGGTCTGAATTTTGATATGATCCAGGCCCAGCATTTATAAACACTGTTGTGATCCACTCTGACCAGCTGTTGAGGTGAAGGCAAGAAGCAGAGGAGCAGAGGCAGGACAGACAGGATGGATGTAGACGGTGACAGTATCATGTTCTGTGCTGGTAGGAAACCAGATCTGCATCTTGGCAAGGTTGAGCGATCCTGGGCCAGAGCAGTGGGCTCAGGTGTGCCTGCTCCCCCAGTCTGGGCACTAGGCAGGTAGAGATGGGCAGCTCACATTGGCCTGAAACCCTAGAGAAGTGCCGGGGCTCAGGTGTCAGCTAAAGGTTAGCACTGCGTCCGTTAGGGTGACGTAGAACAAAGGACAGTCTCCTGGGTGGAGTGTCTGGTTACCATGTGGCCAAGACGACACGACTATGAAGTGATAAGATTAGAAGCAAAGTAAAAGGGCTCGCAGTGGAATGTAGAGGCCGACAATTTACTCGCCAAGGAGGAAGAGGGGGAAACCGCGTCACACAATGATTGGCTTTTGTTATTGAAATTGCTGGTCCAATATAATTTTCCTGTCAGAATTTCCAATAGAATTTCCAGTCCAACACAAACAGCTTTAGGAAGACAAAGACGTTTTTGTGCCTAAAATAGCAACGTCACACCAGTGACCTTTTTAAAGAATACAGTAGGGCTTCAGTCCATTGTGTTTACAATGTACTCCAAGCAAAAGGTGAACTTTATTAATGCTGTGTAAAGCATCGTTTACAGTGGCGCTGAAATAAGTCAATTTGACAATCCACAGAAAATGAACCAATTGACAGTTGATTAATCATTTATTTGAGTTATTTATCAAGCAGAAATGACAAACATCGACTTCAACTTCTAAAACATGAACATTTTTACCTTTTACACCATGGTAAATTGAATATTGTTAAATTGTGGACTGTTGGTTAGACAAAACAAATTGTAAGCAGCATTTTTCCTAATTATTTTTTGTCATTATCAGAAATTATTTACTTAATTATTTAGATTTTTTTTATATCTATCTAACATTACCTTGATTCAACCCGTATGCAGCAGTTGTAAGTATTAAGATCTTTTGCTTAGTGTAGAGTCAAGTAACATAAAATCATTCAAATTAGTCTCACCTTTACTAGCTGCAATATTATGGCGTTATAATAATCCAATAATAAATGACATTTTGAAATGGGACATTTTTATTAATGTGCACTTTTACTTTTGGTACTTTAAATATATTTTGATTAAATACCTTTTGTACTTTTACTCTGAATGCATATTTCTACACTGGCATTGTACTCCCGGGTAATCTAATAATACATCATAATTTATTTAATGATCATATTTTGTTTACTACATACTAGTAGCTAAAGCGTTGAAATAAATTTGGTGCAGTAAAAAGTACAATAGTTCCTTCTGAAATGTAAGAAGGAGTAGAAGTAAAAGGTAAGAGAAAATACAAGTACAAGTACCTCAAAAAGTACAATACTTTAGTCCCATTCGCCCATAAATTCTGATACTGAAATATGACATTATATTTTGCAAGCTGTGCAGCCATGCTCCTACCTTTGCTCCAGTAATGCTTGATCATCAGCAGAGCTGGGTGCTGCATCACCACCAAGGTGATGCAACGATTGCAAACTCACATATAAAGATTGGTCTCATCTGTCTATATGCTGTGGTGGCCCAAGGTAAGAGCTGTAGCGACTCTCAGCCACCTTATGTAATGCTGTGTAACACTTTGGATTACCATCGCCTCTAAAGTGTGTGAATCAGTTTGTGGAAGACTGTGTGGACACACATACAAGCTAACGGCGTGTGATTTAAGGTAAATGCGTGTGCGTGTGTTCAATCGAGGCATAAGTGCTGCTGACTAGGAAAAGCCCCAGCCTCCAATAAAAAACCATAACGACCAGATTGGTGGTAATAGGATTAATGTGTCCCCTCGTGATGTAAACTGATTTCAGTCTCCCTGCCGTGGACACGCTGTCCCCGAGGGAGCAGCAGTGTAGCACCGTAGCATCGACTCATGTCGATACCACTCCCTGCTCCAGCTATCGATCCCACTGTAATAACACATACCTCCTCTGTGCTTATGTCGCCCTCATCGTGTACACAAAGCTATTAATCATTAGCTGTTTTTGTTATTTTGTAATACTGAGGATTTGTTGCTATGCTAATGTTGTTGGGCCGTGTTTACCTGTGAGTGCTTCTTTCTGAGCAGTCACCAGTTCAAGTGTTGAGCCAGCAGTGGTGTGCAGACTATGTATACATGCCAAAAGCATATTTGTATTACTCAATACAGAATTCCTTTATTAACTCTCAGGTCTTCTGAAGCAATAAAATGTCAGACATCTTAAATACATAAGCAGATATTTTTGTAGTAAAGAATTAAAAATAACGTTGCTATTTCTGGCATTGACTTTCAAGACAACATTCATTTGTTTTTCTCCTGTCCTCGCTGTTTGTGCAGGTCCACAGCTATGCGGTTATCTAAACACACAAGACACAAGTGGCCATTTAAAATTTTTTAATGGAAACAATTGTGAAACAGGGAAAACAGTGTTTTACAACAGATTCAGTGATAGCGATTACAAATCAGAAAAAGATGAGATGCCATCAATAATCCAAACGTATTGTGAAAATGACTTAGTACAAGAAGAAAACTGGAGTAAAAAAAAAAACTGTGGACGAGCTGTTAGTTATGTTGTCCTTTAGGCCAGGAACAAAGTATAAGCTAACTAGCAATGGACCATGAGAATTGGCAGTGTTGTAGGAGGGTGTCCGATTTTTCCTATGAAAGTTGCTCAGTGGCACATGTAGCCGGAAGAGCCACTCCCTGCTGTAAAGAAATTACCCAGATGAATGCTCTATGGATCGAGCCCTCTTAGTGTGCCCATCAGACTGCCGCCAGCTAACTTCCAGTTTAGCACTCCACCAACTTGAATGGAGATAAAATAATTGAATCGTGCGACTTTTCCAGACTTTCCAAATGTATTAGACGTCATCATTGCTATCATTACTGTGTTTGTGTTTAGCTCAGCCTCTAACCCAACTCAAAACTCACCAGAAAAACTACTGTTATTTCTTTTCCACCAGTGTAACTCCTTTTTTATTCAAGTTTATTTTGAGCTCACACAGACCTGTCTGAAAACACAGTAAAAGTACTGGCTAGCTTCGTTCAACAATAAACTGATTATTTAACAATTTAACAATTAGCAAAAATGACATTTTTTGTATTTGCTTGTTCACAAGTTAGACAAAATGGTGGACCTGTGTAAACAGTGTCAGTTAATCTGCTAAAGAACCGTGCCAGCACTGGTTGCTACTAGCAACAGAAGATTTAACTGAAACTTAACTGTTGAATCGAGTAAATGTGAAGTCCCAACATTAACTTCTCAGTAACAAGTTGACTGAGATGTGTGTTGTAGAACAACCGTTTTTTTTTTTTTAATCTGTGAAAAGTAATGGAAACGTCTTCATATTTTAAAAAGGTCTATTTGTTTTACTTTCCACAGTGTTGGTAGTAATGTTTGGCAGCCGAAAAGGTCTGCTGTGTTTTAAACATAATACATTTTCTTGTCACGAGTGATAGTTGTAACTGCACACAGACTTGATTGCAATGGAAAGTTGGCTCTGTTTTATGGAACAGTCATGGAAAAAAAAATATGGAATGTGATAAGCAAAAATGTGCTGGAACAGACATAGATGCAGGTATGAGATCTATCATCCGGCTCCGTCTGTTATCGCTACAATCTGCCTCCCTTGTTCGACCTCATTAGACTAGTTTCCAGTTTGGCCCTTTAGGGAGGACGGTAATTAAAAATGATGGTCCACACACTTAAAGAAATGAATTATCTTAATTATTCCAACATGATCTATTTTTAGTGAAACACTGTCACCGACTCACCCCCGGGCTTCATGGCCTAGTTTGTTGGTTTTCACCCAAATCCCATCCAAGCACGAGGGTCTGGATTAGATTGTGCTAAAGCCACGCACATGTCGCAGAAAAAGATGAGTGATGATTCAAACGATAAAAACACTGAATAACCCTTCTTTACGTCTCAATTAGGTTTGGGTTAATCTTTTCATTCTGATCCAAAATGCCAAATGGTGTAATTCAACAGGGAATTGAAGTATCTTGTGGATTACAGTGATGGATTTTGATATGAGCGCCAACGTGATTTAAATACTATACTCCCTAAAATGAGAAACCAGATCAAAATAGACTCAGTCAGTGAACTTAAATGCTTTGGCTTTGCAGATTTCTACACAGACGAAACAAGCTTCTAGTGACTGAATTAAGACCTTTCACTACAGTTTATTGTTTTGATTAATTATTTATTTATTGTTTGGTCTATAAAATGCTAGACAGCAGTGAAAAATGTCCGTTACATTTCCAAATTCAAAACAACAGTCTTAAACTTGAGAAGCCAAACATGTGAAATTGTGGCATTTCTGCTTAAAAAGATTCTTAAACAATAATTTGATTCATTTTATGATGATCAATTAATCAACAACTACAGCCTCATTGAATGTTTTTTGAATGGTCTATCTATCTATCTATCTATGTATCTATCTATCTATCTATCTATCTATCTATCTATCTATATATATATATATATATATATATATATATATATATCTCCAACAAAGCAAAATATTTTATTTTGGAATTAAAGTTGGAGTCGACAGCATGTTGGACCTTTTGTTGAGAACACATTCATAATTGAGTATTTGTGTGTGGACATTTTGGTGCTGTTGAAGTTGTGTGTTTATCCATCATCGTGTTTACCGTGCTAACAGAACAGGATGAACCTGAAGCTCTGCTAATTGTCACTGATCCGTACACATTGAAGAAACCTAATCCTTCCTTTACATAAGATGGGAAATGACTTAAGTCACAGTCATCTGTCACAGGGCCTACACATGATTCCACCACTTGACTGATTCACTACCTGCAGCATGTGTGAAGTAGACATACTGTTAAATACTTTTTCATTCCTCAGCTTTATCTCCTCTCCTGTATCCCGTTTGCTCCTGCACTGTTCTTTCAATCACTGCTGTTTATTGTTCTGCCGCCCGACTTTGCCCTCGAATGAATCCCTGTCGACATCGCCCAATAACCCCCTGCGCCTCATCCCTAAGCCGACTGATCTTTTGTTCAGATGATTGTGTGTCAGGACCACTAGCCGACTCTGTGCCTCCCTGCGCCGCTGAATGTGAGTCATGCCCACAGACATGTCCTGTTGCCACCGTGATGACAGCCTTTCCATTACCGTCAGGAACATAACTGCCTCATTACCCAAGAGGCAATGTGCTGAAGGATGGCCCCGCAGCCACCACCGCAGTGGCTGCAGTTCACTAGCAAGCTTTACGTCTTTCCACATTGGATTTTTATTGTGCTGGGTTTGCTCTCTGTCTCCTGATCTATATTTTTCTCTTTGACACTGTAGTCACCTGAGGGGATGTTCTCACTCAAAAGTTGATTTATTTCTTCTCTTCATATATAACCAGTATAGTTAGGGTTCATTCTACATAATAATATTTTAAAAATAAGTCACGATTTCAGGCACGTTTGCGAGTTGCAAGGCTCTCGCAAATTTGCAAGTAGGGCAATTATTTTGATTGACGAAATGTGTCAAAATTAACGTGAGAGGAAAAGATGCAAATTTGGTGCAACAGTCGCAGGCTAGCTCAGGTGTTTAACAGCAATGCCAAGACGGTGACTACAGACGATCTATGACAGGAGAGGAAGGGAATTTAACCGGTTGTTACGTAAAGGTGACACAGAGAGACATGCGGTCAGCAATAATGACAACACTTGCCATTTTCAATCAAGCCAAGTTGTCAGCTATTTGAGAGCTGTGACTTCACGCCTCCAGCTCTCGACTGTCTCCACCCCTGAACACGTCAGATTTCTCGTCAGATAAACAAAGCCCGTGAGTAAAACATAGACTTTCACGTGAGGAGGAATCATGAGGATGATGCTAGGTGTATAAATTGTGTGTTTCTGTCCGTATTTGGTTTCCAAATAGATCCATTTTTTTTTTTGTTCCTAGCTACTGTATGTGAGATAAATCATATTTTCATCCCACTTCTTCAGTAGATGTTGTCATCTGCCTTGTTTACAACAAAAAAAAACAAGAACATGCTGTTCTCTTCTCCTCTCTCACCTGTTGTCCTACAGCCCTCACTCACTGCAAATTATGTAGTAGCAGGTGCTGGATCAAGCTGTGTAGGTGTGTGTGTGTGTGTGTGTGTGTGTTGTGCGGTTAAAACCAGTCTATCTCTGCTGACAAGCAAACAGTTGTCCTTCAGTTGTGCTTAGACTCTAATAGTGCTACCTGTCACATTATTTCACCATGCAGACATGTCCTCTTGTACAGTATATGTGTTCATACCTACAGAAATACCAGCAAACTATGTGGAAGAATCCTGAACACATCACACACATGCTTACTCACTTGCTAAGTCTCTTTCACACACACACACACACATGCACAAAGACAACAAAGGGAGTGGGTCACCGCAGGGAACATTGCGATGGCAGATGAGCAGGCCACTTTTCAGCCCTGTGTAACTGAACACCCCTCTCCTCTTCCTCGGTTCCCCCTCCTCTTCCTCCTCTCATTCCCTCAGGATGTCCGCTCATAGAGCCCACATAAATTAGTGATCAAGCACGCTCACTTGTTACACACCAATCAGCCGTGGGTGTATCGGCGTCGGTGTCCAGGGTTAAAAACAAACAGTACGTGCTATTATGGAACATGATCTTGGAGCTTTCCCACATCTCTCCTCATGCCAAAACATCCATTTAGGTTAAGGAAGTACCCACTGTGTGTATGTGTGTGTGTGTTCGTGTGTGTGTGTGAGAGAGAGAGAGAAAGACTACCTTATCGGTTATCACACATGGAGTTTGATGACATGTGAGTCATAGTAGCTGGCGAAGGCTCATGGAAAAATCTACGGTTTGAATAAGGGCTTAAGTGGGCTCTGCAGTTAGGCTAAACAAGTGCTTTGTTGTCATTCTCAAGCTAATTACGATTAATCACAAGAGTTTGCAAACAAGCAACTAGCTGGTTATCGTAAAATACTCGAAAAATGTGAGTAGGAGTTTGGATGCAATGCAGTTATGAGCTTGTGATTTTTCTTGCACATGCACAAGATATTAAAACAAAGTTCCCACGCAGAGATCTAGCCAACAGATATACTGCATTTATCAAGGAAAAAATACTTGGCTAATGTAAAGGGTGTCACCTGTGACCAACCACTTAACTCTTTTCAGCATTTTTTTTAGCTAATTGTTTTGATTTTACAACACATAACAACATTTTTTGGGTTCACTATAGCTGTTTTCGTGGAAAGGTTCTGATAAACCACCTTCTGTATGCTACCTTCCAAGCACTAACAACAGAGACGAAGTTAGCAACTAGCCAGTGAACGTAGTGGAGTATTTAGCAGCTAAAGAGCCAGATATCTTTGTCAGGATGAATGCTAATGTTCAACATATCAACTTTTTAAGCCGATAATATGTCAGTGTCGTGTTTCGAGCTCATTGCGCTGCCCCCAAGTGGCCAAAAACAGCAAAACTGTCCCGTTTAAAGAATACAAAATTCAAAACTGTCTTATTGGGCCACTGAAAAATGTCCTTATTTGAGTAGATTGTCTCTTGGGTAAAGAAGTAGTTATGTTCCTGACAGTAACGTAAAGGCTGGCTTCACAGTGGCACAAGGGCAGGACTATGGGCATTATAAACAGTTTTGCTACAGGGTGCCCTGGAAACCTAATAAAAAGAGACACAAAAGTCATTGAAGTGGTACTTCGGTGATGTATTTCACTTCCATAAAGCTGAAAGACTCACTAGAGACTGATTAAAACACAAATCTGGTTTGCGGCGGATGATCCTTGAACCTCTTTGATACCACATTTTGACTTGTTTCTTCTGCTGTTTATACACAATTAAAGGGAGGACGCTATTTGGTGAACTACTGTTTTGCAGTACTTTGTTGTCTGTTGGGGTGAGAGAATCAATTTTAAATGAAGACACTTAACACTTGGCTGTCCCTGTATCACGGTGATTCACACGCTTCCCTCTCCTCTGGCTTTTTGGGATTGTTGTGTTTTAATTGCTAAGAAGTTACTCTGTAATTCTCCTCAAAATGCATAAAAGGAGTCAAGATATTCTCACATTCCTGGCTTGACCTCTTTTTTCCCTCCTTCATTAGAATGTACCTTGTATGGTGAACTAGAAACCTGACTAAAAATGGTATCACGGAGCCTGGAGGTGAAGTCAGCTCTGAAGTTTAGCCAGATTCCCTGAGGCGTTTAGCAAGGGAAGTCCAGATGCACTTACATGGGGAGAAGAACTGGAAATGAAACAAGATGGGAGGATTATGAGTAAAAGCGCTAATCTGCTTATTCTTTAAATGCAAATTGTTTTACCACAGTGTACACCACACTGCAGCATAACTGTGGTTCACAGCTTGCTCAGTCATTAACAACTCTGCATGTGTCAGACGAGATGATGATGTGATTTCTCTGCAGAGATGCAGAATACACCCTGTATTTTACAGCTTATTCTCACACTAACAATTGCTAAAAGTACCCAGTACTTATCTTAGCTAGACATTCATCAAGGACTGCAAAATAGTAATACCTTAATTAATCATTCTAAAATGTTTTTGCCAATAACGCAAAGAAGGCTTTAAGAAAATATTTAATAGTTTAGAGATCACCAAGGACAAATAATGTTATATCTGGATTTTATTACATTTAGCGTTGACTTTGCTTTCCAGTCCTGTAGTAGCACTTTGTGATATAGTGTTAAACGATTAGTCAATTAAAAATACCAGACATTTGATTGTTGCGGCTTCTCAAATGTGAGGGGTATTCTGCTTTACTAATTTCAAAATACTAATTTTTCAGTTGCTCAAATGGGAATATTTCCTGGTCACTTTAGTTAACTGAATATCTTGTGTGGTTGTGGACAAAACAAGACATTTGAGGACATCACCTCAGGCTTTTCTGACTTTATGGACCAAACAACTGATCAGTTAACCGAGAATGAATGATGATTGACCGATCAACATGGCTATAACATCAGTTTGTATGATAAGCACACCCAAATCTTTGTAATCTGTTGCTTGTAGGTTAATTCAATCCTAATAAATGTTAATGTCATCGAATCTAATAAGATTTTCACAAAATGTCAAGCAAAATTAGTCCAGATATGTGTGTGTGTGTGTGTGTGTGCAGAAGGTTTTTTTTATGGATTTGCACAGTCAGAACTCATTTCAGTGTGCTGACTTTACAGATATCTGGTGTCTACCATCACTAAGTTGTCACTAATGTGCAGAGTCACAGTTGACATGCTGCCTGTGTTACTTCAGGTAACGCGCACCCTTTCCATCCTGGCGCGAGGTGCTGCGTCAGCTGTACAAGAGAAGTGGTTGTGGGAGTATTTCAGTCTTCTGTTTCCCACTGCCTGAAAGAGAAACGGCTGTGCAATAACACAATTATGGACTGATTTGATAGGGGTGCTTACCAAAGTGATGCCACTTACTGCGCACATTATCTTTGCACAAACTGTCATTGTAAAGTGATTAAATAGTTTGTGTGATAAGTAGAGCTGTAATTGCATGATTGTTGCGGAATAGGTTGAGTTGAACAAAAGCTAAAATGAGATGGTTTGACATTCGCTTCATCAACCATCTTGATTCTTGGAAAGACAAACTGGCTTCAGAGTCACGTTTCCACGAACCAGCTGTCCTAGCGGCCCTTTTTTTCCTCTCGCCCTCCTACTGAGCTGTTTGATTGCGTTCACAGCTGAGGAAGACAATTTGTAGCCCATAGAGAGGACAGAGTGAAATGACATAGGCGATGTGGGAATATATCATATGAGTATAGTTAAAGACAGAGTGGTGGGGGTGCATATGAAAGGTGAAGGTGTGATCAGAGAAAAGAGATAATTACATAAAGAGAGAAAAACAGAGACGGGGAGAGTGAGAGAAGAGGACCGGGAGACAGACAGCATCAGAGAAGATTGCAGGAAAATGACGGGAACTTGGAAATCTAATTTCTCTATTAACTCGAAAGCAAATAAAAAGGGTGCAGAGCAGTTAGAGTCACGCCTGATGCTCAGACAGAGGAGTCGGTGAACAGCTACACCCCCAAATTTTAGGTCACCCTGACTCATCGTGTCTCATCTTTTCGCCAAAAATTGACTTGTATATTTGAATTTTAGTCTCTATATGAGACTAAACAAGCATTCTCAAGATGACATCTTGGTCTCTATTCTTTTAGGAAATAAAGAATGAATTGAAAATGTTATCCCCATCTGTAACCTATGCATACTTGCTTTGATACTTCTCACATTATTATTCACATAAAATGGGTTTTATCCACAGCAGATAATGGAAATTTTCCACTAAAGTATCTTCAGAATATCAGCAAGATACTAAACGACAACCTGCTCGGTCATTAAGTGAATCCATCTCTTAACATTTGTACTTCTTTTATGTCTTTAATCTCCACAGGAGAGGTTCGAGGCATTGTTTAGGATCTACGATGAACAGACGACTTTCCAGATGTTCAAAAGCTTCCGGAGAGTCCGGATCAACTTTAGCACCCCAGAGGCCGCCGCCCGTGCGCATCGAGCTGCACGAGTCCGAGTTCAACGGCAAGAAGCTCAAACTCTACTTTGCCCAAGTGAGTGTCAGAGAAGGGATCTGGGAAAGGGCAGGAAGGGGGCCTGGGACATGTACCCTCCAAGGATAAGCAGTGCTTATTTACATGGGAAGTGCATTATTTATGGGAAGTGCAAGCTACAGTGTTCACTACAACATGCACACACTCACAAATCCACACACAACAGGGGCAAAAGATGAAAAGCATGGTGACACTTGCTCTTCCTTCTTTTATTCTTTTTTTTTTTGGCTCTCTTCTCTGAGCTACACCTGACTGCTTCCTCAAATGTTAGACATCTAACTGGCTGCATATGACCAACACTAACAACATAATTTAAGAGTACATTTCAGTGTGTAGCAAGTCCAGACAACTGATAGAAATTAGTCATTGAAGCGCCTGAAGGTGCCTGGACGTCATTTGGCTGGCAAATTACCAAAATTTTGGGAAAGCATGAGTCAACTTATAATTGATGCCCATTTTGTCACAAATATACATCACCGGGCGCGACCACTGCTGCACCTCTAAGCACGTAAGAGGATTAAGTATTTTACCGCTCGGACAGATGACACATGTAGGTATTGTAATTATGGCAATTGGCAACTATCAAAATGCCACAATCTCTTCACAGGAAGGAGCCTGCAATTTGAGACTAAAAGACTGAAGCTGTGACTGGAATTAATGTAAATTAAAGTGTCTGGATTACATTTAGTTTTTTTTTTATTCGCACCATTATTTTAAAGTAAAAATGTTCAATTTCTCTACTCCCTGTGTAGAGTTCCAGGTTTTTGTCATGGAAATGAAATATAATCAAAGTAATTTAAAGAAAGTGCTACATGACTAGAGAACACAGAAAAAAAAAAACAGGCTGTGGTATTTCCTGTTGGTCAAAAGTTATAAATCCTACAACAACCAGAATGCACTGGGCCTGAATGGACCGCTAAACTCTTGTGGATTACATACTGCAAATTGGGTGTTTGTTTTAGCATGTCTGTTTTCAAGCAGGTAAAAGTAGCAGACATTTTCTTGTGTTACAGCTACAGTACAAAAAAAATACACTCATATTTTTATTAAATATTTTAAATTATATATATATATATATGTTTGATTAGTACTAGCCAAGTTTGACAGTTTGATCTCAGTTTCATGATACAAAGCTAGTTGAAAGCAAAGTTTCCCTCTGACAGCTTCACCTTGATCTACCCTTTATCAGCTCTCACCTCCTCTCTGATAGGTCCAGAACGGCGACGAGGACATTGACAAGTCGTACCTGGCCCCTCCCCAGCCCGTCAAACAGTTTCTGATCTCGCCACCTGCCTCGCCACCTGTGGGCTGGAGCCAGAGTGAAGACGCTACACCGGTCATCAACTACGACCTGCTGTGTGCAGTAGCCAAGCTAGGACCTGGTCAGTAGTCAGTAACCTGCAGTACACCTACACATGTACATCAAATACACACAGATACAACACAGAGTGTATAATGAAGGTATAAAAAAAAATTAGGTGTGAACAGTCACCCAGACAGAAACAGGAAATCATTTCACGCTCCTCAGCAGCGTGTTATAGGAAGGTTATGAGTCTAGGAAGCAATTTGACAAATAAATTGACGTGGCAATCGTTGAATCATCGCTGTTTTATTCTTGACTTTTCCTGCAGGCTTCTGTGGAGCAATATTGGGTCTAATTTATTTAAAGACTGTCATTACATGCCTATATAATGTCAATATGAATTGCATGGCATTTTGAAATTGATCTTTTTATGCGAAATGGCTGTCGACATATAATTTGCTGCTCCAGTGGTGCTGTGCACGTGATCTTGGTCAGGCAAACAAATCAGCTTAAAGCCCCATAAATGAAATCCAAAGTGCTGGTGACCATCCATTAGTGTCAAGAGTGCTTAACCCTTACTATCTCTATGGAAATATGCATCGATGCTGGTATTTGTGTTTGTGTCTGGATCTGCAAAATGTAAACTGACCATTCTGCCCCCAAACAGCGACTGTTCAATCACATCTTAGGAACGGTTAACCAGGAACCAGGAGTTCAGAGGATGGTGTCTTTTCTTAGCCTTTCCAAAGCCATAAACACAATAAATTAAATAATAAAACAGAATCAATTAAACAGGGGTGAAACAGTTAATATGCAGTAACACAAGCTAAACTTATTAGCATGTCTAGCTAACTAGCTTGTTGCCTACATCTTTTACTTCCACGGCCAAGGAGCACATCGCCAGTCATGATGGAGAAACATAGTCTCATTGTCATTTTTTTAAATTTTGGGGACGTTTACACGCAAGTTACCTCAGCTAACAGTACAAGAGGAAGTGGCAAACACATCGATTAGTCCTCAGTCTGAAAGCTTTAGTGATGCCAGGTGAAAATAATGCAGTTTGAAAATACGAACAAGTACACCAGATAAACCCCCAAACAGTTAGGATGAATAATCAATGAGGCTTGGGACCTCATTCCTTTAGCATGGTTGTACAGTATGTAGCCATTACATACATGAGAGTCAGCTGTTGTATTTTCAACCTACCCATGGAGCTCATATTAGCCAGACAGCTGACATTTCACCTGAGGAAACCAATGATTGCGGGCTAGAAATGAGAAATCTACTTCTGTTTGAAATCATCAACCCATTGTTTTTACAGGTTATTAATTATTATTATTAATTACTTTTTTGTGCCCTAAATCTGTCATTATCATTGTATATGGTGTGACAAAGAGTCATCTGAAAGTGAAAAATGGGAATCATGAACACTACACAATTAACTGATGTGAGGATTATGATGCAGATCAGTTTCACTACACCACAGATAGATCTTTTTGCATTTCCTATCCTATTACAGGGTTAGAAAGTGAAATGTGCAAGCGGCTCAGCTCAGCTCAGCTCAGCACAACGCTTGGAAGGGTTTAAGATCTTTCCCAGAAACCTTGTT
The DNA here is from genome assembly GCA_036365135.1 of Miichthys miiuy. NCBI lineage: Eukaryota > Metazoa > Chordata > Actinopteri > Sciaenidae > Miichthys > Miichthys miiuy. The sequence continues at coordinate 16,608,624 of CM071615.1, read as the reverse complement.
CCCCGGCAGCTTTTCCGCTTTTCTGATAATGTCGCCTCCGTCTGCCTTGTCGACAAGATTTTAGATCGCAGCAACCTTTATAAAATGTCACCTAACACACATGAAAAGGTGTGTCATTTATAATATCTGTCCTTGTTCGTCTGTGTTGCTGATGAAGCGGAAAACATTACTTCTACTACTATCTTTTTTAATCATAAACAAAAGCATGAATAAACTTTCCACATACTCACAAAAATCACACACACACACACACACACACACACACTGCCCAAGCACAGAGGGTCACTTTTGACACATTCGGCTGTTACCATAGCAACATGAGGCATCAGGAAATTACTTTGTTCTCAGCCTCACAGCCTGGCATCTAAAATCAGATTAGTGAAGGGCTGCAGCACAGTGCGCTGACTCCCTCTGTCAACTCTCTGTGGTAACAGCAGGACTCTATTCACTGTCCATCTCTCTGTTTGGCACCACAGTGAAAAGCTACGAGACCAATTTCCTCCTGTCTGCCGGCTGTCTGATCTCATCTCCATGGCAACAGTGATACAATCTAGGAAGTGTGTGTTTTCAATCTGAGTCCACTGAGTTTGGCGTCTGGACGAATGGCTATTGCAAGGAAAGTGTTTTTATTTTCTCTCGAAGCCACGTCCTCCCGCCTGAGTGCTGACCTGATGCTCAATGCAATGGAGAGACATACAATAGATTGTTACGTACATACATAATTAATAAATCTCATAGGATCTCAAGCAGTGATGCTCAGTCCCACCACACTCCTAAAAGCAGAATCCTAGATGATTATATTGGGGGAGTATACTACATAAATAATAGAGTCTTAATCTGCAAAGTAACCATTGACTATAGCTGCTGAAGCAAAAACTACAGTAATGCACTTTGGAGTGGATTGAAAATTTGAATAGCATCAAATGGAAATACTAAAGTAAAGTAAATTTAAAGAATAAAGTTGTTGTTATTCTCTATTTTTTGAGCTATATATATATATACACACACACACAGATTTAACTTTGTTTTTGGACAACTGTCATATTCTTTTGGCTTTGGTTACGGACTATTTAGTAGGATCACTTAATTGTTTTCTTTGGTCTTTTCATGGGATTTGTGGACATAGCAAGATAAATAAGACAAGTACAGTACTTATAAATGTACTGCAAAAACATACACAAGGCCACAGCTACAGTTTCCAGAGCAACAGCCTATTTGCCATGTTTGACTGAGCTCTGGAGGAGGAAGAATATTGTTTTGTTTTTTTTCTGTATGAACACGAGGAGTGTTTTTATTATGTGTGCATCACATATGCGGAAGGTTACACGGAGGATACAACGTGATGCGAACGTGACAAGCTACACATTGCTCTGAAGATTTTTACTCACAGGGAATGTCCTTGGTTATGCCCTTTCTTCAGGGTAGTTTCTGTGCACATCCTCGATGTAGTAAGATACTTGGCACCACTACCTATTTGAATATTTCATGTCAAATAAGGGTGTTTAATGTCAAAATATTTACTTCTCTTGCTCTCCCTCGCACCCTCCCTGCTCTCCCTCTCTTCCAGGTGAAAAGTATGAGCTCCACGCGGGGACAGAGTCCACCCCCAGCGTGGTCGTCCACGTGTGCGAGAGCGAGACGGAGGAAGACGAGGCGGCACGGCCAAAGCAGCAGATCGTCCAGACTAGACGTCCCGAGGGACCCCCAAAAGTCTTCAACTAGAGAGGCCTCCCCCCCTTAACACCGGCGCGGCCCCCGACCGCCCCTTTAACCCGCAACACACCTGCCCTCTCTCTCTCGTCTCTGCACTCACAGAGAGCGTCGATGCCCCTCATTTCAGTTCAACTACAAGCAAAAACAAACCAACAAACATTGCTCAAAGACGGTGTTTGTGGGGAGCGTGGCGATGGAATGAGGCGGCCTGAAGGGGATGGATGAGAATCACACACACACTCATCACATTCTGCGGACAGCGTGGGGAGTGGCGGGCATGCTTTGCCTCCACCCCACCAACCCCACTCGTTTTCAGCAAGAGGGGTCGAAATACCTGTCCCAACGCAGGCACCTGTCACTTATCACACACACACACACACACACACACACGCTCAGCTCTCATTGCTAGTCCTGCTCAGTAGCTTGCTAGTTAGCTTTTTAGCTTGTACCTCTCCCTTCGTCTCACGGTCACATGTACAATAATCTTCGGTTGAGGTATGTGCGATACCTCTAAACAAAGACATTTTTTCTTCTCATTTTTTTTTTTTTACAATAAATTGTGTTTTCAGGTTATATATATATATACATATATAAATATATATACTGTATATGTCTATTTTTTTTCTTCTTTTTCATCCATTTTTCATATCTGCTGGTTTGTTGCTTCAGCTTGCATCCAGATTGAGTGTGTGATGTTCCCGCTCTTGTCTGCATGTATATACTGTATTACAAAAAAATACGAAACACAACTACTAACAAGATATATCAAGAAAAAGGAACCTATTTAACATCACACACAGCACGAAGCGCCATATGTGACTAACAAAGTTGTGGTGGTTGTTTGACTCTTTTTTCGCTCGTTTTCGCTTTTTGTCTTTTTTATTTTATTTGGAGAGGTGTTGTTTTTTGCTAAACTACTAGATGTGTATTCTTCCTATGTATTTGATACCCCAACACTTTTTGCATGCTTAGTTACTTCTGTAGATGAGGAGCTGAGGTGTTTTTTTTTGTTTTGTTTTTTCTATTGTTGTTTGTGACGACAGGGAAACAGTGTGACGCTTTTTGACGCAAGTGCATATCCCCGTCCAGAGTTTAAAGTGACAACTGTAGGATTGACAGTTCGGTCTTTAACTTGATGGCAAAATTTGCATTTGTCGCTTTTGTTGGGATTTGATGGATCAGAGACAGTTCATCCCCCTCATTTTCTTCAAGGGGTTTTTTGGATGTTGATTTTATTTTTCTGATTCCGTTTGTTGTAATTCACATCTTTAATGTCTTGGTTATGTTGTTTGATCAAACACACTTTCTATGTGTCAGGTTTTCTCCTGAAACCTACTACTGCTTGTTTTGCACTTGAGTATCTCTTGATATCTCCGAGCAATTGCGGGGCTCTCGACCGTCTCCTGCTGCGCACCAGAATACTGCGCTGCTTCTCGCTGTAAATAGCTGAGCAGTAGATTTGTGGAAATAGTCCTTTTAGATTTTCTAGATTACCTGAAAGCATTTTGCTGAGAAAAGGGAAAATTAGGTAGCCTCATGAGATATCAACCAAAGCATTCACTCACCTCATATTGTCATGACAGCATCAAACGATTTTTCTTACTCAGAGACGCTGGTGTATATTGTTATGAGCAGAAAGAAATCATATTTTCCCAACATTTTAACTTTTAATTGCATTTTTTCACATTAGCACATTTTGAAGTGTATACTTTAGTCAAAACAAATGATAAACTCTCTACTTTTCTTTGGTTAATCCTCCCACGGTCCCGTTCATACAGTATTTTTCACCTACTTATGTAATGAAATATTTCAGTGCTTTAGAAGCAACATGAACAAATGTTCCTAACAGGGCTTTTGGGTGTCAGCGGTGAGTCTAAACCTTACTTATCATTAGGCAGCATGAAATCTAAAAAGACTTTTTTGCTATATAACAATATTAATAAGCAAAAGACAAGTCTGTCTGCATGTGAGCACTTTATTGTCAGTGTTTTGTTTCCTTCACCTAAAACATGTCTTTCTTGAGACAAAGTAGGAAGCACATTTCATTTCTTCTTCTTCTTCTTCTTCTTCTTCTTCTTACTTGTGTTTTTTTTTTTTTTATCTCAAGCTGAACACCTGGTTAGCCTTTTCACCAGCATATTGCAGTGAGTGAAACACTCCACTTCCTTTTTGCTAGTGTGAAACTTGAATGAATTTCAGGCCTTTTGGATCTATGGGAGTGTACTACTGTAAAGATGTAGACAGTGCAGTACAGTTATAGGTTTTAAATGAGGCAGGATGACACACACACACACACACAAAAAAATAAATAAAAAATCAATATCTTTGTTTCCATGTTTGTCCACATGAAACATCCATCTTATCTTCTGAGAAAGTGGAACAGTTCTTTGAAACGCAGCATGTTGACAGAGTGAAGTTTTATTGCCACTACAGTAAAACTGTCACAGTTATCTAAGCAGACAGCAGATTGGTGGAACCACTGATGTGGATTATGGTAAAGAGGAAGCAGCGAGCGGCAGGAGGAAGACACTCGTGAAGATTTTTTTACTCTCTGTGGTCATGGTGTTTAAAACCGGGTACATTTTGGTCACAGTTGAAATGAAAATGTATATTTATGTACATATGCCAAGTGTTGTTTTTCTTCTTTTTTTTTTCTTTCGTTGTTGTTGTTGCTGAGACCAGTCCCAGTGTGCAGTTTGTTACGGCTTCTCTTGGCAATGTTGTAATGGGGAAAAAAAAAAAAAAACAAATACAAAAATGTGTAACAATAAGTCCTGAAGATGCTCGATCAAAAACCAACTGTCATTGTGTTGTGTTCAACATGGACTCTGTTTGAATGTTTCTTTTATTTCTGGGGAACGTCTACTAAAAAGGTCAATAATACCGTTTGTCACTGTTGTACTGTTTCTGTTGAAATATGAATATTGTGTCTTGTATTGTAGGAATCCAGAAAACAAAGTAGCAAAACAAGCAATAATTTACAGTTCTATAATACCGGTATGTGTATTTTCATGTTCTGTACTTATTTCTCAGAGATGGTCTCTGTCTCTTACAGTATCCGCTTCTATTTGTGTAGTATAATAGCCATTTGTTTCACATAGAGAAATACATAAAGACTTATTCTTAAAAGCCATGTTTAGTGTTGTTTATTTTAGGGGTTTCTTTATATAAGGGCTACACACTTTAGATGCAAATATAGGTGCAGAAAAGGAGTCTCAGGCTAAATTTCTAATGTAGGCTACAAATGTAGTTCATTTATTACACATTATATTCAGATTGCATGACAAATATTTAGCTTAAGACCACTATTTTGTATTTACATACAAAACCGCCTTGCATTATAGAAAATGAACAAAAAGACACTTCTGGCTGCCGTATTGTTCAAACTAGGAAATAATGTCGCAAACTTGGAAAATGGGATTTTTTGTTTGAGCAACTGACAAAATATTTGTTAACTGGATGAGCAGAAGAGTCTTTACAGTCATCAAGTAAGTTTGCTAAACTCACGATGTTTAGCCATGCTAGCAACATGTGTTTGATTTACCGGTATTTATCAAATGCTATTATGCTAACTCGCTAAAACTATGATAGTTAACGTGGTAAACATTTTACCTGCCTAACATCAGCCTGGTAACCACTGACAGAGTATGCATGATGTCACCCATAGGTTTCTGAAGAGCCAAAGAAAAACGGTAAAGACATGGATAATCGGCGGACCTGAGGAGGGCCGAATGACACCTCAGTACTCAATCAAAGCGGCCACGTTGTTAATTCTGCATAACTTTAAGCCTTGATATAATTTGAACAGGTGAGTTACATAATGATTACACAAAATGAATGGGGAAATGTTTATTTCTGCTGTGATTTGGGCATTTTAATATGGGGACTTATGGCTGTATGGGGGCTGTATGCAGCCCTCAAGTGTGCAGATGTAAATATCAAATGATATAAATTCCCTTTTTATTATACACATGCATTTACAATTCGGTTCTAATATCTCCATCAGCCACTCTTCTACTCTAAATTCTCTACTTTTTCTTTTCAAAAGATTTCACAGTTCATGCCAGTGAATCAAAATGGCTGAATTCCCACTGGTTTGCCATTGACTTATGTTCCACATGCGGTTATAAAAAACACAGAAAGTCTTTATCACCACATGTACACGTATTTACCTGCTTTATAATGTTAGAATGGGGAACTCACTTGCACTTTGCACCTCATATTTCCCCCAAGGACAACAGTCTTGTCTGGTCAGAGCATTGTTTCAATGGTAAAGATGCTAAAGAGCTATTTTGAGTTAATGATTCTTTCACTGAGCACTGAACATGGAATATATAACAGCAACTGTGTGGAAAAACATGCGTGACCTACAGTTCACCTGCCTATTGAATTTGACAGCAGCAGTTTCCTCATGTCGGCTATGAAGAAAAGACTCGCGCTCATGAATGCAGTAGCAATAGATTTCTCTCATTCATTTCCCTCTGACAAACTGTGCTTCATTATATTATATGAGGGGAGAAAAAACAACAACATAACAGTGGCACACTGTCCACACTGACTTGACAAAAAAGATGTTTTGCAACAGGTTTGCTCACACAAGGCAAAAAGATCTCTATTACCATGAAAAAAAAACGTATTGTCTTCCTAACCTGTGCAAAACACTCAATATTTAACATTAGCAGGTATGCAGAGGATCCAAGGTCGTAAAGGTTACCTGTGTCACTGCTGACGTACCAGAGCTAAAAAGGTAAAAACAATGGAGGCCTGTCTGCAAATTACATTTAGAGCGGACAGCTGTGAAATGAGGCGTACTCTGTGCTGCCCTGTGTCTTCCTCTTCATGACACAAAAAGCTTCTCTTCACGGTGTCGGGAGTGAGGAATTTCTCTTCACAATGACCCTTACTGTTGAATGTGAGGATGCATGTGCACCTAAGAGGAACAGATCAGGTTAACGTTGCCCTCGTGGGTGTTGATGCAGCCAGTGCCTCCAGATTCCTTTAGAGGTACTCTCCAGAATGAGCCAACACGAACATCTCACTTGCTCACGGAGGAATCTTAATTGATAGATTAGTTACGATCTGACATGAATATATATACAAAGGGTTTCTAGTAAAGCGGCTCCTTAAACCAACAGATACTGTATAATGGCTTTATTCTGACAGAATTCAAATATATACCACAGCTTTTACATCAAAGTCCACTAATGTAATAAAGTGATAAGTCCAGTGAGTGTAAACACTTTTATCTCCCTCAGGAAGAGTGAGTAAAGGTTGGCTGACCCTGTAAGTGTAAGGAAAAGTATAAGTACAATAACTTTTCTTATCGGCCTTGATAATAAAACTGTTTGTAATTAAAAGAATTTATCGGCATGGTCACTCCACGACTTTGGTCCAGACTGAAATATCTCAACGATTAGATTAGATTACCATGCAATTCAGTGAGTTATAGACATTCATGGTCCCCAGAGGATGATTTGCAGCATCATTGGTGATCTTTTAACTTTGTTTTGTTTCTTTTCTACTTCTGTTTGCTTAACACTTTATGTTTATTACTGAAAAAAAATCACATTCCTATCAACCTCTGCTGTGTTTTTGTGTTTATAAAAATTTTACCTGCTTAGCACCAACATGTTAGCAATGTCATTCCAAGCATTGATAGGATGGATGGAACAGACACATTTAGAAAATCAGACAGTTAGACGAAGAAAATGCCAAAAAAGCCAACTCGGAACAAACATGACAAAATTCTGATATCAAATTACAAACTAAATATGTAATTAACAAACTGCTGAGCCACCTGTCCTTTCACTTTCAGTAAACTCAAATACATTTTGCACACAGGGTGTTTACACCATTTGTCCTGGACTGAAAGCAACACAATGCCGGGTTGCCATTTTGAAAGATGTATTCTTCTCTATGAAACTTGACCTGCAGCTTTTAGGCTTGTGTAATGGTCTTCCACCACAAATGAACATGGGGGCATGGGGACACCAGCACTGTGCATGTATGCAGGTTAATGGGTGAAGCAGAACAATGTGTGTCTGCCAAAATGAAGTTTAGTTACACTTTCTCACAAAGGCACAACACTGACTTGCTTTATAGTCGTGGCCTCCACTTATCCCCCGGAGGTAACATGAGGCGAGATCCTGACGACTTGTTGGCACTGTTTGGGGAAAGACTACCATGACCTCGGCATGTTACAGGAGCTCGTGTGCTACAGTTGAGAAAGATGAGCTAATTATTGCCGGTAAAACAATATTTCCTCTTCAGTAAACACAAATGTTGCCAAGTTTTTGAAGAAAAGAAAAGGCTTTTGCATACTTTATCTGTTCTCCAAACACACCCAGTACCCTTTGGACAAGTATTATAATTCACATAGTTAATTTTTAACTACATACATAAAACACGTTCGTGCGAAGATGAACGGGTTTGTGATAAGTTTGAAACCGCATACTTTGTCTACGCGCTCACATGAAACATGCACACACATGCATTCTCATTATGGGAGGCAATGATTAGATTTTATTGTTCGTTGACCATGACATGAGGAGACACGGTGTAGGCGTATGTATTCAGTATACTAATTCATAAGTGTGCACACACCCAAGAGTATATAACATCCACCCTGGATGTGGGCATATGAGATTTTAAGTTATTTTCATCTGAAAGCACAGAGTCCCACCCTCTGGAGTTCATGCCCCGTGGGATGTAGCCGGTCTGATTTTGAGAGGCAGTAGTCATGGTGAGAGACGAGCCGAGCAGACAAGTCTGAAGAGGAGCCTCGCTTTTTTGATCATCGTCCACGGCACGCCTAAGGGCCTGGCGGAAGGACCTGAAAAACCAGCTGCCTGAGATTATTATTTTCAGCTAGGCTCAGCTCATGAGCAACAAGTGAGCAAGCGTGGAGCCTCCTCCTCCTCCCCTTCATTTCTCTCCTCCTCCTCCTCTTCACATAAACACTCTGATTCACACAGAAACCACACACACACACACACACAGAGTCACCTGTGCTTGTTTTTAAAACTCTTTTGTCCTTTCTTTGTGTCTGTCTCGCTTGTTTGTTTTTTTTTACCTGTGGGACCTTAGCGGCATCTGGGACTTATATTTCCTCTGTTGGAGTAACTCAGACTCCCAGACCTTGCTGTGAGTCCACCAGTGGACTATGCCCCCCTCGGTCAGCTGAGGGAGGGGGCTCTGAGCTGCTCGGGCTCCCGTCTGGAAAAGGCTTGGGCTGAAATCAAAGAGGAGATGGTTAGGTAAGTGTAATAACTGCTCTTAACTCTTTCTTATTGGCTGATTTTGTTCTCATCTAAACTTCGTCTCTTGTGGTTGAGAGTGATTTTTTTTAATGAGATGGTTATGTCAGTCCTTTCTCTCTCTCTCTCTCTCTCTCTCTCTGTGTGTGTGTGTGTGTGTTTGTGTGTGTAAACGGGGCTTCTCCCAGACAATATGGCGGGACAACAGGTGAGTCTCAGGTGAAAGGGAATAGCTCACATTCCAAAGAGTTCTCACATTTAGAAATCTACTGTTGAACCAGTGGAGCAACACAGATATTCTCACAGTTTCCAGCTGCACTTATCTCTTATTGATAAGTGACTGTTTGATGGAACACTACTACATATCATCTCATCAGCTTCCACTACACTGTAGGAAACTAAGAGTGATAAGAGTGGATAGCCCTTCTGCACTAATTGGGAGCTCACATATGTTATTTTCATATAGTGGTAGCATAATGACATGGTGATGATTGATTGATTGATTTTATCATTCATTTTAAAAACACCTGCTCAGCCCGGGAGTGAGTGCTGATGGAAAAAAAGGAGTCTGCACAACACAAGCCTGAAGCCTTAGTGGTTTCTTTTTGTGTGGGTGTATTGAGCCTGTTGGATCTGTAGCTTTGTTAGTTTTATAGATACACTCATTTGAAGGTATTTGGCCAGGGAAGTTGTCTGCGTATTTCTAAGAATAGAAAGGTTAACTGTTCTCTTCTCAACCAGGTCACAGTAATTACAGTAAAGTTAATTACCTTAGCTTGCATACCAGCTGCACCTAACCAGCTGGACTTAAAATTAGGCTGGAACAGTGGCCAGTTTATGCTGCATGTACGATTTATCCAGTAAAAGACCATAAAAAAAAAACTACAGAATATAAAAGTAAAAAGAGCGTCATCCCCTTCATCTGCGTTCCACGATATAACATCCACTCATTTTAATTATAGAACTATAAATGCAGTTATAATGAGGCTGTAACTAGATCATGAAAATGAGCTGATGATTTTCACACGAAAAAAAAAAAGAAAGAAAATGATCTCCTGGCTGGCTCTGTAGACGATAAGCTCACTGCTTTTGTATGCACTTTCTTTTGTTATCATGTTTAACTGTGATACAAGTATTGTTTGAAAATATGCTTTATTATCCAGCCTTAGAAAGCGCACTGTGCATACCAGCAAGCAAAGTTCAATCGGCACCTCATTATTTATGTTTGGTCAAGATGCCATTCTCTCAATGAAAAGAAGAAAAATTAGAAAATGGGGGCTTTATATGTAATACAATAAGAAAGGAAACTCAAAGGAAAACCCAGCTCTACTAGATGGCTTCATGTTGTTGGTATTAGTGATTAAATGTAGCATTTCAAGTATTAGTTCTATTATTGGATTATAACACTCATGGCAAATCAGAATATTCTGAAAATAAAATCTAGAGCAGCTTTCTGTCACGGAAATATCTATATTAAAGGAGATTCATGTATATTTGCTACATATTTGATATACGTATATAATCCCTCAGTGACACAGTGGTAACAATATTAGCTAATGGTTGACTCACACACACAAGCCCCCTTGACGGACAGATTTAGTGTAAAGTAGAATCATCCTCTAAAGTACATAAACCGAGAAGACCTGTCGCGGTATGTCACCGTTTGTGATGTTTTAACATGTCTACTTGGACAAGCTGTGAAATTCCAATTTGGCTGAACAATGTTTGCCTTTGTTGTCACATCTCATCTATATCTAGCCATTTCAGCTGGACTGGACGTTGATGCGAATTATCATTCTTCATGTCTGACGAACGGATTTAAAAACCTTCCGCTTTACTCCAGTCATTTGTGCCTTAACAGACACCCATGGGTTTGTTTCATCCAGTTTAGATAATGACTGGATCAGTCAAAAAAAAAAAGAAAAGCACTGACAAGAATAATGGCTTGTTTGTTCAGTCATACCACAGCGTTTTTATTTTGTTGCCTTTCTATAAATAAATTTCTCATGCTTTTTGTAACCGCACGAACAATACACCGTAAGCTACAAAGCTGTTTTGCAAACCTTCTGTACCCTCAGTGACCTCAAAGTCATTTTCGTTTTCACTCTTAATTCTATTATGCTGTTCTGTGATGAAAATAAATATTTGGTCTTAAATATAATTTATTTTCTGACAGTTCAGTTTGGTATACAGATAACAGTTGCCCGTTGAATGTACACCTTTTAGATATTCCCTGGACAATGTAGTCTGTACTTTCACAGCTACACGTCGAGTTTATTTATAAAGTCTTCTGGGATTTTCTAGTGGTCAAAACTCACTGAAACACAGTCATGATATATTACCTCTTTACTGCACACATCTTTTTTAGTCAGCTGATTTTTAAATCATCATTTACATCAAAAACAAGCCACTGTGCCAAAGACCTGTGCTGCTGTAAGTCCTGTGGTGACTGATGGAGCTCATGGAGTTAAATCCATCTATAGTGTGACATCTGGTAAAATAAATACTACAGGAAATTTACATCTGACGTGGCACAGATGACCTCCCTGCTGTGACTGTATGCTTGCTCTTTCAGGGCTGAACTAATAGCTCCATCTGTGTCTTATTAACCTGTTTTAAATTCCCTGCTCAAATATTGACTCTGACCATCATTTGATGAAGGTCATGCTGTGAATGCGTTTATGAATGTGCGTGCAGGAGCCTGTGTTATACTCAGTGACTGGACAAATGTGTGTAGAGGGGAAACAGTTGAGCCAGTGGACAGCTTCGTTTGTTTTTTTCCTCAAATAAAAAAAAAAAAAAGGAAACTAAATTGTTCCAGTTCTGCATTGAGAGTCCACTCTCTGAAGAGGCCAATAAATGATTTGTTTACTGAGGGTGGAAGAAAGGATATTGAATTTGCAGTGTGAATGAATAGCTGCAATTTGTGGAACAACAAACAGAGTATTATTACAGCAAGGAGAAGGAGACTGACTGATGAGGAGGTAGATGTTGACGTCAGAGCAAAGTGAGCTGATCAGATGTAGTTACAAATTCCTTAGTCTAAAATCATAAAAGATATCTTTCAAATCGTTATAGTGATAATATCTTTGACTGTAGTTGTACAACAAGGAGCCCAGTGATGATTTCTGTGACATCACAGGAAGAAGAGCCTGGGTACAAATCTGTATTTTTGTGTCATTTTTCTCACATTGCGACCTGCTTTCCCATCATTGTGACCAAAACCGCCATCTGTCTTTACTCACACTCACATGTGGATGTTCCTTCTGTTATCGTGAGCTGCGGTTTGAGCAGTTGTATACAGGAGAGTCAGTTTTCCCAGCCAAGAAATAGTAACCCTCATTAAACAGCATTTTTTTTTCATTTTAGGTCATTGTATGAATTAAACAAACGTTTGCTAGCCCGATGTTGCAACCATTGTACAAATCAAGGCTAGCTGTTTCCTCATGTTTCAGGTCTTTATGCTAAGCTAACTGTCTGTTGGCTGTAACCTCATATGTACAGAGACGAGAGTGAAATCTGAATGAATGTGAGGAACCAAAACAATTTGCAACCAGCAGCAATTCTTTCTAGTCATCTAATGTCAACAGTTACATAACAGTTATATAGATGTAGATAGATGACTGAAATATAGGAGGGGGTTGAATTATAGACTATATAAAACATGGATGTAGTATCTGCCACAGGTTTCTGAAGAGTTGCTGTGAAACTCATAATGTGGTGGCTCATCACCATCTTGGCAGTCTCTGACAACTTCTGGCTGATCCATACATGAGCAAAGACATGAAACTTGGATGGAGCTGAGGCGGGCTGAATGAATCCTGGGTGCCACCTGTAACAGCACCCACCAGTCAATCAAAGCACTCTTAATTATGCATAACTTTAAACTTTAATATAATTTGAACAGGTGAGTTATATAAAAATTCACCCTCAGTACAGTTGTCATGAACAGTGAAATTATCTATAGAGACCAAAACTGTTTTTTGTACCAGGCTGTAAACACGTTTATTTCTGCTGTGAAGTTGGACATTTTAACATGGGGGCTTATGGAGATTGACTCGTTCTGTAGCCAGCCTCAAGTGGCCGCTGGAGGAACTGCAGTTCTTGGTACTTCTGCATTAGCTTCATTTCACAGCCACAGAAACATTTTGTACAAGAAATGTACTCAACCGGTGAAGGGAGCCAATTTGACGTGCATAGAAGGAACATCTTCAAGCATGTATTCATTAACTTATGTTCATGCGTAACACTTTTGGGAATGCATGCTGTTCAGGGCACTTACAGTATATTATTTAGGCAGCGCCAAGCACAAGTTGTTTGTAGTCCAGTCTTGAGCTGACTGTCAGACGGTGAGCACTGCAGGGTTAGTCACGTATTGGAATATGAGGCGTGTTAATCATAGGTGTTTCCTCCACGGAAATTTGAAGGCACGTTACGTGACCTCTACCTACACCTCAGCCTAACCTGTAATCAGTCTGATGTATTACCTATTTCTGTGGACACACCCCATTCTGTGGGAGTTGACACACCTACACTCCACGGATGAAACACCGGCATGCTCCAGGGCTGCAGTCGGCAAAACACTAATACATTTTGTGCATACCATTACGAGACCAGTAATTTTTCTAACCAGAGTGGTTTAGTGAACAAATGAATTAAATATTTGGTTCAATATGTCCGAGTTATGATGCTTCTGTAGCGGCCTATTTATATATCTTTTGTGTCTTGACTGGTACAAATGGTACTGATACTGTAATCCGCAGCAGCATCTTGTTGCACTGGTCAAGACAATTATTTTTTGTTTTGGAGATAGCATTGATGCCCTCTGTACAGGAAACACTACTGCTATGGCTACAACACAGCACACAAAACATGAGATGAGCTGCTCAAAGTCAAGATCAAATTATCTTGATTGATCCAATCAAAACTGCCCTTTTAAAGCTAGTTTCCAGCTGGCCTTGGGTGATGTGTATTGCAGCGCACAGCGTTGTCTCTTCATAGGATAGCTTTGTTTTGTCATCAGTATGTGATTTCAGGCGGCTGAGGTGGGATGCCATCACCCTTGTTAGCAAAATGACAACAATGCCTCCCCGTCATTAACCTGCCAGCCCCCTCTCCATCACCTTATAGAGAAAGTAGAGAAAGTGCAAGGGTTTGTTTAGTCTAGTCTGCCTGACTCACTGATGCTTTATCTGACTGACTGACTGAATCTATGACCCCGACCATGGCTCTGAAATGTCAGCAGCCTAACAGTGCCGTGTATTGATAAATCCACGCTACTGTGCTGAAGTAGGAGATTTGTAACTGTGCCCTTCCTGTCAGTATCATCTTGGATCAAAGTTCTCTAAACTATATACTATAAATACTCAATTCTATAATATATAGTAGCCTACTATGTATACTCTATAGAGTACTGTCACCATCGTGATCAAAATGACTAGTAGCAACCGTCTCATCTGTCTCATCTCTCGAATAAATCCAAAAATGGTGGGTGGAGCTGAATGAATCTTAATATAATTATAGTTATATATAAAAAAATCAGACTTTTGTACCAGGCTGTAAACATGTTTATTTCTGCTGTGAAGTTGGACATTTTAACATGGGGCTTATGAAGAACTTTTGTATAAATATTTGAGGGAAAACATGACTACAAGATGTAGTTTTTATGCTAGGGTTAGCATAAAAGATGTAGTTTTTATGCTAGGGTTAGAGTTTGAACCATCTCTGTATTGCTGTGTTTGGATTTCATCTTTAAATGCTAATAAACTCATTTAAAGACAAATTAATGATTTTAGATTTTAGGCTATATAGATAAAATTGATTTGACTGTTACACAACCTTGCCAACATGAGCTGCCCACTGTATCCACCACCATGTTACCAAAACAACGGTGTTCCCAACCTTATACAGCATATCAGCCACTTATCAGAAGCTGTCACTTCTGCAAACAGCAATCATGATATATGCCATTACTAATCTCTATGCTAAATAGATGTCAACACTGAGAGAGCTGATTGTGTAATATTTGCTGTTGAGCAGGAAGCTGGATAACATGTACAGTGTACACGAGATCTGGTTACAAGTCACTGTTGTGATTAAAACTTTGATTTTTAATCACATCTCAGTGAGAAAGAGTTTGTGGGATCTTTTCAAAACAAATCTTAATCTTCAAATCTTGACTCTGTTGCTGGCAGGTGTTGTGCCCTTTGTCTCATGTACATTGTGTCATATGTATGGGGTTATAAATAGTCCTTTCACAGTGCCTCCAGGATATGGACAGCTTGGATTGAAATGTAAACCTTTACACTCCATTAATGGTTAAGACTGTGTACACAAGACACTGGATTTGTCTATACATTATATGCTGTATCCAGATATCATACAGAAAACTAATCTCATAACCTCTGGGAACTGAAATGATTTAGAATTGCATTTTCAGTGTAATGTTAAACCAACATTTACTTACTATAAGATTATAAAACAAGCCATTACTGGAGGAAAGCATGCTTTTAGGAGAACTTTCCAACATTTTGAGACAATGTATGTGTGGTAAATATGCTACAGCCAGCAGCTGGTTAGCTTAGCTTAGCATAAAGACTGAAACAAGTGGAAACTGCTAGCCTGTCTGTCTACCAGCAACAAAATTAGCATTTTATATCTTGTTTGCTTAATTAGGACAAAAATCTAAACGTCAACATTTATGCTTTGATTTTATGTTTGAATAAATGACTTGATGTGTTAATTAGCTTAAGAACTTTAGACTTCCTAGCTGTTGCTTTGTTTTTATTGTAATGACATGAGAGTAATATCAACTACCCTAAATCTTTGGACGAAAGCGAGTAAGTGTATTTTCCAAAATGTCTAACTATTCCTTGAACAGAGGCGGTGTCTGTGGCAGAAAATAATTAGGCCACTGTAAGTGTGTGTGAAAGAGAGAAGATAAAGTGTGTGAGCGTATCTTTCAGCAGCCAGGTGTTCTTCAGAAGACTACCACCTTTTTATTAATAATAACAGGTTATAATAACATCACAAGCTACATACAGTACCTGAAATGTAATAGTAGAAATGACGCATAGAATAGAAGCTTGCAGTCTTTTGCTCTTCCTTCTGAGCAGCTCTGTTGTATCATTTCTCCATCATTACCAACTTCAGTTTGATGTCCGTCAACAACCTCTCATTAATCAGTGATGTTCAGCAGCATCTTCACAGGCAGCAATGCCACAGGTGCAAAAGTTTTGCAGGCAGTCTTGGGAATTTGAATGTAATCAATACAGCAGTCAGTCTAACCTAGAGAAGTGAGGAATGGATGTAATGTGTCTGTTCCTTGTGCTGGCGTTTCCAGCTTTTTATAGTGTATGCAAATTTTGTTCACTTGAACCACCTGTTCTGATTGTGCTGCTCATCTTCACTCCCAGCAGACAGCATGCAACGCCACTCTGAACTCTTTATTGCAACGATGTTTAAATGCGATGCCTCCTTCTTCCATAGAGTTTTGTTCCAAAACGAGACACAATTGTAAAGCCTGTCATTTCTCTGACAGTTTAACAAAATGATGATATGTCAACACACGGCATGTCTTTAAAATTAGTCACTGAAGCTGTTAAATGAGAAACAAAAGTGAATAATCACCCACTTTACGATGGATAGGCTGTACTATTCTTTTGTATTCTAGGGCAACAAATTAAATGCTAATTAAGCATGAACATGATAATGAATCTTTTATATTTAATGACTTCATCTCTGAGTCACATTTGAATGACTCATTATCTACTCTTTTATTTTTATGTTGCACTACGTGAAAAGAGGATGAGGAACTCCCATCGTGACATTTGTGTGACGCTCATGTGGTAGAAGTGGAAACTTTGTTACTTAATTAAAAATACTGTAACATTATGTTTTAAGGAACAGGAAGTGACCGCAGGTGTAATTATTTCATGAGAAGTTTGCATGAGTTTCTATTTCCGAGCATGCAAAAGCGCATTATCCTAACTCAGTGGAAGTATCAGTAACAGGGACAGCCCTGACCTACAGCTGTGTGTGGATTGTTTCCTGACCAGTATCAGGGAGCCTCCTAAATAACACAGGATCTCCCCATGACACATAACAATTGTAACACAGTAGATTAGATCAAGATAAAACATAATAAGGCTGCCCTGATAGTCTGCCTGAAGCAACATAACACCTGAGAATATGCTTTGTTGATGTTGCACGATTCAGTGAGTCACGATTGAGAGAACATAAATCACATCAAGGACAAGGATGTCATTTTAAGAGATGAGAAATGAAAGATACATGTAGATCTAGAGGAGGAAGTCTTTAAAGAATATTTTGTTCACATACTGTTGTGTTAGTCTGTCTTTCAACTTTCCAACTTCCATGCCTACAGTCTGCAGGATACAGCACCAAGTTCATCTGTTCATACTTAAGATATATATATATATTTTTAAAGTCAGTCACAAATCTATAGTTTCATCTTTTTTCAGTTTAAAAAAAAACATTACTCAAGCAGGTGAAAATGCAAGCACATTTGACTATTTTCCGCAGCAGATTAATACACATTTTACTGAATATTTACAGCAGCGAATAGTGTGTGATTGAAATAAAATAAACCACAGTGCCGATGTTCATTACATTTACATCTACATTTAGGTTTAGGGTTAGGGTTCATGAAAATGAAAGAACATGTGAAACATGTAGCTCACTGTATGACAAAATAAATCCAATAAATCCATTTGGACACTTGCAACATGACCCATTATTGACTGAATTTATTCTATCCAGCCAACACAAGTTGTTCAGTCACATCTTTCCAATTACTTTTAGGTCGTGTGGGGAGAAGTATGTTCTGCTTTAACTCTTTATTAAAATGTACAGTATGAGCTGTACAAAAGGAAAAGCTCTTAATGATAATGTAATCTGGCCAGCACATCAGTCGTGTGTGTAGTAAAGAGGTTAGTGATTAGTGCTTCATACATAATGTTCTGGTGTAGATCCTCATTCCTGTGGTTTCTATAAAACATTCATTCAATGGGTGGTGTTTAGCTCAGTCGGTAGAGCATCCACCCCATGTACAAAGGCTCAGTCCTTGCCGCGGTGGCCCAGGGTCTGAATCCGACCTGTGGCTCTTTCCAGCATGTTAATCTCCATCTCTCTCTCT
Source organism: Miichthys miiuy (assembly GCA_036365135.1). Classification (NCBI taxonomy): domain Eukaryota; kingdom Metazoa; phylum Chordata; class Actinopteri; family Sciaenidae; genus Miichthys; species Miichthys miiuy. The sequence goes on along the minus strand of CM071615.1, from coordinate 16,590,498 downwards.
CCACATTTCCTGTCTCTGTCAAATAAAGCTCAAAAAGGCCAAAAAAACAACAAAACATTAATTCAATGGTGACACTCCCTCTGCTACACCCCCTACGGTCCGTTCATAGGAGTTGTTTTAATCTTCAAATGTCAGATTATATCTTCAGTCTTGTGTGTTTCAGAGAATATTCAGTTGACTAAAGCAATTTCTTCTGTTTGTTTTTGCATGTTTGTTTGTCTGTGTGTGCAGGTTATTGCTGAAGATGCAAGCCTCAACTGTCTCACCTGTGACCAACACTACAGCACCTTCAAACACAACCACCGTCACAAAATCCAAAGAACAAATACTCATCCAGAGTAAGTGTGTGTGTGTGTGCGTGTGTGTGTGAGTTTGTGTGTGGGCACAAGTCTGCATTGCATTCATGTCTGTTTTGTCTGAAAGAAAACACACCCTTTTAAATGAGGTGTTTGTTGTTGACATCGTCAGATCTTAGATCTTTTTTCTGAGAAAGAGATTAAAATGAAAAATTATTATATGATAAGCCATGTCTCATAAAGTGCAACCTATTGCGTCATGCAGTCTAATCTAGATGGCCTGTACGGGAGTGGCACACATGCATTTGTAGGAAATATTTGTCATGTTCTGTTTGCCTGTGAGTGATGCCGTTGCTAAGTTACTAAAGACTTGTGCAGGACATGTGAAATAAGTTGCACAGCATTGAACGGAAGTGAATTTGTAAACTGTAACATGCAAATTTTGGAGGAGCAAAACAAAACAACAATCTTTAAACATGTTAATCGCTCATTCTTCCTCTTCTCTGTCTGCCAGGTTCTGGGGCGATGATTGCTGTCATCGTCATAGGTATCATAATCATTCTCACCATTCTTCTGATCATCCTGAAGACATACAACAGGTAGGGCCACATTCCTGTTTGACAGGACAATTCAAGAATAGTGAATGTCACGAGCCGTGAAAGAAACAGGCAAGCAGTTGTGCTATTTTTACCTGCTGCTGCCTTCGATCTTTTAATCAGTCTGCATCTGTGAAATTATGTGAATAAAAACATAGATCATAATTAATTTAAAACAAAAATCACACATATCAACATGTTTAAATACTTACAGCAACATGTCACATGTGGGTAGCAGGTGCCCATGGGTTGGGCGTCTGAAATGTGACGTTCCCTTTTTAGACTGAGTCATCTTTAGAGGTAAAACTTTCCAATATCTACAATATAATCTTTACACAATACTAATCGCAGTATTTGAGTCAAGCTACTTCGCACTGTTCTGCCACTGCCAAACTTTTATATATTAGTAAGTATGAGTTATTTTATTTATTTATGGTTTTGACTGATTATTTACTTCTTCTTTTGTGATTTGGTTATGACTACAGTGTCTTTAGTTGACCTCTAGAGAGAATATTTACCATATTTCTATGTAACTGTTGAGCACACCTTATGGAGAAACAATTACTTAACATCATGCCATTTTGCTAAATAACAGCCTATACAACATAGTATGCAAGTGAAGAGATTAACATTGTGGTTTACTTGTTGCCAGGTGGACACATGTATCCAGAGTCCTGGGACCCAGTAGTGGCTCCAAAGCACGAAAGAAGATGTCACAATCCACATTTCAGAGCAACATGCCGCTGAGCCCCATGGGAGTCAGCTCCGTGTCGGGCAGCATGGCCAATTCAAACCCAGTCTTAGAGAATGGCTTCCGGTTGCCCAGGGTGGAGCTGAACAGCGTGGAGGAAAACCACATAGAGCAGTTCAGCACCAACAGTGGATCCACTGCAGTCACCATACATGATGTTCCATCATTAGAGAACACATAGCAACAAGACTGTGGTTTAATCTCACAACAGGCATTGACTGATGTGTTGTCTTCATCCGCGACCGCATACTGTGTGCTGACTGAATCCTGTGGAAACTCAATCCGTGACGTTAGTCTAGTCACTGTCACCATCTCCGCCAACTGAGCCACTGCTGGTGACTAAATGGACAACAAGATGTCCTTCTGCTGTGCAAAAACATACATCATGAACAAAATGGCACCATAAACAGACACAATGGATTGCTTGAAGGATGTTGCATGACGGAAACAGAGACTTTCCTGTGAAGAATTGCTTTTCGGGCTACAGTCAGTGTTCAGAGTATAGACACCATACGTTTCTTATTTTTGTGCTTGTTCCATCACTACTAATAAAATGAAGAAAATGTGTAGTAAAGACTATAATGGCTTGACAGCGTTGCTCTTAAGTGTGTACATTTCTGTATTAAAGAGGATCACTAAGGTTCATCAGTAAACGTAGAATTAGTATAAACTTCAAAGACAGTATGAAAGCAGCTATGTTTGAGGAAAAGATCATTTTCATTGCATTATCCTGTCTTTGTCGTCCGATCACAGATTCTCTCAGATTAGATTTTGTTTGAAAAATATGCTAAATGTCAGTGTATTTCTTTTTTTTAAAACCTTGTATAATGAAGAGACCACAGAGATATTTTATCTCTGAGACATCTGGGTGTCATCCTAACACACTGATGTGAATCCTTGTTAGTTTGACGCCAAAGGATTTTGCACTTTATTTGTATTGCTCCCCGTATTTCTACTGTTTGTGGTTCTTTTAAATGAAATGAGATGAAAATAAAATGTAATATTTCTAATTGTGTCTGACCGGTCTGTTCAAATGAAGTGCCATTTATAAGTTAGATAGATAGATAGATAGATAGATAGATAGATAGATAGATAGATAGATAGATAGATAGATAGATAGATAGATAGATAGATTACAATTACAAATGGTAAACTATATAAATAGTTACAAATTGAAGAAAAATTATACAAATAAGTAATAGAACTAGGGATAAAATATATATATACAATTAAATTAGGCTGTAGACAATGCACACAATGCTATGAAATTAGTAGGCACGTTTAAAATCACGTGAAACCTTGAAGATTTAAAGAAAACACAAGAAAAGCGTGTTGTATAATCCAAATTTGTGATGTTGCGTTATTGTTAAGAAAGTTGTTGCGCCCCCAGCTGGTACATTACGGTACCATAACGTTGAACCATCCCGAAGCTGCATTCAAGATGACAATAAATGTTGCAAAATATTCTAGTTTACGATTGAGACCGTCGTCGTAAAACTGTTCGGTTGTTGTACTTCCTGTGAAAACGGCGTTCTCTTACATCATACATTTAAATGTTTGAAACTGTTTATTAATCTCTCCGTTTTTAAATAGTTTTCACTAACAGCTGCGCTGAAGAACAGTCTTGAATGCGACTTCACAGTTTACACTACGATGGTGACCGTAGGTGAGTGGCTAACAAGCTAATTTATCCTCTCAAATCAAGATATTTGCTCATTTTTAGAAAGGCAGCTTTTGTATTTTAATGTCGAATATATAACCCAAACTATCTGCTTCCTCTCTGGCACGAATAACACCGAAGTAACCCAAACATACTGGTGTTTGTAGCGCAGGTGCTAACTGTTAGCCATGTTTTTAACCCGGTAGCTTCGTCATTGTCAAACAGATGAGTCGTATCTAAGTAAGATATAGGTGACACGGTGGTTGTACTGTATGTGACTGTGTTGTAGTGGAGCTGCTGGGTCTCCTGCTGGTGTCAGTGCTGTGGGGCTGCACCAACCCGCTCCTGAAGAGAGGCACAGAGGGGATAGAGCATGTGACGGAGACCGGCAGAGTCTCACAGCTACTGGCTGAGGTCAAGTTTCTTTTCCTAAACCTCAAGGTAAATCTAAATGTGATTAGTATTTATGATGCATATATTATACATATACTATATATCATATCATATCTTGTCTATCTATCTATCTATCTTATTAAATTGCCTTAGGACAGCTGGTTTTAATTGCACCTTCTTCTTCTTCTTCTTCTTCTTCTTCTTCTTCTTCTTCTTCCAGTACCTGGTCCCATTTCTTCTGAACCAGAGTGGCTCTTTGGTCTACTATTATGTGCTTTCCACCACAGGTGAGACAACATGAATTAACATTATTACTGTATGCTGGTAGCTTCCATAGAGCAGAATATAAGTGGGTGAATTTTGTAGAACATAACACAGCACAAATAATGTATAAAGCAAAAAAAAAAAAATAATGTATTTCCAGGTAATATACACGTACATGTTTTATGAAAGGGAGGATGGTTTACTGAACTTTGTTACTTTGTTTTTGTACAGCCATGAAGGGTATGTGCATTTCAATATGTGGAGTTAAACTCTGGAATAATTTGGAATATTATATTAATATTATATATTAAATGTGTCATTAAATCATCCCAGTGAGCCAGTATAAACAGTACTTGGCCTGGAAGTGACTGACCTTAAATATAATTCAGCCCTCATCAGTGATTAATTATAACTGTGCATTTCCTGCTATGACAAGGCAAATTGTCTTCCCTGCAGTCTGCACTAGTCATAGCAGGAAAGTACAGGCATTACTAAAAACATTAACAATGGCTCCATTGTATTCAAGTGTTTTCGATCATCTGAACCATGATTGTGTGACCGTGAGTCAGTGTGCATAATATCAATCCCATGATTTCAGCCATCATTCATTTGATCATTTGCACTTGTGCTTTACCGTCTACGACGTGTCAAAATATCAAACGAAGTGAACCGCTAAGACTTAAAAGACGTTTTTATACAAGTCAGCGTGATTTGACAGCTAAATACAGTCTAGTTAAAACACTACTAATGTGATTGCTGCATGTCAAGAGAGAGTATTAGCAATTAATCCGCAGGTTATGAATCTTTAAAACATCAGAACACTGTGAAAAATCCCAGCGCAATTCCCTGTCCAGTGTGTTTTAATATAAGATAAGGAAAAGCAGCAAATCCTCACGTAGCTTCACTTATTTGCCCTGCTTATGAGAATGTGCAGATTTAATTATAAACAACTGATATTTCTACTGCTGTTTGTTTTGTAAACAAACCGAAAACCGGGTCTTTAATATGCGTGACCAGGGTTTCAAATGCATGGATCATTAATCTTCATTAGAAGCACAACATACCCTTCAGGTCTATTTCCATTTTGCACAGAGATTTGCATCATCTGTGCGTAGCAGGACACACAGGTTTGCATGTTAATTTTTTTTTTCTTTTAGCAGAATATTAAATTTTAAAAAATTCACCGCTTCTCTTATCCAGAGTTATCTCTTGCTGTTCCCGTGGCCAACTCCCTCACCTTCCTTTGCACCCTGCTCACCGGCAAGTTACTGGGCGAAGAGTTTGGAGGCAAACGTAAGTGACTCATTTTCACGATACTCATACAGCAGCTTCCTGTTCGGTAGCAGGGCAGCCGCACTGCATGTGCTATTATTACCCACAAGGACAAATCTAGGATACTAAGATCCTACAAGGGACCAATTCAGTCATGTTGGATAAGCAAGTCATTACTTTACTGGCGCACCGAGACGTTATTGAGCTGTTAATTCTCTCTTGCGCCGTTACTTCTCACTCCTAAAAATACTATTCTTGTTGTGTTATGCATTTTAAGATTTTTTTTTTTAAACTTCATTCTCTGCAGAGGCTGTCGCAGGAATGTTCCTTACTATGACTGGCATCACTCTGTGTGTTATAAGCTCCATCGATGGCAAAGATGCTGGGCAACAGAATACGACGCAGACTGTACGCTAACAGAGGATTAAAGCAAATTATTCTCCACCTTCAAGTGATTCCTCAGCAGGGAGGGAAAGAAGGCCTAAGCAGCGTTTGAGTAGGACTGAAGGGGGAAATTTAGATTCAGACAGTGACTCCTTAGAGCAACAGTTCTGGTGGGAGAATTGTGCTTAAATGAACTCAGCGTGAGCTTCAAAAGACCTGTCAAGAAACTCTTACACCAAGTTGAAGGGGAAGTGGGTTCATCCAGGGTTCACTTCAGGCCTAGACTGGATTTATGGCGCTTGTATAGAAGTCGGTGGTTGTTAACTTTTACTTTTAAGCACTCTGCTGCCTCGCCATCTGACTGGCATCTGCATAAATGCTATAGAGACCACATGCAAATAAGGCCGGGGTTTGAAATGGACCAATTAGGTTTAACCTCCTGGTTTAACAGGGACATTTTACTGCACTTGCCTTCTGTCTGCTGTGGTGGGTGTTTCGGGAAGAGCAGGACACAAATAGTTTTTTAGCTCAAGCATAAAGATGTTTTTTATTTCGTATTTTCTTCTCTTTATTCTTCCCCTGCTGCTTTGTATATGTGATGTATTACTGTGGTAGATATGCCACTGTTTTTTTCTAAAGTTCTTTGTGAGAAACAACACATCTTTCAGAAATAACAGTAATGAACATAGTAATATATATTTTTATTCTCACAGTATTGAATTGACACAAAACACTGTACAGATGACTTTGCTGTTGTTGCATCTATTCAGCTTGAGACGTGGCTGATATTTAATTAATAAACTGTTGGCAAAACTCTTTCCATTTACGATCTCCCTCAATGATTTATGCAAATCAAAATGCAAAACATTTAGGCTTAATAGGTCCCAAAGTTTTCTTATGTACATGTCACATACGGAATAAATTGCATCGTTGAACATCTACACAACATCTACATCAGAACTGAACAAAAGGTTGGGCACAATATCATAAACAGACACTAATTCTGGGAAGCTTCTAATGTCTACATGTTGTTTTAACTGAGTTTATGTTTCTGTGGATTATACTGGAGTTTATGATAGTGTGTCCATGTTCACATTTTTGACTCTTCCAACTTAAACGAATGTTGTTACTTGGCTCATCACAACAGCTAAAGTACTATGAATTGAATCAAACATTCATTTAGCTGAAGAGGTCACTGTAGAAGCGGTTATCGCCGAGTTATCTGCTGCACCCGGGGTTGGAGTGAAATCGCCGTGATGATGTGACCTCCTCGTGATGAATCTGCGCTCCTCATTCACCAGCTCTCCTGATGATGGTTCTGTTCTACTGCAATTGACGAGGCGGCCTGTAAGAGAAAAAAAACGAAGAGGCAATCAAGCGCAGTGTTTTCATTGTGTCTAGTCATGGTGATGCCAGTAAGAAAAATCTTGCACTGCTGTATGATGTGAGGTGGGTAAACATACCTTTTCTTCTTTGTTCTTTCCATGGACGGAGGTGGATGACGAAGGCCGTGACTTTGAAGGCAACTCAGGCTCCTTTTGAAATAAGAGATACATTTTTTTTTTGTATTACTGAAATGTTTGCTGTTACAAAATGTTCCAAGCAGTTGGCAGTGTGTTTGTGTAGGTGTGTGTACCGGTATTTCAGCAGCATATTCCTCAGTCTTAGCAGAATTCACGGCGTTTTGTTCAGATGGAGGTGCCTTTTACAGGACAAAATATGTATTATGTTATTTTCTGAACTAGGGCTGTCACAGTATCATCATATACTTTATTATCATGGGCAAAAAAATGTGTAAGTCAAATTTATCTTCAACTTCTATTGTGTGTTTTGTCTTTTTTATTAGGAAGTAGATATTAAAATTACGTAAATGTTTCCACCCACTCATACTGTACCTGCTTTTCATTGTGTTTGTGTAGGTGTTCTCCCTCATTGAGCTGTTCACCCTTTGTAATTTGTGCATGCCTCTTGAGAAAAACACATGCAGAATATTTGTTTGTGACAGAGTAACACAAATGAGCAAAATTAATGGGATGTTTGTTATTAGACCTGACTTTGGCTCTAAAAGGCAAGTTTGGCTCTAAAAGATGAGCTGCATAATGTTTTTTCTTTTCCATTTTCAGATAGAAATATGCCAGGTAATGTCTCATCACTCATATTTTAACTCTCAACTGATGGGCACCATAATGTATGAATACATAAATTAATTTCCCATTCAGACCATCATGGATCCATCTTCTGGAATTGATCATTTTCTAAATTATACCCTCTACGTCTGTCCATTACGTAGAAAAAAATTGCCCTATTCCTTACACGAGAGTGAATGAATAGGAAAGAAAAGGAGGGTTTGATTTATGCCTACCTGCTGTGTGTTGTGCAGAGAATCGTTTTGATTGTTCAGTTCCTCATCCTCCACTATTTCTGCAACTCTCTTCAGATGCAAAATGAGAGACACATTTAGATTTACGTCTGCTGTAAACATTTTCAGGAATGAATTCACCTCCTTCAGTGATATTTCAGCATTTAATTACAGCATTATACTATGCAGTTATAAGGACACTGAGATGACTCGCTAACCTGGTCAACAGGAATCTCTGTAACTGTGTTTTCATCCTCGTGCACCTCCTCGGCCCCTCGTACCTCCTCTCTTCGCTTCCTTGCCGCTCTCTTAAACACACTGGGCTGGACTGTGATAAACAGAAATCAAAAGGCTGCTACTGCTGCTACAATAATTAACACACAACAAAGCATACTAATTGTGAATTTGAGGAAGTTCTATTTAAAATGAGATAAAGTTGGGAATCCTAACCGGATCCATTGCTGAGTGGTGGCCTTGGCTGTCGTCTGTTGTTGCGGATCTTGACCGGCCTGGCAAAGAACGCAGAGGTGTCATCTGCTCCCTCTCTCCTGATCCTCTGCTGTGTGGCTGCTGGAGCTGCAGCTTCATCTCCTGTCGACTTCACCCTCCGACCGTCTGACTGAAATTCACACAAATAGAACAGAATATAAGATTATATAAGTATATAAATGTGAGTGTGTTATATATCCACATTTTTTTTTATACCTCAGGGGAGTCAAGAAGAGCTGAGTCACTGTACTGGTCTTCTGGACCGCTTCCTGCTTTCCTGTTCTAAGAGAAACACAGGACAGCTGTCACTTAAACATGTTATAAATGAACTGTAGGCTGCAGAGAAACAATGTAAAGACTGTGTTGTAATGCTTAAAAAGTAACTGAAGGTACCTCATTTCTCCTTAACTGTCTTCTCTTTCCTGGATAATATCTACAAAATAAATTAAGAACATTGAAATGAAATCTTCTCTCATGTCTTGTATTTTATTTGAGAGAGCAGAACAAATTCACACACACACACACATTCTTTTCACACACTCACAGAGGACCTTGCATAACAATACCTCTCCGTAGCTTTTGAAACCAACAGCTCCACATATGGAAGTTTCTTGAACCTCTCGGTTCCCACGGCAACATAGAAGTTGCCGGACTCCAGCTCCACAGCCGAGGACACAGTCACTCCTTCCAGAGAGCACAACCTGGTGAAGCACAGGGGGGTTATATTATATTTATTGGATCTATTTTGTATTCCACAGAGTGTATGCGATATGCAACTGTCTGTCTGTCGGTGTTACTGACCTGCGCACGGCTCCGGTCCGTAAGCTGACCTTCTCTGTGACCAGACTGAGGATCTGCTCCAGGTCCTGCCGCATGCTCCGAGGAATGATGAATCGAAACGGTGGACACAGGAGATCTCCATTACGGAAAACACTGAAAAGAGTGGATAGGTTCACATTTTTTAAACATTTTATCAATTCTGTCCTTAAATTATACTTTTACATGTACACTGAAACAGTTATTGGTTGGTGTAATTGTTCCTCCTGCCTATACTGGCCATGATGAGATCCTGTCCTAATGTTATTCCAGTGTAAGAGATGGGGAACAAACTCTACAATCCTTAATTGGTGGAAAAATGCATTCTAAAGTTCAGCTGAAGAGATCTTCCAAAGTTTCAAAAAGCTTTTTATTGGCGATTTCCTTTTATGCTACAGGCCCTTTGAGGCTGTACTAACAGATCTTAGTTTGCCAACATGGCAACAGTTGCTAATTAGCATAAAAACACAAAAGATGAGAATTTAATTAGTTTGGAGCTACCAAAGTTATTACAACTCATCTTTAAAGGAACGTGAATGTGTGCGTGGGGGGGAGGGGTCACCAAAGTCATTAGGATTCATCCTCTGGGAACCATGACAAATTCATAAACTCTGTTCGGTTGATCTGCTTCTGTCTGAGCCAAAGTGAGGGACCGTCCAACTGGCTGACCATCATGGCATTGCCATCCTCAGGCTGCTGAAGCCTCATATTATCTTTGGCTGAATTTTAAAATGCATTTGAAAAATACACCAAAATGTACTAAGAATAATTATGTGTGTGTGTGTGTTGCACATAGTATCTCCAACTCACTGTAAAATGCAAGGTATGGGGATAAACTTCCTCCATTTGGCTGAGACATTTGGCCTCTGGGTTATTTTGGCCTGCAGAAGACATTCAGAAAATCACATCCATGGTACTGCGAAACATCATAATGTTGTAATTTTCTCAGCAATATTGAAAATTCCCTCATCAGTTTCCCTCCCTCATCAATTACACTTCATGTCCATCACAGCAAAATCAGTTATTCCCAAACTGTAATGACTGAGTAACTATTCTGCTCATGCCAGCTCAAGTGCTGCAGCCATGGAAACTAACGTCACCCTGAGACTTCTCCGGTGGCACATTTCACACGTTGTGTCTGATCCAAGCGCTCTCATCATCAGCTGTAACCCACGTCGCCCCATATCAATGAAATCTGGAGCCAATGTCCGTGTCTCTCTCTGATAACGTCGATAGACTGATCAATCAATCAACTCAGAACAAACCAGACATCAATAATCTCCCCTTCCCTTATTACTTTTTCCCCCTTAAAGTGGGGACATTTAATGGATTTACGGTGTCTCCGAGCAGAGAAAGGAGGCGTGTGTTGGTGAGTATGGGCAGTAGGCCTGCCCAGGCATGCACATAGCCCCGATAAGATTGTGTTGAAGCAGAACTCTTTTGTTTCACCAGCAGGATCAAACACAGCTCACATACGGACACACTTCCTGCATTGTTCCACAGCAACCACAACACAGGCATGTGAGACTCTAAAACCAAAGACAGCTTTCCAAATGGCAGACACCCAAGGCACACACAATTACTCTCCACTCCTTTTTATTTATTTTTTTCAGAGAAGTAACACTGATGGCTTAAGACTGAGCACACTGCATTTGAAAAACTAAGCGGTCAACCCCGCCAGCTGGTCAGAATACAAAGCGAGCACTTGTCAGCATGAGCGACTCTGTGTATGAAATCAATTTTGTGTCAGTGTTAAGGGAGCTTCTGCCTGCATATTACTGCCATCATTATCACCATGCCCTGCCTGCCTTTCAGTGCACGGAAAAAAACTCCCTCAACCAAACAACTACTGAGATTAAAATTAATTTTCCTGATGACGCCCAGGGAATTTTCTTCTTTCTGACGATATCCAGCTGTAATTATTGAATATAATGTCACACAATATCCTTAAAAGGGCACCCAGCAAGGCCTTAGTGACTGCTCTATGGACAGCACAATCATTAGCCCATTGTTTCTGGTAATCTACATGACAACCAGTGACATCAATGGAACAGTAAGTGCAAAGGGTAACCTATGCACACGCCCACAAGTGCATCTAATGTAACCAATGCAAACATAACAATGTGTCGTCACAATTAAAGCAAATATGAGCTTGTTCTCGGTAATGGAAAATCCTGCAGTCATTCTTCCTGTTTGATCTGGCAGGAGTTCAAATGGATCAACTTGATACGGGTACAAAGTGGCTTGGTGGTGCATTCCTCCTGGTTAGACTGGGATTAATGAGTGATGGAGTGTGCTGTTGGCAAGTTAAAAAGCAAGCAGTTCACATGAAAATAAAAAAAAGCCTACCTGGGTTTCTTCACGAGCAACAGGATGCTTTTTCGTTCCTGTGTTCAGGTAACTAAACAACGTGATGAAGACGAACAACAAGAGGAAAGTTAGGATTAATTCTGAGCTAATTTACCTTTTAATTTTAGAGTCTCCTATTAGATCTGTACTGTACAATAAAAAGCTTTTCTACTTACTCCAGTTTCTTGAACCTTTCAAAGCCAGCAGCAACATACTGGGATCCTGTCTGAAGGTCCTGAAGGTCTGTGACCCTGTGGCCCTGTCTCGGGGTGTACAGGGTCCTGATGGCAAGTGAAGCACCGATGCTCTGGGTCACTTCAGTCAAAAAGGCCTCCATGGTGGCCACCTGTCGCTGGTTGACCACAAACCTCCGCCCACTATAGAAGGGGTCTCCATTCCTATACACCACCACGCTCTTCACTGGAGGCAGGACAGTCGTGGCTGTGGTGCTGGCAGCCATCTCCGAGCCAGCTGTTACTGTCACGGTCCACAGACACACATTTTTAAAAAGGCTGCTAAGTGTTTTTGAGTCCACACACACGCGCACACACACACCACATAATTCTCTTCACATACACATAAAGACTCACTAAACCTATAGATACATTTTCTGACCACCATCATACACTCCAGACACATTCTTTAGACCAGACTTCTTCAACGACCACACATTCAAATGCATATTGCATGATCTTTGATCCACACAGACACTGCTCAGTCACTCACAAGCCTGTTGGAAGATGAAACGAGGAAATCGTAGAATTGAAGGCAAAGGTAAGAATCAGTCCCTTCTGTTGTTGTGGTCTTTCTGGACTCCCACTCGCCACTCTCTCTCTCTCTCGCTATCCCCCTCACACACACACATTCACCCCACACACTACTCCACTGACGGTGGTGAGTATTTCCTGGTTGCTATGGCAGCATGACAGCAATGACTGGCTTTGTGGGCCAAACCATCAGCAGCAACCACAACAAAAGAGACAGACAGAGAAGGAGAGAATGGGTGGGTCGCTGCGTTGTAAGCTGAATCAATAAGATAACGTCGACACCCCGTTGTCTGCATTTTTGCCACATGTCATGTATTATACATACAAAGCAAAGTTCAAATTTCTTAAAAGTGACCCTTTTTAAGTAATATATAACATTTAATATATATACTCATAGATAATGCATTTTTTAGCCTCTATAAACATCTTCCTGTGGTTGCTCTCGTATGACATAAATACTAAATGACAACAGCAGCTTAATGGCAGACAGTCGCGTTAATAGTCGCAGTCAGAACTTTTCGTGTGATGAGTGAGAGATCATTCACTGTGATCCAAATGCGAAATACGAGCTTCTCTGAGTCACAACAGGAACTTGCTTAGAGCCAAGGACCCTCCATTGAATTTCTACTGAATTAACTTTCCTCCTACACAGAAGCAACAACTTCAACCACTCAAAAATGATGCTGTGAGGACAATATCAGTGAAACCACTGCAATGACAACAACAACAAAATAGAGAGAAGACTTTTTTTTTTAGAAAAATAGAATTTATTCATTTTTTACATTAATAAACAACATTCATAGTGCACAGGTTTAGTCAATCGCATGATAAATACTACTGAAAACAATAGATTTACTGTGTGCTTGTAGATGTATAAAATGACAGATTGAACTGATGCCAAATGAGTTCAGGCCTTCAGTCTCACATTATCAAGTCCAGTTCAGATTACTTCTGGATTGTCAGGATACGCTCAGCCTATCCTTCAGTGACAAGTACTGTGGAGGAGAAGAAAGAAGGAAAAAAACAATCATTCAAAGTTTGTTTTCTGACTGATTATACCTCATAATCTAGATGGTTTGGTGACCTTACTCATTGTATTTATATAATACATGATTATAAGGTATAATCATGTATTATACTGCATTTGAAAATCAATCAACTGTAAAAACTGTAAGGTGCGTGAGTAAATCCTGTTTTCTCTGAGTTCAGTTAACATTAGGTGTTCTTTGGGCACATTACTCCACATCTTGGCACCTTCGCCGCTCTGGAGCTGCAGGGTGATTCATGGAGGCAGTGATGCAGGATTCATGAGGACATTCATTTTGTTCAAGATAAATTAAGGCATTCAGTTGGTACACAGTCTGGGAGCAAAGAGTGCAAGCAGCTGAACATGCTAGGAAACAACATTACTGATTTATGCACTTAATACACACACTGCAGGCTGAATCGTGCACAGCATCAGTCTCTGCATTTGTAAGTATGAGTTGGCTGCATTACAGCCTTCAGACATGTTTATTGTACTCAATAAATAGCTATTGATACTCCATATATACTATGGTAATTATTCAGGTGCAGATTTTCTAGGATAACTGATGTTTCTTGGACCCATCGTACTGACTTACTTTTAAGGTCACTAAATAAATTCAGTCTTGCAGCAGAGGCAATTGTCTTACAGCAGGAGACTGCCAACGCTGAATAAATGTAGGGAAACACTACATCTCTCCCTTGCTCCGTCGTACCTTTTTCCTGCTGTCAATGGCCTGTTGGAGCCAGAGCAGCTCCATGGTCAAGGTGTTTCTATGGAGACGCAGGGCCTCTGGGGTACGGGGCACCTCCTTGACCAAGCAGTACTGCCTGGAGCCTGAAGGAGGGTTGACAAATTCAAAATGTCTCATTAATGATAAATCAGTTTGCACGCAAGTTCAACATGTGTTTTGCAAAAAGGTCAGATTTAATCTAAATCCTGTAGATAAATATTGATTTAGTATTTTAGTTCTTCTCTATTTGCAAATTTCCTTAGACATATGAAAAAAATGTGGTGAGATAAGTTGGCTTATATGCAATGCTATTTCTCCTTCTCCTCCTTTCATTTTGACAGTTTTCTCAAATATATTTTAATCCAGGTAACTGTCTTAAATATTTAAAACAAATCATAATGGCAACTCACTGGCAGTTTTTAATCTATCTTGTCTTGATGGAAAGAAAGAGGAATATTATTTGCAGTGCTTACAAAACAGGATTAGTGCTCCAACAATTAATCAATACATCAACAATTAATCAATACAAAGAATTTCAAGGTCCAGTATGTAGGATTTAGCAGCATCTAATGGTGAGGTTACACACTGCATCCCCCTTGCCTCACTGTACCCTTCCAAAAATTGCAAATCTCCCCATCTAGTGCCAGTGTTTTTGTCCGTTCTATCAATATGAAGGCATCTCCTTGAACTTGTGAATACTGTGATGGGATTTCTCACACCATTTCTAAAAAAATTCCGTGATTGGGAAAACATTTGAAGCCCTAAACAAGATTCAACATTTTACCTGTGTTATAAATCAATAGTGATAGATGGAGACACACAATTCTCACCTTTGTGAGAGTGACCGCAGTTCATGTCCAGCTCCAAGCTGCTCCAGACGGTGGTGTCTCCTGTGCTCTCCATCAGCCCACCATCAATGCTTTCTTTTTGACCCTCTTCATCCCTTCTAACATCGCTTCTGGGGACATAGTCTGCGTGTAGAGAGGCCTGTTCTTTGGGTTGTGAATCATCTCTCTCTGCTTCTATCTTCTCTAGCTGTGCGCGATAATCTCTCTCCTCTGCTGACGGGCTCTGTGGACTGGCACAAACATCTAGCGCTGGATGTGGAGGCTTGCTGGCGGAGTTGCTGGGTCGTAAAAACGGTCGGTCCTGATGGTGAATGGGAAAAAGCATGAGAACAGTACAGAGAGACAAATTACATCACACTCTCATAAAAGTTACTTACAGTGTCTGTGAAGTGGGGAACGGGGATAACTGTCTCCCTCCACTTCAAGTGAGTCAAGCCTCCATCAATCTCTGTAACGATGTCTTCGTAGTCTTCTCGTGCACGACGGACTTCGTTTCTCACCAAGTATCCACGTGCAGATGCCTAGAGAAGAGAGGGGAGATGCAGTAACTAACTTATAGTAACAATAAGTTGTCCTATGTAGAACAAAATTTCTTATGACGTCTTAAGACTTATGCACTTAACACAGTTCAGACTGCAGGAAAAAACACAAGCTGAAACCTGAAATCAGTCTCTGTGTTTACACTGGCTTTACTGCAACTTTTAGGACATGTTTACTGTTCTCAACAAGTAGTATTGAGATAATATAAGACACCCACACTGGAGAAATTCACTTGTCAAAGCAGCTCGGATAGACAAGGTGGATAAAACATGACTCACAAATAAGAAATATAATCGGAAAAGGTCATGAAGTCAAAGAGTCTGACAGCTGTTTGAATGAAGGACCGTTAAACTAACGTATAGTACTAACTACGTTACGTCAATGCTAACAACGCTGGCTACTATTAGCAGCCTTCCGGAGATAAAAGCAGCTAAACTGTACAACCTAGCAAATAAAAACATTGACTGCAAATTACTGCCGGCATAAACACGCCACTTGGTACTTAATGAGTTGAATGGAGGCTAATTAAACAGCGTAATTACCTGAAAACAGGTGAGTATCTTCTCCCATTCACTCCTGTCCATTGCTATGGTAACATGACGGCGTCGCCCCAGTGAGCGGGAGATGAACTCGAAATGTTGATTTAGTTCCGGTGTCAGACTAAAAAAATAAAAGCCTGCTTGTAAAAGTTAACCACGTAAGCGTACCGGTTTAGCTCTTAGTCTAATGGTTTGGCGTAAATATGATTTAATAGTTTCTAATTACAATTTAAACTGTGCTTAAATTAATTAAATACTCCGTAGTAAACTGTCGTTATGTATGTGGTGTTATATTTTGGTAAAAAGCGGAAGTGACCGTGTGTTTGTATATTCCTGTAGCAATGCTGCTGCTCGTCACATGCCACTTTTTTCCTCAAAGATTTTCGCTACAACTGAATGAAAATGAGTAGTGGTTCAAATCAGAGGACTTTGTTCCAGACGTGGGGTGGATCCGCTTCGCAAAACAAAGTTGTCCAACCGAAGAAAGATGTCAAGAAAGCCGCTGGACGGCGCAGGACAACCCCAACCAGCAACACTACTCAGGTAGCTAAAGTCAACCCTCCAAGAAATCCTCTACGGCCTGATGTAGGACAGGGGTCCACAAACACATCAGAGGAGTCTAAACCTGCGTTTGAAGACGAAGATGACGATGATCTGATGGTTGTCGCTGTTTATGAAGCCGAAAAGAGCCTTCAACTTGATAATGCAAACTCATTTCAACATGACAACCCTGTAGCAACAGAGAGCAGTGCCTTCTCTGACTCCCCCTCCAGTGGGCAGACATATCCAGACTTTCCTGGCTTTGACAGCTCCTCAGCAAAGGTATGGATTTACCCCACCAACTATCCCATCAGGGGGTACCAGCTGAAGATATCAGAGGCTGCCCTGTTTCAGAACACCTTGGTGTGTCTTCCCACCGGTCTGGGGAAGACCTTCATAGCCTCTGTGGTGATGTACAACTTCTACCGCTGGTATCCGTCAGGGAAGATTGTATTCATGGCTCCCACCAAACCTCTGGTGGCTCAACAGATTGAAGCCTGTTATAAAGTGATGGGGATCCCACAGGAACACATGGCTGAGTTGACTGGTAACAAATCATGACACAGAAAACTCATATTTGCTGTTTTAGCTTTTTATTAATGATATTTAAAAAGAGTCTTTGTTCTTATCCGCAGGCAGCACTGCAGCAAAGCAGAGACAGGAGGTGTGGAGGACCAAGCGTGTCTTCTTCCTCACCCCTCAGGTCATGGTGAACGATCTGTCCAGAGAGACCTGTCCGGCTAAGCAGATCAAGTGTGTGGTGATAGATGAAGCCCACAAGGCGCTGGGCAACCATGCCTACTGTCAGGTACACAAACCTGTCACAAACGTGTCTTTGAAGTGATGATCTACCCAAAATACAACATTGAAGGGTGGGAGAAGTCTGTTACAGAGAATGGAGGCTGTGGTGCAGACCACACAGATACTATTTTTGTTTTTTTGTCCACTCTTCATCGTCACTTTGTTGAATGCACTGTAACTAATTTAAAACAGCGAACGCATCTCGACATTGGCTTTAATGTAATGGAGTATCTTGATTTGTCATTTTTGTAATTCATTAGATTATTATTATTATTATCTATTTTATTCAACAGTTGATTTTAGAGATGGCTTACTATATAATAATTTCTATCCACATTGTGACATTAAATTACAGAGTGCCCTCATGTGGTAGAGTTCAAGTCCCACGTACAAAAGGCTGAGTCCTCACCACAGCACCCCCATGGCCCATTGCTGCATGTCATCCCCTCTCACTGTCTCCTCACTTTCCTATTCTCTGTTCTTTATATACTTTCCTAGTCTCTATTCAGCTGCTTCTGTCCAATAAAATCCCCCCAAAATAAAATACCATGATGATGATTTTATCTAATTGCTCACTCCTATTTTCTAGCAGCAGGTTACCTCTTTAGGTTTGCATCCTAACACTTTTAGTTAGTTAATTATTGTGTAAATGAAGTGCTAACAGTGCCCCGTACCTGCTCCTCTGTCTCTGTTACTCAGGTGATAAAACAGCTCAGCAGCCAGACTCTGCAATTCCGCATCCTGGCCCTTAGTGCAACTCCGGGGGGAGATGCAAAAGTAAGAACAATCTGCAGTACCTGTGTCCTAAAAACTAAAAAAATCTTCATTTATATGCTCAAATCTGATTCCGTTCTTCCTCTCTTATTTAGTCAGTGCAGTCGGTGATCTCTAATCTGCTCATCTCCCACATTGAGCTACGTTCAGATGAGAGCCCGGATATTCGGGCACATTCCCACCAGCGCAGTGTGGACAAAGTGGTGGTTCCTCTGGGAGAGGCGCTTACTGCTCATCAGGCGCGCTACCTGCAGGTAGGCACAAGTACTTTTGCATCACGTTTAAGCTGAACTCCTCCCTGTGTTTACAGCTTTTCTTTCAAATAAATACCTGACGTAACAATCAAAGTTAAGCGGATGTGAAGCTCACTTTTTATAGAGTGCCAAGCATCAATAAAAGTTCTTTTTATATTCAAACTTTCCTCTATTAATCACGTTTGGTTTATCATCATGCTCTATGCATGTGACTTTGTTTTTTGGTGCACTGGTGCCACCTTGTGGTCACTATGTGCTCACTTCTGTTGTAAAACATCCTCAGCCGTGATCTTCTTCTCAGCATCACGTCTTTCCTCTCACAGCATGCTTCTTACTGGGTCAGCTATCATGAAATGGATTGATTTGTCTGGAAAGCAACATCCTGTCACACTCAGTGGTCTAGCTTTCAAGGCTGGTGGACTAAACACTTCTGGATTATTAACGGATGCTACAGGCTTTCTATCCTTGTCACGGGTTGGTCCACTGTCTGTGTGTACTGTACCATAAATGTGCAGCCACACTTCATCTGTCTCAACTGGCTGGACAGCTGGAATGTGACACCATTTGAAAGACGAGACATGTTATACATTAGCTCTGTTAGGTCTCCTTTGTATTTTTTTTCTTTCCTCCTTTCAGATTGTTTTTGGATTGTTTTCTTAATAGCTTTGTCTTTATTTTTCACCTTCTCTTCATCTTGAGCGGACGGTGCCTGCAACCTGCTTGTTAACCTCTGTTTCCCATTCCTTAATTTGACCAGACAATAAAGACAACACTGTACTCAGGTGTAAAATGAACATCACTGCGGTCATTCAGGCGGAATTTAATGATTGTTGAGCAAATCGGTAAAATGAGGCAGTCACGCAGACAAGTTTTATGCGCTCCATTGTGTTATTTTTCTTCCAGTCTTGAAGCCCATGTTATCACAGGCATTAGCGAGAGCCAAGACCATATAACCACTAAAATAGCCTCCTGCTTTCTGGTGTCTTGGCTCTGTGATTTTGATTGAGTAAGGATGGAGGTTTTATAAACATGTGTAATGTCAGTGAACATCTAGGCCACTGTGTCCAAGGCAGTGCTAGAGTTTACACCCTATGTATGGATGGTATAATTTAGGGGCTTATGCTTTAGTGGCATCCCACATCCATTAAAAGTAATTTGCCCCAACAGAATTGCTGTTATTTATTTGAACAAAGCTTGTTGTATCTCCGTCAGACATTATATACTGCTGTACTGTATAGTGCAATAAGCTGCTGTGGTGCGTGTCTGCCGCTTTTATGAGAGCTCATCATGTTACCATGCTCCAGTAACTGAGCACCGGCTCTTCTCATGAAATTGGTTATGCTATATGTTTCAGAACAAAGTAGGGTGTGACCTCTTTTTTTTTTTTTTTTGCCCCATTTGATCCCATAAAAAGAAAAGAATACCCTTAAGGGATGTTCTTTATACGTATACACTAGATCACATGTACAGTATATTCCACATCAGAACTGGGGGTATAGCCAATGGAGGGAATTGACTTTCCCAATAATACAAAGAGATGAGGTTTATCATAAGCGCCTTTTTACTGTATGACTGAACATCATTTATTGCATCACATAATACTCCCAGAAATGTGTATGAACCCAGTAAAACTACGTTTCAAAAGACAGGAGACAAGCACATATTTATTGAACAAAGGAAACCGCAGTAGCTCTTGTCGATGCACTTGAATTTTTCACAGTACAGCATACATTTGCAAAACACTTAAAAATAAGCAAAGAGAAAAAAGGAAAAAAAGTTGAATCCTCGCACTTGATGTTCCCACATAACCAGGCTCTTAAAGGGCCAACCAACACGTACGTATCATGGCTTTGCAAGTGTTTACGCACTACGGCTGTCGAAAAGTATCGACTCTACAATCATTTAATGATAAATAAATTCTTTGGATCTGGTGTCTTGATGCAACCTTCCCAACCCAATTCTAACCTCCTTAACTGTCGATGACTTTGTTTTACATTTTTAAAATGAATTAAATAAGATAAAAACCAACTTTCTCACAATTTGATCTCAAAATGTCACTGTTAGGTTTACAGACAGTGCACGTCTGATCATCATCATCCCTGTCCTGATTAAAAAATCTTCACACAGCGATGATTTGGCTAGTGCGTTGCCAGTTTTATTTCACTGCTACCCAAGCAGTAAATGTACATTTTTTTTAAAGAAACATTCCTACATTACTGCACTAGCTGTAGTTGGTTCGATGTATATCACATTGCATATGTTGCATATAATATAATGACACTAAACATACATATTTCTTTCACTCTGACTTGACTTTATACTCTCAATAGATTGATGATAGAACATTAAGCAGTGTTAAGTTGAACAAAATGTATATTTTTCCTATTTAGTCACAGTAGAGATCTACTCTGTGCTCTGTGTCTTTTCTTGTTGTATCGTCTCTACTTAGCAGCAGTAATATTTGAGTGAATACACACTCACTAACATTGACACAGACACAGTAGCAAGTAGAGAGAGGTATAGAGGTAACTTTCTGAGGACATAAACATGACATTGCAGCGACATGCCTTAAGACAAAAGGATAATACTGAATATAAGTACTTCATGATTGTCATTCAGTTTTTCAGTGTTTGGTTTGGAGACATGTGACATTTGTTTTTACTATCTCTAAGAAGCTGTACAATACATTCACACACAAACTCCAATGAACATATTATGGTCATTGGTTATTTTCTACGTTTAGTGTCAGCTATTGTGTTGAGCTTATTTATGGTTTAAACCACGAGTTCTGGTCTGGATGTTGTCTTATCGGGTTGTGCTGCACGTGTGGATCCTCTCCCCAACCCACCATCACATGCTCCTGAACACACCCTTAGACTGGGTTAGCTTAGTGACCTCGTAGCTGTAAGAACTGGCATGTTGATTATTGATTATCTGGTAAACATTGCACTTGAAAATGGTTGTTTTTGCAGTGTGACGTAACCTGGAGTGAATTGCTGTATGTAGTGCAGAGATTAAGAAAGAACGGATCAACGATGAGAGCTGCAATCACCTCAGCAAACAAGAACTGTTTTCTTCTGTTGTGCATTGACCTTTACCCCACATGACAGGACATTGTAGCTGTGCAACTAACAGAAACATAGCATATAGATAAGGCTGCATGTCTACTAGGAACCTACTTCTGCTGTTGTAAGGTTGTTGTTGACAGCACGCAAGGGTCACCATGTTCACAGAGCACTAACAAGAGGGCACTCAATGTAAGAGCAGGAGATAAATGCTAAGTTGTGTGGCAGTGGTTTAGTTCAGTTCTTATTGGTGAAATGAGAACTTGTGTAAATGAAAATTCACTGAGTGTTAAGTGAGGGGTAAAGGTAAAGGTGGTAACTAAAAAGGATGTAGCTGGGCTGCGGCAGTGTTAAGGGAGTCTTTATGTGGCTCAAGGGATGGGATGCTGCCTAATCCGCTTGTTACTCAGGTCGCTCCAGGAACCAGATCTCATTCTGGCGGTTCCTGTGAGCGGGGTTGGTGTAGCCGGCCACGATGAAGGAGTCTGAGATGCACACTCCAGGAGCATCTAGAAGCTCTGCCATGGCATTAATCTGATTAATGATGGTCACTTCATTGGTTGGACCAGTGAAGGCCCTGAAAGAAACAGGGAAGAGTCAATGAGTATCAAATGAGTCATCAAATCTCAATAATCATTTAGGAATAATACACATGGTAATTTGTATTTTATTCTCTACTGACCTTGCGTATATAGTAGTGGGGGGCCAGATCTCTATGATGATCTCACTGTCAGCAGGCTGTGGGGGCTGGGCCTGATGCTCAGCGGGAAGGAAATATGCCACAGTGACATCATGAGACATCACGGAGTGGTTCTCATCTGTGCGCACCACTGTGATGATGGGGAGCGTCATGCCCAGGTATTCACCTAGAGATGTAGAGGAAAAGGCATTTGCCATTATTACCTGGCTTGGAGATGAGCAGCAAATGAAAATGAAAGACAAGGCTGGGAATTTAAAAGAGAAGAATGTAATTGTATGTTAAGTGGTTCCTTATGGACTTACCTAAGGAGTTCTGCTGGCAGATGTATCTCATTATCCTCATGAAACCATAGCAGATGCTCTGTTCATAAGTGTCCTCACGCAGTGTAATACAAGCCCAGTGGCCCTTTTCGTATTGGCGTTTCTCATACAGCAGCTCCCCGCACTGCAAAATACAGATAATGAAAACAATGAGCTGCAATCTTATTACATGAATACGGTGTCTGAAACAGATTTTAGTAACTTTTTTCTATTATAACTGACATTGGAGATGCCGGCACACCTTCTGAGAAATGCGGGAAAGTCAAGCCGTCTACAAAAAACACCCCAAAAAAACTGCTACTTGTAATTTAAAAATCATACAGACATACAGCGTTTGGCCTTGTAAGTGTAATCAGGTAGATCTATGAAGCTCCAAGTATGTGAGACACATTTACAAAGCTCTGTTTAGACTGAATACAGTTCACAAGGGGACGTTTTGTAATACAGTTATTACTGGTGCATTTCTGAGTTTCAGCTACATACAACAAGTTTCACAGACTTGTCTTTAAACAACCATATAGAGAAGTTATAGCAGTGCTTTCAATTGATATTAACATTTTCTATAAATATTTAAATAGACGAATCATTGATGAAAATAAAGCTATATAATACGTTTTATATAATTCTTTATTTGATCACTTTACCTACAGTTTGAGGTGTGCTTGCATTGAACATGCTGTCGTTCAAGGCACTGAAACCTTTTAACTGGGCTTTCCAGACAAGGTTTAATGAACTAATTAACTTAAGTTAAACCAATTAGCCCTCTTTATTTATATGACCCCCTGAGGACTTAAGACGGCTTTTTGTATTGGGTGACACAATCATCTTGTCGAAAATAAATAGCTGACCCATACTCTGCACGTGACTGACAGTGTTGCCGCAGGCTTGTTTGTTGTATGTAAATTATATGTTTTGTGCGTCGCAACATTATAAAATCCAATTGTTATTGGTAAGAACAATAAATGTGAGCTCCTTGCATTCAGCGGTTCACTGTCCTCGTGGAGATGTAGGGTAGACTAAGGTTTCTTACTGCCGCTCTTCAAAAAATGGTTTGCCATGAAAGTTTAATTTGATTTTAATTAGCTCTTCCCTTTTTATACAGAACATGAAAATGTATCGAAAGACGGGGTTATGTGAGCTGAAAGCATATGGATCATTTGCCCTTCTTTGTGGATACCTTCTCTTTGTGCGAAAGGAGCGTGAACGGGATGTGTTCTCTCTGACCGCGTCCTTGGTTGTTGCTGGTTAGCTGTTGAATGGGCTCTGCCATATCTGTCAACAGACAAACAAATTATGTGGTCAGTTGAAACGTATGGTCAAAAATTAATATTTGCATGAGTAAACAAACACACTGACACTTGTTTTTTAATGCATTAAATGTTTTGGCTGCACGCTGTTTTTTAGCCATTGACAAGATAAAAAAATGACGCCTCTTTTCTTGATACTGTGTGCTCCACAGCCTTTTTCCACTCACGTCATATCAACACTCGCAGTCTCCTGTCTCTAATCTGTTTAAATTGTCCTCACTTTTAGTAATCTGCTGACGGGCACTGTTTGGTAGTCTGTGTGAGAAAGAGTTGCCAGATGCGCGGGTTGCTGTGCCTGGATGTCAGAGTGTAATGTTTATTGGAGCTGAAGGGGAACAGTGACGAAACCTGCCCAAGGCCAGGTGTAGACTGGTAGTCACAGAGGCATGACAGTAGTGCTGGGCATCATTTAAAAAAATATCAACACCAGTACCATAAAGTGATAAAATGGAATACTTCATTTGATACCTGCTGTCAAGAAAAAACATTGTCTTTGCAAACACAACAACTGCACAGTGCTCGACTTCTTCTGCTAGCTGTAGCTGCGGAAGTGCGCTAATCACATGTCACTATTAACAACTCTTCTATGATACCCATATTGTCAGAGGGATCTGTAGTATTTAGGTGATCAATCCTTTGATAATGAACAAAGCTGTGTCATTTGGCAGGATCTCATGAAATGAAGGTTACACTGTAAACTGGTAATGAGGAGGGAAGGATCAGTATGCATTGTGGCCACATATATTTGACAGTTTTCTGCGTGTGTATTCATTATGAGACAAAAGAACACGCCACACCTTAAACCACTGCATGGTGATCCACATATACAGGCGCACGCTGCACGAAACGTTCTATGGAAGCACCCTGAGAGCCGCCCAATTGTCAAGTCCCACTTTCAGTCAAGCTCCACAAACCTCTGGCCTGCAGTGTTCCTTTTCCATCAAACTGATGCATAATCTGGAGGTACTGCAGGTGCTTTAAACAACCTAATTTCCCATGAGGGTCCAACTTAACTTAGCCTATTTATATATGCTTTTTTTCTTCTTTTTTTTTTTTTACAAAGATTAATGGAAAAAAAAACTGTTTCTATATTAAGTTTTAAGTGTGCATTATATTTGGGGCTTCTGTTATAGTTAAACAGGTGTGTAAAAGTTGGAAATTGTATAAAAATGACTGCACTACTTTAAATAATTACCTGTGTCACCAGGAGGAATAGCTCTGTTTGGCCTATTGTGTTAAACCCAAAGTCACTATGCTTCTGAGACAATGTGGAGTGTGTGTGTATGGCATCATAATCTTTAGATTTAGATTTGAGAAACTACTGCTGGAGAAACTTATGTGTTATGGTATTAACATTGGCACTGTACATTGATGGGAACAGACCACAGAAATATGCTCATTTGTGTTTTTAGATTAGTGTGTTAGAAAGATCAACAAGTTTGTGTTAATTGGCGCAGGAACACTTCTGCTTAGTTTGTTTTAGTTTCTTGGGTGTGTTAAGATACTTATTATTTTCAGTATTATTGAGGGTGACTAGGACCAGTTCAGTTTTGTTCATGAACTGTTCATTTTGGGTTCACTGATGTGAAGTTAGCGACACGCCATTCTGTCTTGTTTTCGAGCAAGAAACCCTTCGAGCATCCTCATCAGCTGAAGACATCTGCTCCTCTGACCTCTTGAAAATGAAGTATGAAAAACATCATGAGGTTTTGTGCGCTGCACTGCAAGGGTCAATTATTATATTAGAAAATAATATAGACGGTTCTTATGTGGCCAACCAGTTCTCTGGAGGCTGCAATAACGCTTGGATATCGTAGATAGCAGTGGTGAAGTGTAAAAATAAGAAGGTGGTGGTTACAGTGGAGTTAAAACTACATATGTAGCATTAGTTAAAGTTAGTCAATCAAATAGCTCCAACTGCTAGCAAAGCACAACGCCCACCTCAGTCCTGTCCATTTAACTCCATCCCTATTAGAGAAAAGGAGTTTACTGTAGCCTTGGCCCATTACCTTAACTACAGTATTGTGGACCAGGACTTAGCAGCCAGTACCAGTGCAGGCAAGCTGGCTAATCCCCACCCCCTCTCCGGGTCAGAAAGCCCCAGCAAGCTTTGATAGTCACTTTGTTGTCACAAATTGGATGTGTGTTTTGAAAAAAAATGTTATTTCTCTGAAGCACAAATTAAAATGTTTGAAGTTGAACTGACCTAAATGGGTCCATTGTACTGGTGTGTTCAGCTAAGTACAGTGATTAGCAGTGACTTGGAGGGCTCTAAAGTTCAAATCAACTGCTGCTGTCGTCTCCAGCTGAGCACAAGAAGACTTTTATGGTAAAATCGAGTATTGATTAAAAACTAAAATTTTAAATTAAAATGCATCCTAAGTATATTTGCTGACAATTTTCCAGAAAAAAAATGTTGGAATGGTTATAAGGTTGTTACAATACCAGAATTTTAACCTTTGATACAATTATAGTATTAAAAAACGATACTCAATACCTCTTTTGAGAGCAAGACAAAAAAAAAAGTCCAAGCAGACATAATAATATTTTTTCTTGTTTTAAATAAACAAGACATTTTATTTGAATACATTACCATATTTGTAGCAGGTTATTTCATATGTCATCATCTTAATTCTTCACTTCATTTTAGTCGTGTACTGAACTACTTTAACCTGCTCATCTTGATTTTCCTTCTCTCTTGTTAATGATGTAGTTGACTGACAGTAGTAACGACCAGGTTTGTTTACTGTTGCGGGTCAGTGCTTGTGTGATCAGTAGACCACAGGGTAGGAGGAGAGCACGGTGGAGATTGTCCACTAGTTAATCGACCGCGCATGGCATAGTTCTGTTGTAAGATCTGTTTTTTTAAAACTTTACGGCTACTTTAAATACTACTGAATTAATGAACTTGTATCATTCTAAACACGTGGTATCAAACCTAAACCCTAAATGTCAATAGACTGTGTGGTTTAACAGCAAACATTTACAATGTTGCCATTTTGTTTTATCTTTTGCATATCCAAGCAAAACAAATCCTCTCTTTATTGGACAGAGCTGTGATCAGTGTGCTTACTGTGATTACATGCGGAGCAGATAAACTCATCTGAAAATGCTTTTGTGGGAAATTATCTTTTAATAGACAAACTACACTAACAGTTTGCAGACTTTTAGCCACTAACAAATGAGGATACTTAATTATTTTTTTAGAAAATATAAGTTCGATGGCCACATTTTGAAAAAAAACACAACTATGTTTGTTTTTTTGGTATTGCTTTTTGACAGCTGTGTCTTTTAAATTACATCTTTCACTTTTTTTTCACAACATAACATAGATTCAATATTCCACTTTGCCTGAAGGGCTGGAAATGTGTCTAGCTGGAACTACTTTATCAAGAGCATGTGCCTCATTGAAAACTAGGTCAATGTACATGAGGGTATGCCTTATGGAAGTGTACCTTAACTCTAAAGTTAAACATGTCTTTTCATGTGTGTAAATATTATTTACCATCAGAAACTTCCACTTGGTGTCCCCTCGCTACATCCTGCCAGTAATGCAGCAGTCGGCTGTCGCCTTCATCCATGGTTTCTGCCTCTTCCTCGAGGCTGCCGTTGCCCGAGTCTGATAGCTGGTCTTCCGAGAAAGACTCCAGGTCCTCCAGCGTGATCACGCCGGGTTGGTCGGACCCATCGCCGCCACCTCCGCCGCCGCCACCGCCGCTCATTTGGCAGCCACCTCGGTCCATTTCTGTTAATAAGACTAGTACACGAGTACGTAACGAGAAAAAAAATGCTTAAATGGTCAAACTAAAACAAAAAAAAAACCTAAAATGCTGTGTGACTTTAGCTACGTTTAGTGTCTCTAAGTGTGTTTCCTCTTCGGACCTCGGTGAGTTGCTTATCCGGATTAGAGCAACCGTTACTCTGTAGTAAACAAACCGGACTCTACGAAGCTTTCTTCGACATTTTTAGCTTATTTATAGCCGCATTGTTATATGTGACACAAAGCAGGCATATCCTTCGCCAGGTGTGTTTTTCTATTCGCTACAACAACACGTTTAAAAAAAAAAAAAGTCGCTCCGCTCCGACAGGGAGGACTGCGTGGAGCACCGCGCCGCCTCCGTCTTTGTAGCCGGAGGTGAGCGCTGTTTACGGGAGACGAGGGCAGACCACGTGACGCTGCAGGATCACACAACTCCTCCCATTCCCGCTGTCTGAGAAGATAAATACCGGAGACCCGTACCCGGGTACACACATTTCTGATCCAATAGTACACCAAGATGAAGCCAAGATGTCAACAGTAACAAAACGCGCCCACTGACAGCCAGCATAGGTCATTTTGTGGTTATTATTTCTTAATTTTCTCCTGATATGTGAGCACAAGTCCCTATTTATTGTATGCTGTAGATTATTTTAATTATTATTTCATCTTTAGAATGTTATCTTGATTAATTCATTTATTATTTAAGATATAAAATATCAAAAGATGGTGACAAATGCCCATTACAACAACCCAAAGGAAAATTAGGCATCCAACTTATATGACACACACAACAAAATCAATACACATAAGAATATAAGAATAAAAACACAACGGTGAATGGGATAGTCTAAGCACCAGAGCTTCTACAGAGAGGTATGGCAGGCTATGACTATAGTGCAAGGTGAAAAACTGTGCAGGTATTATAAATGTAAGGTGATTTTAAAAAGTAAAAACAGTGTAGAAATAATGATTACTGTGGATAATATAAATGTAAAGTGCACAATAACAGTTCAAAACCTAAAGATGTTCAATTTACAATTATAAGCAGAGAAAAGCAGCAAATTGTCATATTTCAAAAGCTGGATTCATTAAAAAAAATAAATAAATAAAGATTAATTAGTCATCAAAGTAATTGACCTTTCATTTTCTGTTAATAGACTAATCATAATTGTTGATTTTATTGTTTTTTCTAAGTATGTTCTAATTCATTTCTTCACCTTATTTGAGTCACTTTGAATTCGACATGTTCGAAAGGTGCTATTCAAATAAAGTTGCCTTTGTCAAGTGCTGTATAGTTTTATAGGATTTTCAAATTATTTTAACTTACATACATACTTACTTACAGACATCAAAAATTCTATTTCCACAGTGAATTCATTATCTGTCACTCATAAGCTGCAAAGTGCACATGTAATTATTTGCATCCTGACCCTTTGACTGATGAGTGTCTTGACAACGGCACGCAGGGGTTGAGAGGCAGAAGGGAGAAGGTTGAGAGTGTGTGTACGTGACAGCGGTGACTGTCCTCATAGGTATAATAGCAGAGAGAATACACAATAAGCTACAAGGACACAAACAGGAGAAGACTAGAGAGAGAATAATGCATTTTTAAACAACGTTCTCCTGTGTTCTTTGCTTTGGTACATACAGTATTTCATTATTTAAATATTTTTTTTAATTCAACTTAAATTGTTTTTATTGGTGAACAAAAAAAAAAAAACTTTGCAGGGATAATAAACATTTGAACTTATGCACAAAGAGAGAGAGACTATACAGAATCTCCTCTGATCTGTGACGCTGCAACAGCCAACCACCATGTTGCAGGCTTTAACACACACGTAGACAGCATATTACATAATCCTCTATGCCTGTGGGGGAGTCATGTAAATACACACAGTATACTGATACACTCACTCTACATTACAATAAAAGGGAGTGGTGAACCAGTTCTTCATACTGTCATTGGTTGTGAGTGTTGAATAGGCCATGTGCTTGGATGTAGACCTCGGCATGTACTGCCGGATTGTATTTGTCCTTTTGTCTTCTTGTTCTAAATCCTCACAGCCACACAGTGACTGTATTTTGATTTACGACAGCCCAAATTAAATGAGCACCCTCGCAGCAACGATAAGGTTTGCTCATTTATCGCATAATTAACGATGTTGGAATTTCCACACTACATTATGTTCACCTTCATAAGTATCAGTTAAAACAACATATATCACTAAAGTTCCTCCATTGTTGACATGCAGGAGTGAGAGTTTAGTCTAGTGTTGTTCTGTTATTAATAGCTCCTTTATAGACTGGCTTTTTCATTGATCCCCCAACGTCACTTAGCTCCATGTCCCTCAACCAATCAACTGTTGGTCCCTTCTGAGCATGCTCAGAACAGCTGCCATCAGGGATGTGATTTGGCACACGTCCTCTCCTCTCCTCTCCTCTTTTTAATAATGTTACTAGCTTTAGGAGGAATCCGAATCTAGCATTCACTTTATGTTTGTTTTCCTATTTCTATGAGATCCAATTCCACCCTATCCTCTGCTATTTTAAAAATCACAGTCATTTTAATTATGATACTAGGTTGTTGATCCTAGTTTACTAGTGTAAACAAACTTGACTATGACCAAAAAGAAATGGTAACCTCTCTCTCTGTAATATTGTGTTTTAGAAACTGGATCTGTCCTTTTACTCCCTCCACCTCCTCTTTTCATCCTCTTTTAAAGGGATAACCTTTTCTGCCTCCAATTAATCTTGCAGTTTTTCATGACATCTGACTCATCGGACAGTCATTCTTTTATTAGCATTACATATAAGACTAAGCCAGTAGGTGTTAATAAGTCCTTTCTCTACTTACCCGCTGTTTTTTTTTCTCTGACTCTACTCCAATTATTGTGACATGTTTTTAATGAACGTGCTTTATCGAAACACTATAGGCAGATTCACTCCCATACAGCACCACATGGTACAGAAACTGTAGGACACTCCATGCTTTTCCGATTTAAGTAAGTAACTAAACAAATAAGCTTCAAGACGTGATAAAAATAGAGCAATGATGAGTCAGTTGAAAGGAATTTTGATCACTGATTAATCGTTTAAATCATGTTCAAACAAAAATATCAAACAAGCTCAGATTTTTGATATTTTTTTTGTAGATAAGACAAAACAGGACTTTAAATTCAAGAATCTAATGCTTTAAATCACTTTGTGCTCCATCTTTGATGGATAGTTTTCACTGTTTCCTGATGTTTTATCGACTAAACAATTAATCCTTAAACAGAGAACAAAAAGTTCATTAGAGTTTCAGCCTTAGGTGAAAGCAGTGGACAGGTACAGAGTGCAGGAAGCTTGAACTATAGCACAGTTTTTTCTGTTATTTCACTCCACATTTTCAACCAGACAAAAACAGCAACCTCACTAATCTGGTTCTGTGTAATCTCATAATCTGGTCCAGACCGCAGCGTACACATTCCCTCATTGAGCTCCACTTGTCAGTTAACTAAAGAGAGGGATCTTTCTCTCAGTGCTGCCTGCTTCTGTCTTGACATGCACAACCACACAGACGTGCATATGCAGTGATGTATACACACAGCAGAAGGCTTCAAAATACTGCGATTTTATCATTTTAAAATGGTAAAACTACAACTCTTGTAACTCACAACTACGTTAACAGGATTAAAGACTAAATGAGGCTGTTGTTATACTGTACACCAGAAAACAAAATACTTAAATGGTTACAATAATTCAGAGACAACTCCCTCGTAAATCTCTGCCTGTAGTTGTTAGGCTGACTTAATAGTGGTGTGTTAATATGTCCATTAACAGCTATTAAATGTTAACATTATGTTTTTTTTTATGTTTGCCAGTTGTGTTTATACATTTTCTATGTATTCATTTAGCATTAAGCATGCTACAATGTTGAGTGTTAACATGTTGGGTTAAAGAGGTTAGGTCAGGTGGCTCTAAATTGCCTCGTACAAGTGATTGTAAGTGTAAATGATTGTCTCTGTATTCCCCTTTCATCTTAAAAAAAATCTAGTACAGATTATGGACGGATCCATGAATGTTAACGTGTGGTTGGCATAGTGAAATGCTTTTCCCTATCATTGTAGAGTTGTTGGGCAAATAGAAATTCAGCTAGTGGTGCTAGATGGAAAGCCAAGGGATCACTGAAGTCAATAGGAGTCACCCTCTAGTGACCAAATTTATCCATCGAATAGCTCTGAGGTGCACTATAGGCTACATGTTTGTAGCACCTCAAGGGCTGTTGACAGATATTATTCTTTTTTTCTATCTAACTATTCTGCAGAAACCAAATTTAGCTGCCACCAGAGTTTGGTGAACAGAAGCAGGATTTAACGCACGAACATGTGTTTTTAGCTGTCACGCATTTGAAGACATTGCTTTGGGCTTTGTTATGAGAAATGATTGATCAATACAAATATTGTATTTCGTGTAGTAATCAAAGTACGGACAAGGGAATTTCTGAGTTCACACGAGCAGTACATAAACCCCTTCAGTTGAAACATTAAGGTCAAAGTGGGATGTATTTCAACAATACTATCACCCGCTAACTCTGCTTCTTTTCTGTCTATTAGCATCTGTCAGCAATGGTCAAGGATAAGGTGGAGCCTTGTCACCCTTGGATTGACTTACCCTCCTGTTTTTCCGATCCTCTTATGTCACCATTTATTTAAAAAAAACACAGTATTTTCTGGCCCATCTGGTCTATCTGTTCCTGTACTCAGTGCTATATTAGTAATCTTTCATTTTCTATGCCTGTTACAGCCGTGATTGAATGAACCATCTTCACCAAGTACACACACTGTGCCTACACATTAAAAAGTATTACCATGGCACATTCAATATCTGCAGTATTGCAGTTTCATTGAAAGGTAATGGTTTCTCTGTGTTTAAAGCCCTTGTGGTAATTTAATTTGAAACTCCCTGTTTGCTCAATAATCCTTTTTTTTTTTTTGGTTCCATATTTAAAAATCACCTTCTAAGTGTCTGTTTTCAACTTTAAACCATATCATATGTGATGAAGCACAATCCTAACCAGATGGCCTCCTTTCACTCTCATGAAAGAACTTGTAGGACTAGGTGATAACGCTGTTGATGTTTTCTGAAAGGTCAGGGGAATTAGGCGTTGTTATTTAACTCTTTGCTTTTGTCTTCGTAAGCCATATGAAGCACGCTCACATTTCATCTCAGAAAAGCAGCATGAGCAGAATTGGGGTGAACAGCTCAATTTACATTTCAAGAGGGAAAAAAAGCTTAATTATGAAAAACATTTCACATGTATGATTGCCTGTTGTTCCTTTGTGTCTGTCAAGGTGTATTTAAAATAAATTACATGTTTCAAGCTGCGCAGCTTACCACCACAACAGCTACTGGTTCATGTGAAGATGGAAATAATTCTATTTCCAACTCAAATTCATCACTGATTATTTTCCTTCTTTCTTTCTACTTTCCATCTTTTTTGTGGAACATGCAGCCGTGAAGAGTTTGTGTTTTTTCCTATTTTGTCGATAATGATGCTTAATCGCCCAACAAAATGAAAGAAACATTCAAAGAAAAAATGCACGTGTCATGGTATTTTGGAAAAATGTTAAATATGTAATATACAATAATAATATAATGCAATATAATATAATGTCTATTTGTATATTAACTCTTTTCGTTTTCTAAATCTATTTTAGTTGAAGCCATTTTTCACCCTTGGTTACATCTGAAAAGCAAAATAAAATACAATCAAGTGATGCATGAGGTCCCAAATAATCAAAGAATCATAAAAGTTCGATAGACAGAATAGTAAAGGGGAGCAGGTTTTATACTAACGTTCTAGTTAAAGTGATGTAATGATGGTAATAAGGTCAGAAAAGAGCTCCATTATTTCATGTAACCATTGTCTCTGCGATGGAGGAAAATACACTTTTTACCAGCTGTATATGAACTCTTTTCTGTTAAATTATTATCACTTGCTATCCCAGTGGTGACTGTCAGGGTGTTTTTTTAAAATACAATATGAAATGTTAAATATATTTGGCTTGAAATATCTTCTTAAAAAAGAAACGTGAATGTGAGATTCATATAAACGTAAGCTGACATCGTTTGCCCTACTTTCCACATGATATTCTAATTAACCTTTGTTTGCATTTCGTAACACACATACACCATTTACAAATCCAAACAAGAGAATTGCTTATCATATGTTACAAAATCTCTTTTTTTTTTTAAACAATTGATTTCAAAGAACATCCCACTTCTTCTTTCAGACCATCCTTTTATCCTGTTTGGTTTCTAGAGCAGCTTGTTCCACACGGCTGAAACTGAAATTGTAATGACCCAACCTCCCATCACAAGCAGTCGTGAGGATGAATAGATATTGTCAAATTGTCTGTTTGGAAAAACTGCTCCCGTCTTTCCTCCCCCATTATAAAGAATTGAGGACAGAAGGAAGAAAGAATCCAACAACATTTTAGTGTTTCAGTGTTATTATGTGTCTCTTGTTGAAGCAAATCATCTATTTAGTCCGTGCAAGGTCTATTTATCAATAGTGGTAACACCTGTGTATCTCACTGTGTGTGTGTGTGTGTGTGTGTGTGTGTGTGTGTGTGTGTGTGTGTGTGTGTGTGTGTGTGTGTGTGTGTGTGTGTGTGTGTGTGTGTGTGTGTGGATGCACTTTCCAGTCTGATGCATTACCCCTCAACACAGGAAATGCCCTATCATCGATGACCTACCCTGTATATATCTGTTTATTACTCTTCCTGCCAGGTCCTGGAGAAGTTCATGTCTCGTCTGGTTCAGAACCGCGTCATGGGACACAAAGACCTCCGGACTCTCAGTAAATACCAGCTCATCCTCGCCAGGGATCAGTTCCGGAAGAACCCATCGCCAAACATCAAGGCACGGACCCAATTTTACATGATACGTTGCGTAACCTTTAAGAATTTCTGACACTTCTTCTGGAACTGATAAAACATGATAAAAGGTTATTAGCTAAATTAAAAATATAATTTTAGTTTAATAACTAAACTGGTATGTAAGGAATGGACAGCTTTATGCTTCCAATGAGCTTATTAAAAAAGCGGTTGTCTTTAATGAAGATATGAATAATGGTATGAAGACAGAGTCATGGGTTCTGTTAATAGTTAAGCAGTATTACATGACAGGATGAGCTTCACCTCATTATTTGCATGACAGTGATGTTGATTACTGATGTGCCAATAATAAAGTAAAGCTCATCCTCAAGTGTAATATTGTGATTGTGCAACAGTTACCAACAAAATAAAACATAAAATCAAAATGTGTTCACATTAATTTTTTGCTTTCAAAATAAAAGACCTTTTGCTAGCGTTATCTCTGTTTCCGTGGAAACACATCTGACTAATGACTGGAAAGCAATTAGTTACATCAGTAGACTCAGTAGGGTGACCCTTACAGTACATCAGTAACATGAAATGACACGACAATTTAAATACCACTTTAGAATTAAGATTGAAAATACAAATGACAATAATGTGTTAATTTATTTTGAAATGCGGTCGAAGCAGAGCAGTTTAAAATATGTTACTATACCAGTTTCTATACATAAAGCTCATATCTTACATATTTTAATTTTTTTTATTTTTTTTAAATCAAAATCTTATCAGTGTTCTCACAGTGGTCTCATGGACTCACATCCTCTCTTGCTCTCTAAAGAGTCCGCAGCAGGGAATGCTGGAGGGCGACTTTGCCCTTTGCATCAGCCTGTACCATGGCTACGAGCTGCTGATGCAGATGGGGCTCCGATCGCTCTTCTTTTACATCCAGGGTATCATGGACGGATCCAGAGGTCAGTCACCTTACCTCCAGGCTTTCAGTGGATTTCCTGGCATTAAAAAAAAACATTTCTTCCTCACACCCAAAGCCCCCGGGTGTATGTACAACCAATTATGTGTAAATGTGTATAATTTAAAAAACATGTGTTTTTTATATGAGCGCTCTTCATCGTTTGTTTCTTTCAGAGATGTCCAGGGCCAGAAATGAGCTGCAGAGGACTCCCATTTTTATGGACCTTTACCGTGAGATGGAAGCGATGTTTGTGAAGCCATCTGCTGGTAAATGAGCACTCATTCATACCATATCAGTCTAATTTTTTTTGCCTCTCTTGCGTAGTTGTATAAGGCGTTTTGATGGAAGGTGTCTGGATACCATTTCACTCAAATTTAGCAAACAAAACACCTCAATTTACAAGATACTTAGATACATGACATAAATTACACTGACATCCTCTATGATTAATACTTCTAGGTCTGGATGAGGCGTTCGTTTACAGTCACCCCAAATTGGAGAAACTGGAGGAGGTCGTGCTGCAGCATTTCAGACAATGGGCTGAGAACTCAGCAGACAATAATGGTGATTTGCTTATTATAACAGTGCTATGCTGTGACTCATACATGCAATCATTGTTCTGTATTAAAGCTGAAATCTTTGATTCTCTTCACGGAGAGCATCTAACATTGTGTTAAAGTACTTGAACCTCGTTGCTATGGTTACATTAAAGATGCAACACTGTGTATTAAAGTACTGTATGAAATTGGCTCGCGGTTACCGTTTCTTTCCTGTCTCATTAACGTACAGGTTCGGGTCCTCAGGAAGTAAGCACGCGTGTGATGATCTTTTCATCATTCCGTGAGAGCGTGCAGGAGATCGCAGCCATGTTGAACTGCCACGCTCCGCTGATAAGGGTCATGACCTTTATGGGCCAAGCCTCGGCAGGGAAGGGAGTCAAAGGCTTCACCCAAAAGGAGCAACTGGAGGTAGAAAACACACTACTCACAAAAAGTTAGAGATATTTGGCTCTCGGATGAAATTTCAGAGTGCGCCTAAAATGCACTAACCTTTACAGGTGAACTTAAAGAACTTATTGCATAACATGCTGTTCTCTAACAAGGTGATTAACCACAAAAATCACAACAAGTGTCTGATCCATGAATCGACCGCTAAATGTTCTGGTTCAATGACATCACACTGTTCACAATTTGACATCATTGAGACCAAGACGACACCTAACAACTGATCAACAGTACCTGGTCAGTGTACTGATGTACTCAGTGTCACAGGGTGTCATCAGCAGGTTGCAATTAGTTGACGTCCTTGTCAAGCTGTAATCATTGCTCATGACAAGTTACTGACACATTTTTTGTTGTGGTATACCCACCACTGTTGTTAGCTTGAATAGACTTGAATAGAACACAAATATTTAAGACTTTGCAGCTGTATGATTTATAAAAAAAACCCTGTACATCCATTATTAATATTTAATTTCCATAGAAGTGTTTCCTCAAGTTATTGCGAGTTTTCCTCATTATGTGGTGGGCAATGAAAGGGTGATGAGTGGTGGTGGAAATTATTTCAATAAAAACTGACGCCATCCTTTCGTAGAGAGTAAAATTAGCATCATTTTTTTTATACCCAGTCTACTGTTCATCTTTCATATGCTGATATAATTTACACTTATTTCTCTGTTTCTCCTCGTTGGGGGTATTTGCAAGTTGAATGCTCTCATTGTGTCGCATTGATCTCACTGCTGGTTGCTCAGTACAGTCATTTCTTCAGGAATATAGAATGCAGGAGTGACACTTACATGTAAGTGGACAGTGTATCCTGTACACACGTCATTTGAGGAAAATAGATCTGGTTACAAAAGCATTTTGTCGTCTGTACACAACAACCTCAATTCAAGTATCTAGTACAGGTATGTATTTAAATTCAACAACATAACATGCTTAAGTGATACTCATACTACTCCTAATTATAGCTGTGTTTCTGTTGTTGACTTGTGTTGTAGGTGGTGCACAGGTTCCGTCAGGGAGGCTTCAACACGTTGGTGTCAACCTGTGTTGGTGAGGAGGGTCTGGATATCGGAGAGGTGGACCTCATTGTTTGCTTCGACGCACAGAAGAATCCCATCCGCCTGGTACAGCGGATGGGACGTACTGGACGTAAGCGGCAGGGACGCATTGTTGTCATCCTGGCTGAGGGACGTGAGGAGAGGGTGAGTGTTGAACCCTGAGCCCTCAAATTAAAAGTGTGATGAACTTTTCTCTACTCAGAATCAGAGATGAACCCCACACCGATCCACAAATCAACCAAAGTTTTGACCTTTGTTTTCCTCAGACATACAACCAGAGCCAGAGCAACAAGCGCAGTGTATACAAGTCCATTATCGGCAACAAAAGCGGGTTCCACATGTTCCCTAACAGTCCCCGCATGCTGCCCGAGGGGGTGAACCCAACCCTGCATAAGATGCACATTACCTGTGGCCAGTTTGACCACCGGGAGAACAGCTGGCGGTCTGTCAGGGGTCGACGGTCCCGCTCTGAAGGACGGGCCTCACTCATCCACCCTCAAAACCTGAGTGAGTCATGAAGCAGGAGTAGATTTGGGATATTTAAACTGGAGATGGAGGGGAAAAAAAAATCTTTTATTGGAGAAAGTGGACATGGGTTTCTGAGTTTGTGTGTGTCTTAATGTGTTAGTTCGGCAGGGTAGTGCAAAGTCAGACGGGTTTCTGAGCAGTACTGAGTATGCCTTCTGGGCGTCCACCATGAAGCTGGAGGAGGATGAAGCCCATCCAACCCTGAAACAGTCACACTTCTTGTCCCTACCCAATGATCTACCACCTCAGGTTTGTTTCCTTCTTTCTTTGGCAATGAAGATAAAGCTGTTGTGTGCCCACCTTGAAGCCAGCATACTATACATATTTAATAAGAATGTAGGCACATTAGAAGTAGCAAGATTGAGTCCCCAACATCATGTAGAAAAGATATGATTATTAACCCAAGGATGGAAAGAAATGCATAAAAATGACAAGAATTTTTGTGTGTGTATGTCTTAAAACCTGCTACAGTCTGTCCTGTCTGAACTTTTGTTACTAGCTTGATTAAATTGTTATTAATTTACTAGCATTATATATATTTGCATTATTTCATTTTATATCCTCTAGAAGGAAGTTTCCAAAAGTGGACCACCACCCAGAGAGCTGTCTTTGTGGGAATGGAGACACTGGCAGCACAAAGCGCTTCCCACCCATGTTGTCGATCATTCCCTCCGCTGCCACCACTTCAT
Organism: Miichthys miiuy; assembly: GCA_036365135.1. Taxonomy (NCBI): domain Eukaryota; kingdom Metazoa; phylum Chordata; class Actinopteri; family Sciaenidae; genus Miichthys; species Miichthys miiuy. The sequence continues at coordinate 16,551,785 of CM071615.1, read as the reverse complement.
TAAGGTGATGGAGCTCATAGATGGCATGAGAGAGGAAAACGAGGTGAGAGCAGAAAGTTACTGCAGTAGTTTTCATTCTGTGAGAATGTAGACAGAAGCTAATAGTAGTCCTACGGGAAATCACTGGGCTTCACACAGCTTACATAAATGTTCATTTCATAAAAGAAAGACAGTGTTCTGAACTTTATAGGCTCGCCAGGCTGAAAGGAGTCAGCTGAGTTGTATGTGAACTCACAACTGTGAGTTACTACATTCATTGTTTTGACATGGAAGGAAAATTCCTGGCCTGATAAACAGGCTCCATGATCAAAATTAGTTTTTTTTTTTTTCTTTATTTAGACTTATTTTCAACAGGACTTGGGCTCCTCTTCCATAATTAATTTTAACTAAAAAAATGAATGAATGAAGCATGGAAACTTATTTTAGCTCAAGCTTACCAAACTATTTATTTATAGGCAGGTTTTTTTTTTAAGTTATAAAGGTGCTAAAACAGGTTAAAAGCTTTCTGACTTAATAGCAGCTTGGTTCATGGTCTTAGCTGTTAATTGATACCAATCTTGTTGTTCCGGTAGTTTTTATCATTACGGTCATCAGACCTACTAGGAGCAGCCACACAAGAGTTGTTGTCATGTTGAATCCATAGACAGTCATCTACAGGTGTGTTGCCATGGTGTGGTTTAATAAGCAATATCAGACGTGTAATTTAGCCACGAGGCTCTCCTATCACCCTCTTCCTGACCTTGTTTACATTTTGCTAATCCCCTCCTATTACACACCTTATCACTTCCAAATGTCTGTTCTAAGAGTGTTCCAGACCTCCTGCTCTCACCATCTGCTCTAATACAAGATTGTGCCATTGATAACCCCCCTGAATTTCTGCAAATCCTTGAAATTGGGTCAGAGATTATGGTAAAACTGAGCTAACAAGTGGGCTCTTATTACTTCTTTTTCCACTACGTGAGTCTTGACCATACATGGGAAGGAAAGAATTAGCCCACCTACCAAAACAAAACTGGATTAACAGCCAAGATTGCAACTAATGTCTCACACACCTCCAGGGATGAATTCAGGTCATAAAGCACCCAAAGAACAAAAGAGCACTTCAGTTTAAAGATTTGATTCGACACAAATGTGGAAAAAAAACCCCAACAACTTGGTTCAAAGTTTTTTAGTTTCCAGAAGTAAAAAACAGTACACTATGAAACACAAAGCACCGAAAGCTGAATGTTAAGCAGCCCAGTGGCCTTTCCTGTTTTATTTATACTGCATATGCTTTCGTAACTCTACAGTTATTTGTACACGCTGTTCACTAAGTACATTAATTGCTAATTGCTCATCTGCTGTTAGCTAATGAGCTGCATCTTGTCCAGGCAGTTTTGCTTCAGTCTCACTCTGAGAGTAACTACAGCTGTCAAATAAATACAGTTGAGTACAATATTTGCAACTGAAATGTAGTTAAGTAGAAGTATAAAGTAGCAGAAACTTGCAAAAACACAGTACGAGTACCTTTTTTAAAATTGTACATAAACACACTGTTTGAGTCAGTGTGTTTGGTCACATCACACCACTTCTACGAAAGCTGCTCATCCTCTAAATCAGTTATTTTAATCATTATGAATGTGTAGACACATTTAATCTGCATCTGCATCAAATTATGCTCAATAATCTTTTTTTTTTTCCACCCATTCCTGTGAGTGCTGTAGTACGAGGAAGATCAACAAAATCTTCGGGAAAAACCAAAGCTTAACTTTCCGCCAAATTAAATTAAAATCTATTTTCAGACAAAGGAATGGGACCAAAAACAAAACCTCCTTGAAAGAAACTAAATTAAAGTAATAAGTTTAGAATTAATTTAACATCCTGATTTTTTTTTTTTTGATTAAAAAAACCAACAACCCATAAATCTGTTTTTACTTCAAACAGTCCACGAAGAACATTTGACTACCCTCGCAGTGTTTTCCTTTAAACAATTTACTCCTTTTTTTAACATTAACTCACCATGTAGTCGTGATGAATTGAATTTATTACAGTCCACATGCTCTAGACAAACAGACGTGCTTTCCTTTCACACTCAAGCAGCCTGTTGCTGTTTTTCTACGCTCATCTTTACCCTTGGAGGGACACCACGGCTTACTTGCTTAGCCTGATTTCACAGAGAGGCCTTCTGCCCCTTTGCTCTGGAAACATCAGAGGGAGAACAAAAAAAAAAAAAGATGAAGCACTAAGTAAAAGTCCAATCTATATTTTTCTTATATATCTTGCCCACATATCCTCTCGCCCTCTTTTAATAACCTTGCACTCCAGAAACCATTAATCTTATTTGAGGCAATTTTCTGTCTGGATGAGTTCAGAACCATGCTGTGTTTCTCGTTACACTGCCTCTTTCTCTTGATTATCAGGAGACAGCGCAGGCAGGCAGGCAGGCAGGCAGGCAGGCAGGCAGGCAGGCAGGCAGACCTCCTCTCCTGCGATTATGTAACGCTTCTCTGAACTGTTACGTAAAACCAAGAACTGAAAGTAGGTCGGGGTCGTGACGACCTACATGTATGGAGCACTGGGCTGCAGAGGGATGAGATTTAAAAAACAAACAGATGCAAAAACAAAAGATGGAAGAAAACAAATTTCACACGTTATAAAGAGAATCAAAGTGACATGAAATTAAAAATGAACTATTCAAGTGCTGTGTCTCACATTTCATTCTTGCTTGTTACCGACGTTTGTCATGTTCGAGCTTGACATTGCTGCACATCTCAGCACTGGCTCACATCAGTAGTAGTTTTTTAAAATCTCTTATCTTTACTCAGATGAACTGATTCTTGCGTTTCCATATCATTCTTTACTTTTAGCACTCGATTTTCAACTTTTTAAAACTCAATATGTACCCCATCATAGTCTGTTGTCTGATCCAGACAGATTTATGCAGATGATGAATTCTCTGTGTGTGTTCATGAGTGTCAAATGTGATATTGTTATTGTATTGCAATCAGATGATCAACAGAGAAGAGTTTCCGCTTTGTTCCTTCCTTCATCACGCAGTCTGAAACAACACAAACCCTCTGACCCTTCATCCTCTGCAACACTCTCTCTCTCTCTCTTTCTGTCCTCGTCATCAAGTTTATTTAAGTCTCTAGATCCAGAGCCTTAATCTGATCATTCATTATTTGTGCACCAGAGGGGTTGAGGTCAGTCCTGTGTGAATCAAGTTCAGCTGTGTCAAGAAAGGGTGGAAAAAACTCACAAGTTATTAAAATGTATATCTCCAAGGGAGGAACATGATGATGCATTCTATCGGTGTCCAGTGCGTGCGAATACATCCTTGAATATTTAAAAACCTCGCTTCCGCTTTCCATCAGGGACGTGATGCAGCTTTAGTCTTTGGTCTTTTAAGAGATACAGGAGTTTTAAGTATGTTTGTAAGATGGATTACCCTAAAAAAGCAGTGATTTATTACTCTGATAGTGTTATAACTTCGCAATATTTCACAAGACTAACTGCAGTAAAGTATCACCAAAGAGTGCACGATTTTTCAGTAAAAAACTTTCTAGTGAGAGCTGCAGTTCATTTCTGTTTGTTGTAGCTGTGATGTCTTAATTCACAGATGTTACTAATAACATTGACAATGGCTTAGGTTCTATTCAAGTGTCCCAGTAAGTCATGACAGTGAGCAAGCATGCACTAAACTATTACCAGACTACAGCAAAATCTAAGTGTTTCTTATTTTATTATGCTTGTTTTAGAAAACTGTTAACTTAACAGTAATTATTGTAAACACAGGTATGTAAACAGGTCTAAATGTTTACTTTTAGTCATCTCTATTGTGTGTGATTATGTCAGTAATTAATAATTAGTAAAATGTAAACACAACCAATGTAAAATGTCTTAATTTTTAATTATAAAAAGCTAAGAAAGAGACAGTTCCTTTTTTTTGTTGAGATCCAATTATAGTAATTAAATTAATAGTAATTAAAATAGTCCGAGAATAGATATATATAATATTTTATCAGCTCCTTTTGAGATTATTAATATCTGTAATGTATTTAATTCAGAATTGGAAATGGATCACATTTTTTCAGTGTACTGTCTCGACTCGACTCGCGTCACTGAGAGAATGTTCGTTAATTACAGCTCTTGTGTTCTCACCTGCAGGCTGCTCAGTGGCTGCTCAGTATTCACCTCCAGGTATTCTCTAATAAATTTGTTTGTTATTATTTTATTTGCTTTTAACAGTAATTATTGCAGTGACTTGAGGTTTGGAGTTATTTAAGTTGATAATATCGCTTGAGTGTACGACATGTTTTAAAGTGAAAGATATGTCTGTGTGCCAGAATGAATACCACACACAGTGTTCAGAGAACATTTTGTTCGTGTTTATCCAGCTCCTACATGCTGAACATTGCAAACTTTTATTTGATTTTTTTTTTTACACAAGTATGTTGGCAAACAAACCAGGTTCTGAGACTGGTTCCCCTCCCGTTCTAATATGAGCCAGATTTGATACGGTGACTTGACAGGGGAGCGCAACCTTATTGGCTGTAAGGCATTCATAAACAACCAAGCTTGTTGCTGCTGATGTGGAACGTTCTCTTGAATCCACTATTGCATCACTATTAAACAAAGTGAATGCTATAACAAAAGAACAAACAACTGCACTTTTTCTGCTGATAAGAAAGATGTGTTTGCCCTATTTTTGACCAATCAGCTCCATCATATGTTTCGTTGTTCTGACTGGTTGTAGGTCTATCTTGATCTTCACCTCTTGATACACTTGTTGGCAATTGAATGTCAAGGTAGAAACCTGCTGATCAAGAATTAAAATGATATGGTTCATTCAGTTCATGACCTAATAATTACATTATTATAAAAGAACACTGTTCCTGTAACTATACAGTATTACAAAACCACCTGAAGGACCAGTTCAGCTGCACACTTAATAAAAAATAAATAATAATAATAATAATAATAATAATAATAATAATAATAAAAAAAATAGAAGAAGGCATCGCTTTTGTCTCCAAAATGTTAGATAATAGATGCACTGTTCTTATATTGTGTCTTCCTAGTCATCCGACCACTCAAGCTAACCAATTTGGGGTTCAGTATCTTGCTCAAGGACACTTCGACTTAAAGACTGGAGTAGTCGAGTGGGATCAAACCACCATCCAATTAGTGGACGAACCGCTCTACCTCCTGAGCCACAGCCGTCCGACATATAGACTGAAATATCTCAGCTATTGGATTGATTGTTGAACTTTTGTACAGACATTCGTGGTCCCCAGAGGGTGAAGCCTACTGACTTTGGTGACCTTTGACAAGAGCCTCCAAATAATTGTGGACTGTATTCTTCTTGTGGTTTCAGTGAAGCGGCTGGTGGTGACATTCTTGTGCTGAATTAAATAATGTATGAACATTAGGGGATGACGAAGTTTCAGCAGGTCAGCGGCATACAGAAATGATTTGATTTTAAAGATACTCACACATTCATTCACATTCATACACATCGAGTTGGTGTGGAAAGCATGCCTCGACGCCGAGTTGAATAGGTGGTACAGCGGGCTGGTGACATAGGACAGTACACTGACCCTTAGTGACCTGTTAATCTTCCCAACTCTATCTGGATCAAAAGGTCTGTGTGATATAAAGCTTAGTTGCCAGCATGAATAGACCGTTTTATAACAACACAGAGGCACATTTTCACATGAGCTACAACAATGCTTCGGGCTATTTGTTCCTCTTAAGTCTGTTAAGCATGAAGCTCAGTTTCTCATCTAGTTTCATTGCCCTCTTTCTAGAGAAACCAGTGTTTTGTCCTCCATACGCATGTTGTGCCTTTTGTCACTCTCACCCTACATTAGACTTCTTACTTTTCTCTTCACTGAGCATCCTTACCCCGCTGGTCACAGGTTTGATGGCACCCTGTCGGCCCGAGCAGGATACCACTCTCCGTGAATCACTTCCACATCGTATGGTTTGCACAGATGACAGGTGCCGGATGATTATGATGTTGTGACTCACGAGCTGTTTGAATTTGCCGTCCTGAGCGTCATGTGTCCCAGTCCAGAGGCTGATTACAGCTCCCTGACCATGTTTCTCCTGCAGGGGGGATCTTTTCTTATACAACTCTTCTGTGTGTGTGTGTGTGTGTGTGTGTGTGTGTGTGTGTGTGTGTGTGTGTGTGTGTGTGTGTGTGTTTAGGGGGAATGTCGTTACGAACAGGAGCTTCTTCCTTATCTCCACAAAGCTGATGGCCATGTGAAGAATGGACAGAAGAAACCGAAGAGCACAAAGACTAAAACTACCAACAACAAGCCCAGACCATCTCGCACAACGTTTTCTGATCTCGAATGCATCGACGAGGAAGCAGAGACAAAACAAAGACTTCCTGTTCCACATGATACTGAGGCGCCTAATGATAACATCACAGATCACCCAGGCCCTGAGGCAATTTGTCCTCATCTCTCAAACAATGACCGCCCAGAATCTGACATGGATGATGATGTTGTCATTATTAATGAGGATGTCATAAAATCAGAGCACCCGGTCGACGAGCCTTTAAATTTAGACAGAATTTCGCAATTGATGACAAATATTGATGAAGATGAAGATGTTGAACTTCAGGCCATGTTCTATCTTCCTAAATGGGATTCACCACCTCCTCCCTCCTCTGCTAAACTCTGCCTGGGTAGAGATGAGAGTCTGAAGGTCATCCTAGCCAACGTGGCGGAGCTTCTGTCCCGATCTCCACCATCACTGACCGAAGATTTAGAGGCCGACATGGCCGCTAAATCACTTCCTCCCTCTCCACTGCATCCTCATCAGCCCTTCCCTGTCAGCTTTACTCTGGATGTTGACGATGACGAAGATGAAGTGTTGATGAGTTTCTCTGACAATGCCTCACCGAGGGCGGACTCAAACGAGCCTCCAGTGGATAAAGAGGATGGTAAAATCTATCACGATTGGCCTCATCAGGAGCAGCAACGGAGCGTCAGCAGCAGGGGCAGCGTAGCAGCAGACAGCCCAACCTGGGATGAAGTTTTTGGGCAAGAGGAAGAGAACGATAATCATGATATAAGAGATACCAACAAGGAGACAGATGATGAGGTTTTCGAGGAAGGATGGGTTGGCAAGGACGCAGAAACTGAAATAAAACGTAAGAATCAGAGCGTGACAGAGGAAAAAGAGGGTTGCTGGGGTTATGTGGGGAATCGGGAAATGCCAGACTCGACAGATGGTGGTGTGAAAGACAACAGGGACCCTCACAGCGACGACAGCATGGATCTGTTCGGGGATGACGAAGCCTTCCTACAGATGACCATACCAGACATCTCCACTCCTGGTGTCACACCCAGGACATCCCCCAGAGCTGGAGACATTCATAGCATAGCAAAGATGTCTAACACTTTACACACGCATAGCCCAACAACTTCATTCAGCACTGCACACACAGCTGAAAGTGCGCGTAGGTTAAACACAGCACATACACATGATTTAACACACGTAACTCACACTCCGCACGCTAAGCTCATAACTCAGGACACAAACACCCATAGCAGTACAGATAATAAACATAATGCACACACACCAGCAGCATGCAAATCTGTAACAAACAGTTCAATGACAGCTCAGTGTAAATCTCCCACAGTGCAAAAAAATTCAGATTCATTTGGCAGCCTCCATGACTACTTCTCTGTCAACTTCGAACTCGGGTACTCACTGGAGGACTCTGAGGAAGAGGAAGTGGATGTTCTTGCCCCACGTACACCGACCTCTCCGCAGCCTAAAATGCCGGCCGTCTCCGACTCTTCCACTCCCTATAACAGCTTCCATAGACTGAGAAAGCCTCCACAGTCCAGTGACCCTAATTTATCTACACCACAAGTGCTGTCAGAGCACAGGAAGAGAGAACCGTCCTCTTTTCTGGCTTCGCCTTTCATGTCTAAAGGTGGCACGCTCCCGTCTCCAATCTCATCACCAGGAGTTAGGCGGACACCCCTGCCTGGTTATGCCGGGCCTCGCACCCCGTCATTACTCTCCAGCTTTAAGCGGAGACGACTGGAGGGTCACGCAGCAGAGACAGAGAGCACACGTCAGGGATCTGTCTGTGTGGCTGACTCCCCTCCTCGTCCAGGTTTGCTTGCCATGTTCCTTAAACGTAAAATGTCATACTTTGTTTGCTTCTTTCTGTAAAGATCCCTGAATTTTTCTGTCTGCCTCACCTTCTTTCTTAGTAGAGAGCATCAGTGACAGTGAGGATGACGTTGTGGTCCTTAAAAGAAGACATCAGAACAAGGTCGACCTGTTGTCGTCCCCGGAAGTGGTGAGCAAGGCCTGTTGATATTACGGCTGTGTTTAATGTTTTTTTTAAATTAATCTGCTGATTGTTTGATTTCACGATTTCAAGAACCTAGAATAATTATTATATTTGATAAATTAACAATTTATCCCATCTTAATACAGTGATTATAATAATAAAAACAAACATCTGTTACATGTTTATTACATTTTTTATATACGTTTTCCTTTTTGTGTGTGACATAGTACACAGAGGGGTAAAAGTGTAACAGAATATACAGGCATCAACACATGATGAGGTGCAAACATAACCTTTGGTACAAGAACAACAGGATGTCTAAATCAGATATCTGATTTAGACTGCCTCTGTCCATCATTTCCAAGGTACTTGCAGTTGTCATGGCAACCTAGTCGTGGCATGTACTAAAGGAGCATTTTTTTTTCCTGAAAACATATATCACATAACACACGGACAAACTTGCACTGAACGTGTTCGGCCACAGAATGCAACGTGTATGTACAGCACGTAATGTAACGTGTTTTGTGTCTGTTAGTCAAAGACCTCCAGCGACGTGGACTCTCCTGTGGTTGTGAACAGGAAACGAGTAGCTGCACTTAATACAGTAAGATTTTCTTCATTAGCAGCAAAGTATGCCGCATGGTTCAACACAGCCGATTTGATTTGAATACTTTCACTTTAATACTTTGCACTTTTATAATCGTGGTTTGATAACGCGCAGTATCACGAACCATTAACTGTGCAGTAAGTGACTCATTTGTTCTCCTCATTTGTTCTCCAGACTGATGAAATGGAGGGCGAAGCCGCTTCTGATGATGATTTCCAGAACGAGTCGGTATTCACACGCAGAACTGCAGCAGCTGAGAGGCAACAGGTCCAACGGGGCAAAGCCAAGGTCTGTGTGGCAACAGGCGGCCCTGTAGGATGTTATCATCTAAATCTGAATTAAATCATTTATTTGTCATGTTTTCATATGACTGCATACAACGGGTGACATCTGTTTACATGCAAACACAGCTGTGGTTGTTGATTGTGTTAGAATATGTATTACTAGAAACGTAGCTGCTAATGTTTATCAAAATACCATATCACATTTCCTTACATAAAAATGTCAAGTCTATAAATATCTGTAGATGCACAGACAGCTTCAGCATCCATCAAGCTTGACATTTTCCGCCGTTCCTTTCTCAGCACGCCGTGCGTCGAAAAGGGCGTCAGTTCCTGGACGAAGAAGCAGAGCTGTCAGAGGAAGACGACGGGGCAGATGTGTCATCGGATGAAGAGGATGGAGAAGAGGAGGATCATTCTCTTGGAGGCTTTGTGGTCGACAACACGCACTGCTCACAGGGACTCAATGGTACAACATCATGGTTATTTCCAAGACACGGTTTTAATGGATCTTCGGTGGAGTGTCTGAGCTCAGGTAGGCTGAAGGTTTTGTGCTGTAACATTTACATTTGGGCTTCCTGTCCTCTCTCCGTCAGAATCGGAGATGCATGGTGTTTACCTGAAGTCAGTGAGAAGCCCTGCAGTCCAGGGCAAGTTCAAAATGTCCTACAGAAATCATCACAACATGGACATATTTTCACAGGTATACTGCCACCAGCCTTTCTTTACTCAATGCAAATAAAAACCTTAAACTTCAGTTCATTTTTATTCTAATTATTGACTCCAGTCCATGTTCCTAACTTTTGGTCCCAGGTGCCTGAGATGGATGAAACTTATGCAGAGGACAGCTTTGTGGTGGGCAGTGAGGTGGAGGAGCTGGAGAGCAGCGAGGAAGAGGCTGAAGACATTGAACTTATACCCGAAGATTCATACGTGGACGGGAAGAGGCAGTATGCCACCAGAAGGCGTGTTTTCCTGCACAAGGCCAGAGCAAGAGTCGGCACTAAGACTACAGCTGAAGCTCCACCAGAGCAGAGAGCTGGGGTGAAAACCAAGCGCCCCCGCGTCATACGCATGGATGATTCTAGTGAGGAGGAGACAGAAGTAGTTAGTAAGAAGGGAAATCTCAACACAAGAGGTGGTGTTGCTGACACCATGTGGCCAAAGGTAGTAGAGCAACAGAAACCCTCCTCTGCCTCCTCATCTTCAACCATAGCATCCAAAGTATCACTGCTGAGCAAGGCACAGAGGCGATCAGTGGTTGAAGATCAGCAAAAGGAGAGGTAAAGACAAATTATATATATAAAAACAAACACAAACATCCATCAAGCACTAGAGCATTGTTTTCTTTCTCCTGCAGATGTCGCCAGAGGTTAGAAAATCAGCATCTGCTCTCTGACGATTTAGACTTTATAGAGTCAGAGATGTCGTTATCCTCCAAGAAACAACCCCAGGTACGAGCAGACATGATGACACCTGTCCATAGGGTCATATCAAATGTGTAAAAGTAATATAAATGATCACTAAAATGTCAGAAAAACCTAAAATGAACTATATTGAGGTTTTATTTCTCTTTGTCCAGACTTTCCCTGCCACCTCCACCGTGCAGGATTCATCAGTCGCTGCTCCATCCGCAGCGGTTTGCATTCTGGTGGACAGCCGCTGTATCAGCAGCGGAGTGGAGCTGATAACCAGCCTGCGTCAACGCCACGCGGCCACCGTCCACGTCTGCTCGCTGGACGGCAGCTACTTCATTGTCAGCAACCGCATGGCCGTGGAGAGGCACAGCCAATCAGATCTGGCCGCAACGCAGAACCGGAAGCGATTGGCTGAAAGAGTGAACAGCTTGCAGGGATTGTTTGAGCGTGTTTGTCTCATAGTGGAGAAGGACAGAACCAAGCCAGGTCAGTCAGCCTGTTGCTTTGATGACTTAATGTTAAGACGAATGTAGTTAAATATTAGTCTTGTACTTTACAGGTTCATCATTGATCTACTTTCTGAGATGACACATCATATCCTCCTGTTTTCTATAACTGTCCCTGTCACAGGTGAAGTGTCACGTCCCTTTCAGCGTACACAACACTACGACAGCACTTTAACAGCACTGGTGCGCACCGGGGTGCGCTTGCTGTGGAGCAATGACGTTGAAGAGAGCGCCGGCTTGCTGGCAGACCTGGCAAAACTGGAGCAGCGTAAAGGTCAGGGCATCGCTGTACCGCTGGAGGTCAAAGGGCAGCACAGGCAGCAGGCCCTGCAGCTGTACTTGAGCCTGCCCTCAGTCAACTACGTCCATGCCCTCAGCTTGAGCCACAATTTCAAGTCAATTGCTCAACTTATAAACAGGTAAAGGAAGTGTGCGTGTATCATGGCACAGCAATATCACATCTTCTCACCTCCTTTTTGCTCCTCCTGCAGCTCCATTGAAGCCATACAGAAGGGAGGCTGTATGAGTCGATCCAGAGCTGAGGAGATCTACTGCTTCCTGCGCTACTCCTGTGACTCCTTCCTCATCAAAACCAGCAAAAAGCAATAAATAGCAGCGTGGAGGAGAATCTGAGATCAATCTCAACCAGTCATGCTTTATTTATTTTTTTGTTTTAGGTCTCACCTGGGACTGCTACTATGCTGCTTAAAGTAACTGCTCCATTTAATCTCTCAGTGAGAGAAGAGCCTCGTGATTTTGGTTCAACAATATTGCACATTAAGTTGAATGAGAATCCCACTCAACCTAGTTATACTATATCGTGGGTTTCTTGATATAAGGCATATTTGTTTTATGCCGTTTTTCTTTGTAATCACTTGGGTGATGAATACTTTGATCATAAGAACCCAACATTTGATTGACACTTGAATATCTTATTGTTTTGTCAAAAATAATGAAATACATTTGAAAGAGGTAAATAGTGTAATTTCTTCAATAAACAGTGCTATTTTTGTACATTGTGTTGAAGTGTTTTAGTGCTCCCCTTAAAAGATTTAAGTCTGTGTGGAGCCCCGAGTCTAAGTACAACCTGCGATACACATCTATAAAAAGGGGTTGATTTGTTTATAGATTACTTACTTAAACTCATCCATCTTTTCATTCTTAATCTTTTTCTCCTGAGGAGTTCTTCCTGATTCTTATCCTGTTTGAGATTACAACTCATAAATACCTAATAATATACCTAGTATCCATAACTGTACCAAGAACCATGACTTTCAGAAAATGTGAGAAAAAAAAACGTGGCTTTTATTTCACCATTCTCTCAAAAAAAAAAAAAAAAAAACTACACAGTGTGCATGCTGCTTTGGTGCAAGATATTGTACACAAGTAACACAAAGGCAACGTTAAACAGTAAAAACAGCCCAATCATGCATCACCCAGCGGTACAGCCAGACAAACCTACACAAATGTACATCACAAAGTAGAGAACTGAAGTCTCGAAACAGAAAAAATACAGGATTGTAATTAAAGAAATCGAAAGCCTAGAGAGATCTTTACATTTAAAAAGGATGACGAGAACAAAATCCACCACATTCACAGTATGTACATCGTTTTTGGACTACCCCAAAGCAGTTTTCGACACTGTAGTCCCAAAATCTGCCACTGATTTATAAGAAAGGTAACATGTAGATTGATGAAGAAAAAAGTAATATTTCATCCATTTTAAACCTACAAAATGTAAAACGTTTAATTCGATCAGCTGTTAACTGGATGAAATACAGAGGTCAGAGCTGTGCTCTCTGACTTACACCGACTGTCTTAGCAGTTAATGGGAAATAGAAGATATTAAAATGTGCTTAAAATCATAGCATAAGGTGCTTTCTCTGGACAACGTGACGATGTCCAAGGCAAAAAAGATTGATGACTGCATCTGATTTGGTTTTAGACATCGATTGTGTGGTATAATTAAACATCTTAGAGAAATTATTACACATTATTTTGTGTCTAAACCATTTTGTCATACTACAAATCAAGCCAACATCTGTAATAATTTCATTATAACCATCGGCATAAAAGGCAGATTATTAAAGTAGACCCCCCCCCCGCCAAAAAAAAAGAAAATGCAATAAAAAGATAGTTGTAACCTCACACTTGACTAAAACTTGAGACAGTGTCGACAACTTTGACCTCAGAAGAATACAACAATATCTACACAATTACATGTACAAGGCATTCATTGTATTTGTAACCATGAAGTGCTATGTTCACTCTGTACGGAGTTAACGGTTAACGGGATGACTTGTTTTGGACACCATGAGGAGAGAATATGATGGATTGGTCAATCGCTTCAAAACGAATAAATTAAATCTTTGAAATCACAATTATCTCACTGATGGAAGTTTGAAAAAGCAACAGTGCAGATGCATTAATGTTCACAAATATGCCAGACTTTGTAGACTTTCTTTGGTAACAGTCGTTGTTACTGAATACTCCAGACATGTCTAAGACCAGTTGTTAAGATGGAAGTCCAAACATATTCCATTATGACCTGAAGCATTTCTTTTTCTTTTTGACTCCACATTTTAGGAACATCTGTAACCGTCACCGTACAGTACGTTACAGTAACTCTTGTAACCGTCAAGTTTCCTAAATTAAAACCCAAAAGAAGTGTGTACAAAACCAAGGACGTTTAAAAACAGACCATATTTACAAATGCAGCTTTTTATCTTAAAATATATATTATTTAAATACTACATGTGGTCACTTTGCTGAAGCTCCTGATGCTCACCTAGGATCAGTAGGATTTGCTGATGACTGTAGTAATACCCACTGCTGCACAACGGCTTTACATGCTGGTCGTCTGCGTCTGCAGAGGCTGCAGCTGGACGGACTGTGGCTCGGAGTCCTGAATGCTACACTCTTCTCCCTCACGCATGTACATCAAAAACAGAGTCACGGTGGCGAATGTCGTAGCATTCACCGGAAACGCGCGGAGCAAGGTGGACGTGAGTCCACGTGAGAACACCCTCCACCCTTCCTTCTTTACGCTCTGTCTGACACAGTCCATAATGCCACTGTACTGGTTCACCCCGCCGACCCCGTCCGCCTGAAGACGTGACTTGATCACATCCACGGGATAGGTGGAGAGCCAGGATGCAATACCAGACATTCCCCCAGCAAACAACAGCTTGGGGATCATGTAAGGGTCTTCTGGCTCGCAGCCCAGGGAACGTGTCAACACGTCATAAGTGAGAAAGTACACACCGAAACCAGGCGTCTCACGCAGCAGGGTGGTCACCATGCCGCGGTTGATACCTTTGATTCCCTCTCTATTGTAGATTCTCACCAGACAGTCCAGGGAGTTCTTGTACATCTTCCTCTTAGACTTCTTCTCTCCGGTTCCTTGCATCTGCATGCGTGTCTTGGCTAACTCCATTGGGCAGCAAATGACACACTGGATGGCTCCAGCAGAAGCTCCAGCCAGGAACTGGTTAAGAGGTGTGTCGCAGCCAAGCTTGCGCATGGCATTGCCCTGGACGCCAAAAACTATGGCATTGATGAAGGTCAGGCCCATCATTGGCGAGCCGATGCCTTTGTACAGGCCGAGACCCTGCAGACACAAAGACCGAGATTACTGAGATCACCATTTGTAATTAAGTCCTAGAATGTATGTATTATTTGTACCCTTTAATTATTGAATGACTCCTTTAAATGAAGCACAGTGTTAATATTGTGCTGTCCAGTAACGAGAGAGCAACAAGTGAGATACCAAATGTTATAAAATCCTGTTTGATGTGACGTTTTAAAGCCTTGAGGCTATCACAGAAACATAGCAGACATGACAAATATTCGTGTTTGTTCCTTCTTGCCTGCTGATGTAGGCAGCATTGTTGTTTGTCATAGAAACCCTTAATTATGGCAGCTAAAGAAAGAAGCAGATTAAACATAGCTCACAACACGTTTCATGCATTTTTAGGTGCCCAAACGAAAAGTTCCATGCCTATGGTCTGTGCCTTTGTAGTGTACATCATCACTTTGTTTACTTTTCTAACCGTAACTTTGATTGTATGTTCTGATCATGGTTATTCAATGCTTGCTAATTCCATGGAGGACTTATCTAGCTCTAAATAATGAGTGAAAACAGGAAAAGGATCATTTAAGTTTACATTAGTATTTAAAATTAGGAGAATTACTCATTTTATCATTGTACTGCGAGAGGAATACAATCCAATACCTCCATGTGAAACAGCTATCAGAGATTCATAGAGACCAAGCATACTCCACTTCAAATGGCACGACGTCCAAAGCTTTATTTAGCACATGCAGGTCTAAGCTCCTCTCTGACCCTAGCTGACAGACACTTACACCCCCTCCCCACCTTTTCACCCCTAACACCCCATGTTAGGAACTTGCTGAATGATGCCTGTGTTTAGAGATAGGATTGCAACTGGACACTTTGATTGGATCGGCCTCCGCGTTGGCACAGTAAGCAGCACATGGCGAGAGCTACACACATTACTCGACAGCCATGACATATTTAAAAAGCAGCCTAAGAAAAAATAATATTTAAAAAAAAAAAAACGGAGTGAAACATTAAGAGGAAGCTTACCGACTCCTGGCGTATGATTGACTGGAAGCAGTGATATGTCCCACGGTACAGAGGTTTGTCCACATTTTGAACTTGCAGCCTCACCTGTGGGTGACAGCCCTCGTGTTAGAGTTGTAGGACAGTCGAAATAAGGCCACAACAACTATAATCCACATGTTTTAATACGGGGTTAAAGGGAAACAAGCAGGCAGCAGTGCTTTGAAATGGTTGTTTTCAGGATAAAAAAGGATGCTTAGGGGGTGCAATACGAGGGAGGAGAAAAAAAAATCTACGGATTATGAAGTTGTACAAAAAACAAAATGTCCTCTGTGCTTTATATTTCTACAGCTCAAGACAAGACATTGGGTGAGAGGGGGGGGGAAAAAAGACCATACTTGACCATACTTACTAGGTCACATTTCCATGGAGAGGTTGTTTATTTCTCTCTCTCATCTACAACACAGTGACATTAAAAGCAAGGCACAAAAGAGCTACAACCAAACCATTCACCATCTCTGTGTGTATGCAAGTGGAAGCTGCAAATTTAAACAATTGCGTGCTATGTATTTAACGCTTGTTTTCACCTATTTCTGTAGCTTTGAGCCAGAGTACTGCGTATAACACACCATGTGACTCTGAATTTCTTAATTGAAAACAATGAATTTTTACGATTAGAGAATGACATAACGAAACCAATGTCCACCTAAAATACAATCTAAAAATGAAGGGAGTGCACCTCCTTAAACTTCTATGTGCACTGATAAAAGCTGATCATAAAAGTATCTGTCAGATGCAACAATACTACTAACTTGTTTGGTGGTGGACAACAATATAAAGAAGCTAAAGTTCTCTCTTCTACAACCTGCTGAAGGGGTTACTCTCTATACTGTATAAATCCTGATATTATTAACACTAAAGTTAACAAACCTTCAGTTATCAATCATTCTTCTAGCTCAGTTATGTCATTCCTATTGTAACTGTGTAACTTCAGGTTTAAATTCGGGCTGACAAGAGAGTCGTCTGACTTACAACATTTTAACAGTGCAGTACTGGATCATGTCGTTGCCTAACATTAGTAAATAGTGAAGATGATCGAACGAGACACCCACCTTCACAGTGTCAAATGGATGTCCCACCAAAACACCAGCAGCACCTGAAAAACAAGAGACAAGATTTAAAGTAATAGTGTGATTACACTATAAATGACCAATTAGTCATCCATTAGTCATTGTCTCCTTGGCCTTATAAAAGCACCACGGCAATGCCAGCCAGAGCTAAATGTTAGAAAAAGATTTCATCCTATCACCTACTATCGATTAATCACAGTGACGCATTGCGGGCGCGGTTTGATTTGGGGGAAAAAAGAAAGTGGCGTATGATCAGGTGATTCATTTCACAACAGCAGAGTCCGAGCAAAGAATCAGCTGGTCACTGCACTATACCCAGTGACGAAAGCTTAACAGTGCCCCGCGTCCTTGACATATACCAACGAGCCAAAAATCAATTCTACACATATTATATATTAACTTCTGACCATGTCATATTAGGACTTATCGGACAGGAGATATTCAATCATCAGAGATCTAATGATGAGATGTAACACGCTTGTGGTTGACTGTTGTATTAGTATACAGTAGAACACAGTATATTGTAGAAAACAGTTCATTTCAGTTTCATAATGAATCTTCTTCTCCCTTTGTCACACATCTGCAACCCTGTCTGCCTGACAAAATGAGCTGTCATTGCTGATGAAGTAATGTTGAATACAAACAGTGGAATACAAAAAGATTTTCAATTAAATGATTGCATATGTGATGTATTTACTGTTTTTATTTATTGTGTATCAGGTCTCTATTTATCTAACGTGCTAAGGACCTTTTATTCTTACATGTGTCCAAAAGTTAATAAAGTATCTCTTCTTCTTCTTTCTTATACTACTACTGATAATAATAATAATTAATAATATTCAAACAGTGTTCGAGCACTGTTGCATGGGTGCTTTCTGCACAAAGCAGTGCAGCTCTTTTCATTTTAAAAATCATATTATCCATACATTTATATCTTCCAGTACTTGTTTTTAAATCTTTTTAGTTGTTATGCACCTAAACATTAAGACAAACCTGTTTCTGACAAATGAATGAACGAATAACAAAATAATCCACAGTCGTGTTGGCGTCACAGTTTTAGGGGAATATATAAGTATGAACAGCACAAATCAGGCTATATTCCTGCTCCAAAATTATCAACATGCTCAGTCACGATCTGCTGAATTCAAATTCATTCAAAGATTCAACCTCAAAGTCTCATTTTATTTTATTATTATTATTATTATTTTTTAAAAATCACATCAGGGCCTGTGCTCTGTAGTGAGATTATCTGGATGTGCTGCTGCAGCTTGGGATGACCTTGGCCTTGAGGGGGAAAAGACAAAACAGCTGAAAAAATTCCCAGGAGTTTAGAAAGAAACACAGGCGACCTTCTTTAAAAAAAAACAGGAAACATGAACACCTTTTGTCCCCTCTAAGGTGTTGGTTACTCCCTAAGGAAGAAGGAGTGGTGAGGGTTATTTCACAATACAAGGCTGATAATGACAAAATATAATAATAATAATTTGATACTTTTAGAGTATCTGACACTGTTTATTCTTATGCCGAGGTTAGCTGGATGTGAGCTCAATAAATAAACGTTTAATTCACATAAAACTTTGTATTTTTTATGAATGACAACACAACATAAACTTCACTCCCTCAGCTCCAAGTATGGAATGCTACTTCACATTCTTTACGTTACATCCGGTAAATTATCCTGCCGGGTGTTTAAGGAGAAATAAAACCAGCTGAAGCTTTTTGGGTTTTTTATTTCAAGTCTCTAACCTGTCTTTATTGTTTTGTTATTGTTTATAATGTTTCTCATACGTGGCAGCTGGGGACAGACCTGTCCACGCGTTGCTTGATGAAAGGCTTGCTAATGCTAGTTAGCTTCTCAACTTGTTAACCTGGCTAAACGTGGCTTGAGCTAACTTACTTACCTCCTATACAGCCCGCAGCGAAGTCCAATGCCATTCCCTCACAAATCTATCGTTTGAAATGTGTCAAGCGTGTTCGGTGGCTGACAAACTTAAAACACACAAAGCCTTTTAGAGGTGGGTACTTTGTTAGAAATGTCCCGGAATCTGTCTAAATTTGGTTATTTACAAACCCCCCCTTGCTGGGCTGAACACCAAGCTAGACGTTGCTGATGCTGACAATCGGAAGATACCGATTTCTTCCGATTAAAGACAATCACACGGACTCGGAACTTGGTTGTTTTTTCTGCTGATGTGTCCTCACTTCTCACTATTAAGGAGGCTCTCTTTCGGCCAAACCTTTTTCTATTTCTGTAACCGTGAAATGAAGAGGCGGGTGTTCAAAGTAGGGGGAAGAAGAAGAAGCGTGTTTGCCCTTTTTTAACGCAACCCAATCGGATTACTTGGAGGTGAACAACTCCCCTAGCGGGTACTGTCCGCCCCTTAAACCCATTGGCTGCTGGAGCTGGAGCTGGAGCTGGTCACTGCAGCAAACTATCACTATCACTGCTGATCCTTCCCTTTCCCCCAACGTCAAAATCAACAGTGTTATCATGACGGATACCGTCAAGCATGCTTGTGTATCCAACTAGAGTTCAGGACACCAACTTCACACACACACATGTGCAGCGTGTCTGCAATAAAACAAGACCTGCTGCTGCAACAAGTCTCTCTATGTAAATGGGAATCAGCCAAGATTACACATACAAGGAATTTCCTTTGGTATTTTGGTGCAGAACAACAAACAGTGAGAGGAAATTTAAAAAAAAAGCAAGTTCTGCAAGAGTCAATAAACATAAAAAGAAACAGAAAAATATGAAATATATATGTGCAGGAATGTGCAAAATTTCACAGGATTAAAGGTCCAGATAGGAATTGAATGTAGTATTCGTTAGTGTGTTATAATTAGTGTAAGATCACCTGAAAATAAGAATCGTGTTTTGTTTGAGCCTTCTATATACAGCGAGAGTGGGTCCTCTTCCATGGAGTCCGCCATGTTGAACCGCCATTTTTCTACAGTAGCCCTGAGCAGACAAACAAAACACTGGCTCGCTGTCACTTTTGCTTTTTATGTAAATTTCGCAGCCTGAGTTTTTGAGGGTGGCTGGTTCAAGTGCAGCATGGACCAAAGTACTGAGCATAGGCTGGTAGCTGGAGAGGTGCCAGTTCACCTCCTGGGCACTGCGGAGGTTCCCTTGAGCACGATGCCGAACCCAGCTGCTACGGTGCTGCCCATGACTCCACCATCTCTCCATGTACCTCTAGAATACTTTGCACATTCATAAATATGGACAGCTGTACTTAAGAATTTCTTATGATTACAATACAAAACTAGTGAGTTGACAGCTTCGCTAACGGCTGTCCAGTGTCATACTTGTATTCTTATTTTTCTAATCCTAAAATAATGTTTAAATGCAGAATTATGCGTACATGGTGAAGGCGTATCAGGTGCAGTGTCAGAGGGCTGCCTATTTAAAATTGTCAACAAATGTACCATCACCCATGAAGATGGAGTTTCTATAAGTAATGCTGTGTGACCATAGATAAATTAAAAAGAATTATGCATCTATAATGTAATACTTACATTAAATAAAATACATATGCATTAATGATTTGGAACTTATTTAATTTTTACATGTTTTAAAAAGATATATTTTTTGTTGTTCATGTACAATTTAATGTTTAATCTGGACATAAGTTCAATAAAACTTCTTCACTCTTTAGTTACCTTGAGTCACGTCCCTTTATGATAACAATACATTTGCTTTAGTTCTTTTGAGTAAGACTCTGATAGCCTACTAAGCTCTTAATACTAAAACTCAGATATCTTATAATGTGTCTCCTATCATCATTACAACTACCTCTTAACACCGTAAACAACATAACAACACAGTGAAGCCCCTTTTTTTCCAATCAAAGTAAGCCCTCTTAACCAACAGTTTTCAGAGTGTGTGTGTGTGTAACTGTGTTGTTGTTGGTCACTAAGCAGATTTATGCAACAATGTACATTTGTACTCCACTTTAATAGTCATTCATCCGGAGCTGATTTCAGCGCTCATGTGATGTTACAGCAGTGCTGCAAACACAAACACTTCATGAAGACAAATGTGTACATCTGGTGCAGCCAGCGGGAAGCTAACAAGTAGCATGACAATTAGCATGGAGGCTCGGGCAATGCCATGCTGAGCTTGACACAGCGAAGAACATCATTGTTCCAGTAATTTACATTTCAATTTCTCTTCAGTCAAGAAGCAGAGTATGTGAGAAAATGTCCGTCTTCCCATAATAACATATTAGGATAATCTTCAATGGAAAAAGATGGATTAATTATTTCTTCTTGTACTGGGATTTGTGACATGATGAATGTTGACACTCAAGCAGTCTAGAATTTAAAATTTAAAGGCCTGGGTGTCATGAACTGCTTGACTGTCTCGTCTGTGACTTGTTTGCGTCGCTCTTGATGCTGGGCGATCATTGGCTGCAGTGTCTCGATCAAAATCTTCTTCAGTTCTCCTGTTAGGAGAGCTCCACTTGCGTAGTCCTGCAGAGAGGAGATTGAATGAACACAACAAAGGAAAGAGTGTGATACACACATGAAATAAAGCCTGGACAATATCATTTGTTTTCTCTGATGTCCACCCTTACCTGTCTGATCTTCTCCACTTGTTCATCGTCCTCCAGGAAGAAGGTCAAGTACATGAAGGAGACGTCTACGTCTGGGTTTCCACCATACTTCCTGTGCTCCTCCACTGTGTCTTTTCCTCCCGAAAATGCATGTTTGTTGATCTGTGAGTAATAGTTCCATTTGTCAGACCAGTCAATCATATACAACATAAATCCAACTACTGATTGTAATAACTATTAATAGCAGCACCTTGTTTTTGATCTGCTTGGGTGTGTCAGTGAGGAAGATAGAGGAGTTGGCGTCACTGGCGCTCATTTTGGTCTGTGCTCCCTGCAGGGCGGGGAAGAAGGTGGAGTGCAGCAGGGCTGGTTTGGGATAACCGATCCTTGGAGCTACATCACGGGTCATCCTGAAGTAGGGGTCCTGGATGAGCAAGAGCATAGATACAAATACGTCATTGCAACATACAATGCTAATATGTGGTATTTTTTTACTGTGGTGCTGTCCTGACCTGGTCTATGGCGCAGGGGATGAGACACTGTATGTCCTTTCTGCTTCCGAAGATGTGTGGGAAAGAGTTACTGAAGGACGGTGCTGCCTGGATGGCTGGAAAGCTGATCTTTCCTGAATAGATGAAAAATAATAAAACACCATGAAGAACCAACAAAACTATTGACACTTTTGTACACATCAAATCACATCTTGAAAATATCCCTTTGTGAGAATTTGGCCTTTTAAAATTGCAGCACTGTAACCAAAAACTAGACACTTGATTTCATATTTCTTCCTCTTCCCTAAGTATTGTGAGTTGAGTTCAATGATTCTTCAGTTGTCTTACCAATGCAGTCACTGTCTGTGAAGCCAAAGATGCCTTTGACCTGGTTGAATGTCACATGCTTCTGGATCTTTACCACATTCCTGTAGAATTCAGGTGATGCACTGCAGAAAATAAAAAGGAAATAATAAAAAACAAGACTAAAATAACATTTTTATTCCAATGTTGGGGCTTCTAATGCATCATAGGAAACCTCAGCACTAAGGTCTGCCAGATAGGAATATAAATACAGCTTGTTGTCATATTTTACCCCATGTAGTCGAGGTCAGAGAAGATGAAGGTCTTGTTGACATCAAAGCCACAGGCAATGATGTCCTTGGCATTTTCCACAGCGAAGCGGTTACAGTCTTCTAGTGTTAGATCCTTCCACAGGTACTTCTCATCGTCAGTCAACTGGATCACCAGGGGGATGTCAAATACATCCTGCAACCACCTGGAACAAAGACGTTTTAGTTATAACTCTAAGATCAGCCGTACTGGTGAAGGATTTGGATCATATTTTGAGATTGTGCCTTGCTGATTTAACACTTAACCCTGCCTTTTGGGTTAGACAGCTCTTTGATATCAATACGTTATCAAGGGTGAACTCACTTGGTGAAGATAAAGGGGATGAGGTGACCAACGTGCATGGACTCTGAGGACGGGCCTCTGCCAGTGTAAAGGTAGAAGGACTTGTTCTTCTCATACGCATCCAGTACCTGATGCATATCTCTGCCAGGAACAGCAACAAGAGGAAAGGAATTTATTATCATTCCTACATGATCTGTCACCTTCTCACCATCATTTGTTTTACTTAAAAGGAAAATCTCAATGAGGTCAAATGTTCAAATGTAAATTTTTATGCTGACTAACTTCCCTTAGGTTTCAGAATAACTGAATATCAAAGAAGATGTGTCACACATTGAATTATGAAACACGCATACAGTGGAAGTCAAGAATTAGGAACTAGGAAACGATAATGCCACAATGACTGAACATTTCTGAACCTTTCCAGTACCTAAAATGCTGACCTGTGTGAAAAGAACATTCCTCTTCGGAGAAAGCGGTGAGGTTGCTGTCCCGCAACTTTCTCTATTCTGTCCACCAGTTCCTTGTCAATTTTACTGCTGCCAAACCTCACTATGGAAAGACATGACACAAGGTGAATTGTATAGCTTAAATGACATTATACTTAAATTACCCCCATATTAAAAAATATATTACTGACATTCATATTTTAAGTAAAAAACCTAAAAATATACATTTGACATATAACTTTCAGCTCTTTTTTAGGCTTGAAGATTGACAGGAAAGAGGGAGAGAGGGTGACATATAGCCAAGGGCAGAGGGCTGAAATCAAACCAGGTGAGCCACTTAGACACCCCAAACTTCAGCTTCAGGCCTCACTTGAAACTCATTTCAATCTTACCTATGAGTTTGTCGTAGTCCACTCCCTTGGCGTTGGTGGTGGAAACGTTCCATGGGTCAACTGTGTCTTCATCATCAGCGCCATCTGCTGCTGGCCCGTTGTCAGGAGCAACAGTGTTTTCTGAGGGTGGACAGCCTGCTTTGTAATCCTGACCTGTCATCTGTTTGTAGTCCACTTTCAGTTTTAGCAGCAACTGGACAGCAGCGTCAATATCAGCCTGAGGAACCCAAACACTGCTGTTAGATGACACACAGAAATAAAAGCAGCCAAATCCCAACAGATTTAAGTGGCGGTGTAAAAGCGATTCTCAGTGCACCCAAATTATATACCAGTGCAGTTAACTTTGTTTTCAGCTGTCTTATCTGCTTCTTCTGCAGAGATTTCTGCACCTGCTAAAACAATGGAGGTGAATGGAATTTTATTTGTGGTTCTCACAAGAGTTAAAAACTATATTTAAAAAAACTCCAGTTAAAGACTGTCAATATAGAAACAATGTCCGGGTTACTCTGGGTGAAGATGTTACAGTTAAATTTTTTTGAATGTCATTTTTTAGTGCCGTTAACTTGGATTATAAGTATATCACAGTGTGTGTAATTTTATATCACAATATTGTGTTATATATTCACATATATGTAAGTATATAAAATAACTTTACAGGATTTCTTTTTGGCTAATGCAGTAAATTAAATACCTAACAAATAAAAGTACATCACACTGATGCAAGAATCTAATTCAAATCTGATCTGGGCATAAAACAGTCTAGTTCACTGATTTGAAACATTGCTTCTAAAAGTATATTACACCCACAGATATTAAAAGACTAGTTATTGTGGTATAAATGAGATAGCACAAGTCTTAAAACCGGGGCAATTAAAAACAAAACCTACTGTAGGACTAGGTACCACTGGCAATAAGCGATAACATATTCTTTTTAAATTTAAATGAACCAACCCTTTAATAACTACAGAGTCATATTATCATTTTTACACAGTAGTTTATGAGCACTTACTTTCTGAGCTTTAGCTGTTTTCAAGGCTCTGACTTGGTCTCCTTGTGCTGTCAGTTTCTCGTAGAGCTCCACTGGACTCATGGCTCCTTCACAGTCTGTCATCGTCTTCACACTGGCTTGTAATCAGAATCAGAATCAGAGTCACTTTAATTCACAAGGTACATGTACACACACAAGGAATTTGACTGCGGTTACACTTCGCTCTCATAGAACATACAGATATAGACACAGGTACAGTTAAAAAACAAAACAGAAAACTTGACAGGTAAAAGTAGACATAAACATAAACATAATAATACATTTTATTTAAAAGCGCTTTTCTGGATGCTCAAAGACACTAAAAACACATTAGACTAAGTTAAGCATTAAAAGCTATTTTAAAAAGGTGTGTTTTTGTCAGTGATTTGAAGGCGGACAAGTCAGTACAGTCTGGGATATGTTTGGGGAGAGAGTTCCAGAGGAAGGGGAGGGAAGCTACAGAGAAGGCTCTGTCGCCCCAGGTTTGGTGCTTAGTCCTGGGTGGCAAGAACAAAAAACTATGTACATATAAAAAGGTAAACATGTATGTATGTATAGACAAGGATAAAAATGTTGTAATAAAGAATATAGTGATTAAATATAAAAATTAACGTGACATGTTCTGAATAGCATCTAGCATGAGACAAACAGATATATCTGGTATATCTGAATACAATAAAAATACAATAGAATAAAATACTGAGGTAGAAAAAATAAAAATAAAAACACAGAATGAGACATGGACACTTAAAAAACACAAGATAAATAGGTAGATAAGGTGCAGTGGCAACATGATGGTAACAGTGCTGATGATATGATGGTAGTGTTATTATTAATAACAGTATATAGTAATAATAACAGAATTACGGAGGCTTTATCTGCTCTGGCATTACTGTGTCTCCTTCCACAGCAGCTGTGAATACTCACATATGTGGACACACCACAGCTAACTGAGCTCGCTAATCGTCTGTTACTAGATTCACTTCACGCTGCTGCCATGTGTCATAAATGATAAACTTATAGACTTTACATTAAATAATTGATTAACTGATGTAATTATAGATAAATACAGTGATCATACCGTGCAGTATTCTTCACACAGCTGACAGCTCACTCATTTAACTTGCATCAGCCTGTGTGAGGTAGTGTTTGACTCAAACTCTCCCCTCGGCAAAACGGGGTTGCTCAAAAGTTCCGCTTTGAATTAATCGACGGAAAAAGCGCCAGCATGGAAAACCCTGTTGAATAAATTTAATACACTGAATGTTTACTATATTTTATCAGAAATTGCAGTTAATTAAGCTAAATATATGTAACACGAGCGTCTTCGCTGATAACCAACCGTCTCTTGCTGCTAACACGATTCGGAGGAGTGAGACAGCCGCTTCTGTTTCCGGCTTCTTTCAAAATAAAAGCTTTTACGCATAGGCAGGTCCTGACATGACTTGACAAATAGAAACACTGCTTTTATTTTGAAACTCTGCATTAACGCCATTGATTTTGCGGGATTTTGGACTGTTTGTTTTTGTGACCGTTCAACGCACAGAAGTCCGATTATTGATGGTTTAACCAGGTGACAGGTAGCTACAACAGTTTGCTGTCAGGTTAAGCTTTTATTTGTGGATTAAATGAGGCTTTAAATCAGAAATACAAACCAGTAATGTTAACTGGTAGCTAGTTTTGCTATAGTGACGCCGGTTAGACGCAAACTTCGTGCTCACGTTGTGTGACAGCGTCAGCCTACTGTCTCTAAATTACGTTTATAAGTCAGCTAACGTTAACAGACAACATGATTTGGTTAATAGTGACTTTGCTCTGTCCAAACGTAGTAATTAAGCCAGCTATGAGCTCTCTGTTTTGGCTATGTGTTGACTTAACCAGACAATTTACCCACGTTTAACTTAACGTTGGTTACAGTGCTGCTCAAAAGTTTGTGAACCTTACAGCGATTGTCAGATCTTTTTGTAAAAAAATACTAAAATAACCTTATTTAATGTTAAAGGTCCAGTGTGTAGAATTTAGTTGCATCTAGAGGTCTAATCGCTGTATTGCAATCTCCTCACATCACCCTCACCTTCCTAGTGTAAAGGAGAAACAACACTTTAAGGTTTGTCTGTTCTGGGCTACTGTAGAAACTCAGTGTTTCAATATGGCGGCCTCCATGAAAGAGGACCCGCTCCCACTGTAGATATAAAAGGATCATTTTAAAGTAACAAAAACAAAAAGATTCTTATTTTAAGGTGGTTATACATGCATGAAAACATAATTATGAATATTATATTCCATGTCTGCCTTATTCTGAAAATAAAGGCCCCAAATCTTACATGCTGGACCTTTTAAGTTATACCCCAATTCACAATACTGACATTCCAAATAATGGACTCAAACAAAAGAAATGGTTATATTGTCGTTCTTTATTTAAAAAAAGGGGCTGATTTAAGAAAAAAATTGATTTCATGGTTGCAAAAGTATGTGAACCTCTTCAGTTCATAGGATATTGCAACTCCTAACCTCAACCAAACAGTTTCTGTAGTGACTCATCAGTCTCTCATGTCCTCTCTGAGATCTCGCATGATTGACCTGTATGGGTTCACCCGGGTAAGACTAAAGTGACCTGGTTTCATCTCTGTTTCAATCAGTGATGCACAATTTCGTCCCTAAACATCTCTGATGTTATCGGTCCATTTCAGTGGTTAATGTAGGACTACTAATTTGTCCTGCCTGATTCTACTTAACTGCTTGTTTTGACCAATGCAGCTCAGGGTTCCCGAACGTTTGCACCTACATAAGTTGACCAAAAACTCTTTTTAATTTAGTCTTGACTATAGAGTATATTGAATTGATAAACCTGCACCTGTTATTTCATATAAAATATAATGGAATTGTGGCCAAGCAGCCACTAGATGTCACCATTGGGCCTCTAATGGATTACCCGCACTGACATCCCACGTGTTGTTTTTGTTTTCCCTTTATTTTCAAGTGTCATCATGTTGAGATGTCTTCATTAGTGGCCTACGAGGATTCAGAGTCAGATGATGATTCTCTTGAGCAAACCAAGGAGGGACCGCCAGCTGCCGTCCAAACTGGATTTTGTGAACAAAACCAAGAGGTCAGAGTGTGTAATTCCTCAGAGTTAACACTAAGCACTCACAGCTTCACACCTGACCCTGAGTCAGTGTTGGGACATCATGGAAGTAGCAGTTCTGCACCACAGCTGCACTCACAGCTGCACAGCTGTTTTGATTGGGAAAGAAGATATTGCAGTGATGTTAGAGCACAAGAGAAACAATTTAGATATACCACAGATCCACTAAGTTTACGTGCAACTCAGGGAAAGATCTCAGCACCGCAGACTCTTCCTCACAAGGCAAGCTTCAGCGATGGGTTAAAACCAGAAAAAAGGCATCATGCTGTTCCGTCTGTTGTCAGACCATACATCCCCAAGAGACAGAGACTTGCTACTTCAGTAGAGACTGCAGACCCAGAGTACTCAGCAGAACAAGTCCCAGGGAATCAGACCAGGGCAAGCCAAATTCTGTCAGAAGTGTCACCGAGAGTAAAGCCGTATCTTGCGCACAAGCCCGGTGCCGCAGGGATACCGAGGAGGCTTCTGATGAGTCTGGGAGGCCACCAGGGTCCGGTCAACACAGTGCAATGGTGTCCCGTGCCTCACCTCAGTCATCTGCTGCTGTCTGCGTCCATGGACAAGACTTTCAAGGTATGATTCAATAAATCTGCTGACTTCCAGAGGCTATGAAATGTGAAAAGTGTTTCTGTTGTGCAGTGCTTTCAATCTGTTGTATTGTATTTTATTTCATCTGACTTCAAAATTCATGTTTTAATCATAATTCTGATGTTTATTCCATGTGATAAAAATGTGTCCTCCTTTCTCAGTCTGACTGCTCCAAATACAAGGTGGTCTAAAATGGTGTTTTTTTTTTTTGCCTGGCACAATAATCCATTTATCAGTATAGTTTCAGGCAGGTCTAAGGGGATGATCACTCACCTGACATTCAGTGTAATTGGCACAGCGTTAAAGGCAATGCGATAATATCTGCCCCATAGACTGTGGCCCTGCTGTGTCAATTTATAAATGTACCACAAAACACTTTCTTTAGAATCATATCTGTCACTGTCAGTTGAATGTGTGTCAGGACCCATGGGACTTCCTATCTCTCTCTCTCTCTCTCTCTCTCTTTTTCTAAATCCCCCTACCCCTCTTCATTTTCTGTATTTCACACCAGGAAAACAATCCCTCATTTCCCTACCATAAAGGTCAAGTCATGCAGGTGTCTGCCGGTGACTAAATATTTCTATTCCAGCACAAAACCGCGTACGCCACCAATATCCTAAGAGGACTCTAAATAATTAATTTAAATATGCATGAGCCCATTTGCATAATCATACAAGTGCAGCAGTATGGCAGCCACCTCCTTTGGCACCTGGAACGGGCGGTTTAGAGCAGATGGTCGAGGCGAGGAGAGGGGGAGACTTGGCTGTTTGTATGCGAGGATTTCTCTTCTTCTCTATCTCAGAGTGTTAAACCAATAGATAAAAAAGCATATGAAATACTCTTACTCATCTGTGCATGTCTGGTGAGACATTTCACTCAATTTCAGTGGAGGATTTGAGAGATGAGGAATGGAGAGCTTTAGATAATCTTTTAGCTAATTTAAGATAGACTTGATAGACCAGAATTGCAGGATTATGAGGTGATATGAAGACTTAATTCTGTAATAGAGTTTGCATATTATCCCCATGTCTGTGTTGGCTCTCACCAGGTTCTCCAGCTTCCTCTCACGATCCAAAGACATGCAGGTTTAATAGGTTAATTGGTGATTCTAAATTGCCCCCAGACGTGAATGTGAGGGTGAACGCTTGTTTGTCTCTATGTGTCAGCCCTGTATTGAACTGTACCCAGCCTCTCGCCCAGTATCAGCTGGGATCGGCTCCAGCCCCCTGCAGCACTGATTAGAATAAGCGGTCATGTAAAAAGGAATGAATGAAAAACCTACGTGTACCTTTTACTGTGTTTAATGTGTGACAGAGAGTAAGATGTGCTCATATTCACAGTCACAAGCAGTTATTTCAATAAAGACACTTATTTATTGCAATATATCGGCCATGTAATGCATCTCGATACTTTTTTATGCCGTGGTTGCAGAAAATACTATTTTGCACAGTATGATACCTCAAAATGCAGTATAATAAACGGCAGGTAACCATAGTAACAATACTTCCAAACTGTGTTACCAGTTAACTCTCATTGATAAAACCTAAATTTGGACTACTTGAATTAAATTAAATACAAACTCTGAAGGGCCACAACTTACATTTGTTGTCAAATATTTATAGAAGAAAATCAAAATGTTCATTACAATTTATTATATTCCAAAGTACGTATTGCTTGTTTTGATCAAATAGTCACAGTTGTGCATTTGAAAGAAGGAACTGTTAAACGATTTGGCTTGAAAGGGAACTTGACTGATTATCAGTTATCTGAATAGTTGCACAGGGCTCTGCAGCCCTGCTAGCCGCTTGGTTAAGGAGCATTTGACCTAACTGCAGCATCTACAGTTTGATCTCCACCCTTTGTTGCACATCATACCACGCAGTCTATAACTTTGTTGTTTGATAAGCGCTATGGTCTAAGTATAATAGTAAACTTCCGGTGTCCCGGTTTATGAAATTACGGGCACACATGTCAGAATGCCGCTCCATACCTTTGTTTGTTTTCTTGTGTCATGTCAGCTTGTCATACATTATCGCTTCCTTATTGATACACCACACAGCTACATCGATTATGTCTCTCAGCACTCTTGCACTCTGTCCACAGCGATTCTGTTCTGTTCTCAGTGTGGAGACATAGAGGGGACACACTCCATCAACACTTACCACTCTGTGCTTATGTTTCCTTGCCAACACCCTTCAGGCTTCCGCCTTCTCCTCCTCCATCCTGTCTGTCAGTTTCTCAGAGGCAGAGACTCAGACTATTATTATTCCAGCCTGTTTGTAGCTGTAGTCACCATGGCTACGGCAGGTGTAAGGCAGTGGTTTTAAGCTGATAACACGAATACCAATTTAGTTTTAATTACCGAGAGTCATTTAGGGAGCAGATTACCCCAATGAGTCATCTGCAAGGATCCGCTCTGCGTGTCTGTTAAGTGGTCAGTGAAATTAAAGGATGCAAATAAACAATCGCTCATTTTCACCCAGGCCTAAGTCTCACATTATTGCAGTGGTGTGCGCATTGAATGGTGTTGTCATGGTGAATATCAAGTGACACCGTCTTACATTAGAGACAGGGCTTAAACAACTTGTCACGTTGTCAGACTTGTTATGTAAAAGTGTTGAGTTGAGTATCTTGTGACTTCAGATGATATCATCAGTTCCTGTTCAACAGATTTTCGTGTTGCCTTGAGATGGCAGTGTTTCCCTAAGCCTAAGCTCATACAGGGAACATGGCACATCCTGTTGTACAATGAATGGAAATATTCTTAATAGATGCTTCGCTACAATATTTAGCTTTTTTTGCAATTAAAAGTGTGATTCTCTGTCTCTCTCTGTGCTTTCTTCTCACCCCAGAGGCATCTCTGGCATTCTGTTTGTTAAACTTACTGCCTGCTGAATTGATATGTCACTCTCCCCTCATCCATCGCTCTCCCGCCCGCCTGTCTCCTGTGGGAGTCGCGGTACAGAATTTCTCAATGTGTTTCCTATGCTGTATGGCGAAATCATCTTTAATAATGAAACACAGAGAGAGAGAGAGGGAGGCAGAGAGGGATCTGCAGTACCCCACAGATCTTCAAAGTTCGTCTGTGGCCCTGTCATTGCCGGTGAAGCAAAAAAAATACTTCATAATTAGTGTAATATACTTCACCTCAGTGGGCACCAGACCAGACTACCCACTGGATTTCAGGCTGTGCTTCAGGGAGAGGCATTTCTCTTTTGACACGTCTGCGAGAAAATCACACTCTTCATCAACAGGACATCTGATGAAAAACATGTCACAATATTGACCAGCCTGGGTGCCAAGTGATCCTTTTGAAGCACAGTGCAAAAAAAAAAAAACAGCTCAAGCCAAAGACAAATTCAACAGTAGAACAAGCTGGCAGATTAACACCTCATTCTTAATTAACTGTCTGCTTTTTTAGACCTCTTTTTGCACTTTATTTGTACCGTGATAGCACATTTAAACCAGCAAGCTTGTACATAATGCAGCCATGGCAGTCACGACTAACAGAAGGCAGCAGGGTGCTTTTCACTTCTGCTCTGTCTATAATCAGGCGAACCATTAAAGCCATTAGACCCCCCGGAGAATTGATTTATAGGCACACTCAAAGGTAATTAGTTTGATTAATTAATTATAAAGGTTGCCTTTGCTCCTAAATCCAGCAAATAAGCCTGGTTTGTATACATATTGTGCCAATATATCCACCGGCACTTTGCTGAGTAATTTCATTTTGTTTCATAACAATTGAATTTAGATGAGGCTTAGATTATATCTTTCATCGCTTTGAAAAAGAGAGAGACTGCATTCACCAATTCTCATTCACTCAGGAAAGATTTTCAGGGCCAGAGGAAACATTACATTCATCATCTGCAAAGGCATGGCAGAAAGATTTCACTTTGTTTCCTCTTTTCAGTTGGAGAGCGGCACAGTGGCCGCCAAACCAAGCCTGGACTGTTTGATTCTCAGTAAACTGCCTTGAAAACTCATCCAAAGGATGCCGGTCCTTTCCTTTTGTTTGAAACACAGTGTGTCAGTTTTGTCTCCTTTTTTTCCCCCAATGCTTCTTTCTCTCATGCCGCATGTTATTTCACCTGGCGTTTGAGGTGTAAAGGATGCCCGGGTCAGCCTTAGACTTTTAGCCTACCTACAGCAACTATTCTTTGTATGTCAGTGATGCGAGGAGTCAAAGGAACCTACAAAGACTGAGCACAAATAACTGACATAACCTTGTGTTTTGGATTCAACTGTTTAAACTCATCAATCAGTTGAAATGGAAGTTGTGTATTTCACACAGTAGAGCTATGAAAACCTTCTGCCAGAACTGTTTGAGCACAGTCAAAATGTCAATGCCGCAGTCTGGGTGTGTTATGAGTTCCGCTTGATGTGATGTGACCGTGTCTGTCAGGTGTGGGATGGAGCAGAGAGCGGGCGATGCCTGAGGGTTTACACCTGCCATTCGGGAGCCGTGCGCGATGCCTGTTGGACCCCCTGCGGGCGACACCTTCTCACCGGCTCATTTGATAACTCTGCTGTGATCACCGACGTGGAGACAGGTGAGCAGCAACATTTCTTTCTGAAGGTCTGTTGAACACGATGTCACGTAACAAAACACTCAAAGGTACAATAAACTTGAATAACCTTAAAAGTTTTGAGGAAGTGGAAGTCAAACAGCAGCACACTTGCTTAATTAGAATTCGGCTTTTTAACAAATATTTTTCTCCGAGCATATTGCTGGCGTTGTGGGAAAACAAAACTTCTTGCCCATTTTTTTTTTTCTAACTCAAAAGTTAGTCTAGTAATTTATGTGTGCAGTGCCTCGGTCCCCAAAACTTGTTATAACTAAAGCCAATTGCAAAGCTGCTTCTCTCTCTCTCTCTCTCTCTGTAGTCATGACCCATTTAAGGTGCAGCCTTGAAATTTTTCAATAAAGACATTTTTTTATTGCAACATTATATTGGCCATGTAATGAATCTAGATACTTTTTTATGCCATGGTTGCAGAAAATACTATTTTGGCTGGCAGGTGTTCGTTAAGATTGCACAGTATGATACCTCAAAATACAGTATAATAACCTGCAGGTAACCATAACAACAATACTTCCAAACTGTGTTACCAGTTAATGCTCATTAATAAAACCTAAATTTGGACTACTTGAATTAAATTAAATAAAAAACGTATAAAAAAAAATATAGGGCCACACAGTTTTTGTCATTTAGAAGAAAATCATTAAAAAATGTTCATTACAATTTATTATCTTCCAAAGTATCTTATTCCTTGTTTTGATCAAATATTCACAATTGTGCATTTAAAAGAAGGAACTGTTAAACAGTTTGGTTTGAGAAAGAACTGATTATCAGTTATCTGAATAGTTGCACAGGGCTCTGCGGCCCTGCTAGCCGCTTGGTTAAGGAGCATTTGACCTAACTGCAGCATCGACAGTTTGATCTCCACCCTTTGTTGCACGTCATACCACGCAGTCTTAAGCACATTTGCTTAATTAGAATTTAGCTTTTCAACAAACGTTTTTCTCCGAGCATATTGCTGGCGATGTGGGAAAACAAAACTTCTTGGCCATTTTTTTTTTCTAACTCAAAAGTTAGTCTAGTAATTTATGTGTGGAGTGCCTTGGTCCCCAAAACTTGTTATAACTAAAGCCAATTGCAAAGCTGCTTCTCTCTCTCTCTCTCTCTCTCTCTCTCTCTCTCTCTCTCTCTCTCTCTCTCTCTCTGTCTCTCTCTCTGTCTCTGTAGTTGTGACCCATTTCAGGTGCAACCTTGAAATCAGCATTTTTAGAGCAAATACATCATAACCATTCAACTATCCCATTGCAAGGACCGAGTGCAGCCGAGAAATGCTTTCTTTTCTGAAAATTTAATTGGAATTTTTTTTTTTTCCGCTAGAAGCCTGTTCCCAAAATCCACTGGGCTCCAGACCCCTTTTAAATGGCGACATTTTCCATTTCATTGTTCTCTATTTAGACCTGAAAACCTGTAGTGACACTATAGACTCATTTAGGGAGG
This sequence comes from Miichthys miiuy, assembly GCA_036365135.1. Lineage (NCBI taxonomy): Eukaryota > Metazoa > Chordata > Actinopteri > Sciaenidae > Miichthys > Miichthys miiuy. Next base: position 16,517,364 of record CM071615.1, on the reverse strand, counting down.
AGGTCGATCCTCTAAATTAAGTTCTATGGAGGACAAACGTTCGCTTCAATGGAGATGGTGCTGAAAATGGGACACCATTCTCTCGCTCTCTCTCCTTCTATACATAAATACCTCTATCTTTCTATATCTCACACACACTTACACACATATATGTACAGCACAATTAAAGAACACAATACGCTGGCTCATTGTGTTTGCCGAACCCTTTGTGTGATCATACAAACCGTTTTCAAAGTGACATTTACAAGACATCAATAATTTGGTTCGAGAAGCTTCACTTTCTGGCGGGCGAACATTTAACAAGCATGACAGAAAAGATGAGAACAAGTCATACAGCCGACGTACAACAGGGAGACTGCTTGTTCAGCAGTTCATTTGCTTCATCTGAGACAATTCATGAATTTCTCCACGGCTGAAATAAAAAAATATGTTTCACCTCAGCTTTCTGCTTCAACTGAACAGAGCCTCCGCTATCCGTCATGTCCGCTCAACATTTAATGTTCCAGTGTTCATATATGTAGGCAAAGACTTCAAAGAGGTCCAACATACTATGGACATTATTTCGAGGCCCCTGTGGCAACTACATCTCTTGGGTCAACACATCGCTGTGATGACTTGCTGCCGTTTGCACTTCCCCTCTCAGCATGTCTGTCAATACTGCCAATAAAGCCTACGGATAATAGCTTGGCCAGCCCATTAAACACACAGGCAGCTCCAGGAAGGGGATCAATAATAGATACATTACCACAGGAGCGGCCACCATGACCTTACACCGGAACGTCACAAACCACAAACATAAACAAACAAACGTTTATTTTGGTCCTATACTTTGGTAGCCACCAGTGGCTCGCTCAGCGCTTCGAGATGTCCTAGTGGGTTCAAACTAACAGCTTTGAAGTAATGTCAGACATCCAAAGAACCCTCACACATCAATCCTGCAACGCTCTTTCTATTTCTTAATGATATTTTATTATTCTTATTTATTTTCTTTCCACTGTTATTATTTATTTGTACGAGAATTGAATAAACCATATTGTTTCTGAGGATGAAAGGGGCTGCAGATGTGTGCTGGCACTGCCGAGCAATAAGCAAGCATTCATATGGCAGCGCGAAATGAAGAAAATTTAATTTAGTTGCATATTAATATGGGAGTTGGGAATTCCTGCCCAGTTTCTGCACAGTTGTGGTGCAATTTAATGCATTACAGCTTACACCTCTGCACTGACACTTTAAAACCAATCATCCAGTATTCAAGCAGTGAAAAGGATATAGAGGCCAAGCTGCATACTTAATTTGCCTCATAGTTAGCAACTGGGGTAAGCTCTTTATATGTCTGACACATATGACTCATAACAGGGCTTCACCAAGGGTTTGGCATATATTATGACAGTGATACTTAAAAACTGAGAAACCTCCCGACATTCGTGTTAACATTTGATCTACGGAGAGTGATGGGATACTGAGCGAGCTGAGTGTTTACCACGTCAAACTGTAATCAGGATGAATGTGATCTTTATGCTCTTCACAGTAATGCAGAGCCTCTCAGCTTTAACAAGGAAGGCAGCTGGGTCTATTCTGTTCAATTGAGCTCTGTTTGGAGATGTGTGCAGGCCCTTTTAATGATCAGGGAAAAGTCTTGTAGAACACTTGACCCTGTATTTCACCACAGCATAACCTAACCAAATGCTGCACCTATTGGTGTGTTTACAGAGAGATGGAATCATAGAAGAGCCTATGCATACACAATGATGTGCGCCCATTTTCCGTGGCCATCTTTGCAGTTGTTTCTGTGTCCAATTTAATTTGTACAATCTTATATCCACTCCCAGTGGGCCACAGACAGGCTGTCACGGTTGAATAGCAACAGTAGAAGGAGGATATAGGGAGAGCAGGTTAAGAGGCATAATGCAGGAAGAGAAGGAGGGGAGGGGGGGGACGAATGCAAAGAGAGAAAGAAATCAAAAGAGGCAGAATAAATTCAGAGAAAAAGAAACAGAGACAGCAGGAGTTGGGGAGTGGAATAAATGAATTTCATCTGGAGGGCATGAGTGTGAAGTGGCAGCTGTTGTTGTGTCCTTGGTAAAGCTGATTGGTGGAGGCTGGCAGAGGAAAATCTGCCCACCTACCCACGGGCTGCCACAGGTTGTGCATGCAGGGCTTGAGTTCTCTGTGCAGGTTCCCTCGGGCACTGGCCGAATGGCGCTCGGCCTTGCTTTCCATGAACCAATAACACACAAAGACAGTGCCAGTGTTGGAGTGGGCTGTGCGTTGCCCTTCCACCTCACTTTGGCTTTGCAGAATCATATTTGATGAATGTACCTGAAGGCTTCAACAATAGTTAAATTGTAAGATGGAGTTTCACAGTTTTTAAAGAATGAGCTCCATGTGCCAGTAGTTCATGCATCCATCCTTCACATATACTTGCTTATCTTTTAGAGGATGGTGGGAGGCTAGAACCGATCCCAGCTGACATTGTGTGAGAGGAGGGGTACTCCCTGGACAGGTTGCCAGTCAGTCACGGGGCTGATGCGTAGAGACAGACAATCATTCATTTTCAAAGTCACACCTACGGGCAATTTTCTGTGCCAGTAGTGCAAGAGCAAAATAATGAGTCACATTGGGGGTTTGAGACCGGGGATCATCCCACAGAAAATTGTTTGTTTTTAAAATGTAACACATCAGTATATATCTGAGCCAACCATGCAGTCCATGTGGAGAAAGTGTTCATTCTTTTGCAACAACGAAATTCATACCCTGGATTTTTAGCATTTACAGGCTTCTAGCACAGCTGCTGCTACTTTAGGTACATCATTTGTAAAAGAAAAAAATAAAATAATGTTATTTTCACATAATTGTTTTCACATATTTAATTGTGATTGCTCCCGAAATTCATTTTAACTTGCAGAAATAAAAACTTAATAAAAACTGGAAAACACCAGTCTTTAGGGAATTTTATCTCCAAAATCTACATCTGTCACTTTATATAATCATAACCTAGTTTAGCATTTATGAGAATGATCCAAGAGTTTTAATACCAGTTTCTTATAAATGTTCCAATAACATTAGCTGTTAGTTTTCAATGTTTTTTTTTTTTTGTGCAATCAATGTATTTTCTTTGATATTTTCTGTTCTGCCTTGTTAACACCTGCTTTACATGTTCAGGGAGGTACCTGCACACCAGGAGACAATGCGTGCAACACACCCACACACACACACACACAGACCTCCATATGCCACTGGCAAGCATATCTGCATTTTGACCTACTTTGAAAGCTTACCTGCTAGGTTAACATGGGTCTTACATGTTATGTGACAGAAAAAACAAAACTTTCTTTGGCACACACGTAATAATATTCATTAACAGCAGTAAAAGACATTGGTTGATTCCTATAAAGTGTGATGATATGATTTATAAACATCCAGCATGGAGCAGGGTGTGATTCAAGAAGCCTGAGCATTTGGTGTTTTGGAGCTGCTTGAATTATTTTTACTTTTCGAGGGTCCCATCTCCCTGCCCCCTTTAGAATATCTGCAGTATATTAAGTGTAATTTGCAACACTCACGTTATTAGCAGCCCTTGATGGGAAACAAAAGTGATAACTATAGCCTACTTGTGCCGACTTAGAGTGTGCAGACCTTGTACTCTTCAAGATCATTGAAACAGATCCAAGCCTTAACGATCAAGGTAAATTTGCTATTACAATGCATAAGCGCCTCCTAAATGTAGCTACTTTGCATAGGAGGTTAGTCAGTGTTTGTGCTTGCACGCTGTGGAATTATGTGATCTTTTCAGATACTGAGGGCTTGACGCTTCCTCACTGCGTTTCCTTTGGATTTCAGTTGAGCTTTGAAGCTTCATTGTCTACCTTGCAAACAGCAGTCTAAAAAGAATAATAACACAAGGTCTACTTAGTTTGTGTTTCTAAAGCTTTCAACTGCATCCCAGGGCCTTCTCTGGTGCATGGAGATGTTTTGTTGTCACAGAGCTGGTTTAGTTGTTATCATGTGACCTATATTTGGACTTTGGTCATCTGAGACCAGGTGGTCCTATATTTTCGGCCGTATTTCAGTTGTTTATGGCACTTGCTTCCTATCATGTTGTAATCGTTTAACACTGAGTCTTGAACGTCCGGCTGTACTGTGTCGAAGGAAGCACGTAAAATGCAGTAATATTAAGATTTCAAAGCACTTTCTTCATGCAAACTGTCATGAAAACATCAAACTGATTATAAATATAACCTATAAAGTATATTTTTAAAATATATTTTAGGTACAGCTTGTTAGAACCAAGTAATGTGCTTCTCACCAGTGCTTATGTTGCAGTGACAGCACCCTACTTCGGTGGATCCAGTAATGAGGGAGAATATCCATTTCATCCCAGCTTCCCTCTGCTCTAAGGGGCTCACCCCCGCCATCCCAATCAGCACTGTAGTCATCCACTGAGTGTCAGCTCCACAGCACGACCACAGTTTCTTTCAGGACTACAAAGTAAACCGTCTAGGAGGAAGGGACAGATCACTGCAGCCTTTCCTTATCTCCCCTCTCAAGCAGGCTAATTAATCTTGCTTAATTAAAACATGACGAGGCCCTATTTATTATAGAGAGAATGTTGATTTTGCATCGTCTTGCCAAACATGAGTTTTAAATCTCAATGACGGATCTTTTCTGTATCGCTACGGGTAAGCCAATTAAGCAGGAAGCGTGAGCCCGACGGCAATGCCTTTCTAAAACTTTGGATCAATGCAATCGAAATTTGGGCACTTGCTAGCCCACCCCTAAGTGAAAGAAGGTCCATTTTTTTGCTGCAGTTTATTAGCTGTGACTCATTCACCCTTCTAAAAAGACTCGGTAGGAACTGGAACAAGTGTGTAATGAAGTGCTTTTCTGTTGTGTGCTAACTGCCAAAGACTGTTTTGGATTGGGTCTTTGTTGTTCGATGAATTAATGAGAAGCCGTTGAACCCTGAGGTGTTCTACTTTGCATAGCCTTTTGACTGAGCTGCTGGCTCATTGTCTGGCTCGGTTCCTCGTGTAGCCTTCTTCATCGTTTTCCCAGGAAACTAATTTTTGGTCGCACCCTGTCAGGCCTAATTATATTTAAGCCCCTCAGTGTTTTTGTTTAGTGTTTGAGTATGACAGTTTTTAATTGATTTAGATAGAGCCGCCTCTAGCCAAAACAGTGTTTCATACTCTCTTGTCTCCTAGTTGGGATTATCATTTTGTCCTGAGTGATGGTTAAATCAGGTTGCTTTTTAGAGACTGATACATATCATGCGCTGCTGTGCTGTCTGGAAATATCCCAGCCACGCTCTTGCAAATGCACTGAAGCCTGCCCGCAAAGGCTGTGCAATCTCTTTCTGGTCAGTCCCGTCATCTTCAATCATTAGAATTCTTTAAGATAGACAGTTCAGTTTTTGCATTTTTCTGGGGCATCAAGTGATTAAAAATACAAGATTCATTTCATCACAAGAAACTGTCCATAGTCCTGTGTGAGATTATGTGAAGCATTTTCTTTTTAGTGACAGAAGGACGTGATCGGAATCCGATGGAAGTTGTCTGTAAAGCTCACATTGCGCGTCTGACCGGAGATCTTCACAGGAAGCTTCTCATCCCTCCTCACGCATCATTCCTTCATGAATTTCAAAAGGTGCACTGAGCTGAGCTGGGATCTTTGGCAACAACTTACTGCAGGATTTACTGAGCTCGTTTTCGAATCACTGTTTATAAGCAAAGGCGACGGCACAATTTAATTACACGCAATCTTTACTGCACAGGAATCTATTGGGCGATTCACAAGGAGGATTGGATCCTTGCACTGTGCTCAATTAATAAACCAAAGAGAAGTTTCGGCAGCATTTGCATCTAAGAGGAAATATGGTTGAAATTTATGTTGTTTATTTTAGTCTTGACAGTGGAGAAAGACAAAATATCTAATCAAGCTTTTCATGCAGCACGAACCACAGCAGTTTGTCATTAGTTTAATAGTCTGAACCTTTTTATTCTGTTTGAATGTGTAGAGGAACACATACATCTGCGCTCTTAGTTTGTTTTAACACTTACAAACTCATTCACACAGAGTTTATTGGTCTGTTTAGACGGATGTGAGCTGAAGGAGTGATACTCTCTGGGCAGAGATTAAACAGCCGTTAGGTGATTGCTTGGTGTCTCGGGGGAAATGTTGCAGCCCAGAGAGGACAGAAACCAGCCAGGGGTCAGAGTTGAGCTGGAAACGTGTTCCTTAGAGCTGAGTAGGCAATATACTTGGGTGAAAACACTGCATGCACTCACATATACACAGTTCATCAAACATCACCTAGTGGACAATGTATTGTTTCATGGATCAAGAAGATTATGAAATGACAATATATACATAAACTTATACTGCTATATATAGTAATGTGAAGCATCTGGTCAGTGAGTATAAACATAAGTTGTCCTCTGCAGTTTCCTTGCTGAACTCCTTTAATTGTTCTGTTTCCTGTGAATTATATATCTGATATCGATGTATGAACAATGAAAAGTATATTTAAACATGATAGTATGGAAGCCATGCAGTAAAGCAAATAAACTTTTTGATGATTTTTATTTTTTTTTAAATTTTTTTAAATGTTTTGTTAATATTTCTCAAACATTTTTATGCTGAACTTAAACTTGTTGATACCAGGGCTGCAACTGCAGATTTGTTTTGTTTAATAGAGTATTTGTTTTGTCTGTAAAACGTTAGATAATAGTGAAAAATATCTATCATAAATCCCACAGTCCAAGAGTCCAAGTTGGAATGTTTTATTTTGTCCGACTATTAGTGCAAACCTCAAAGAAAATCAGTTCATCACAAAGCGTCACATAAATATTTGACACTTTCCTCAAGAAGTCACTTTTTGATAATATCTGCTTGAGTTCACTACTGACAAAAGACATAAAGATTTATAATTTCAGGAGGAAGCATTGATCTTATTCTCTTCTCTCTCTCTCTCCCTCTTTCTTATTTCCTCTTCTCTTTATAGGGCAGCAGGTGGTGAAATTGGACAACCAGTTCAAGGTGATGTGTGTGGTCTTGCATCCCAGCAACCCAGAGGTACTCCTGTGTGGAGGCTACAGTTCAGTGGTCAAGGCCTGGGACTCTCGCAGCTGCAAGGTCAAACTTATTAACCTCCTTAGAGTAGATTTATCATTTTTATTGACTTTGGTTCACCGACTCTTGTTTGACCTTTTTATAAATCTAAGGCTCGTAGGCTTTGAACACGTGCTCCTCGTCCACGCCTCCCTCCTACAGTTATTCACTAGTTGAAACAAGATAGTCAACATGTGGCTGTGCACAATGGCCCATGCTATATTACACTAAAAGGATAATATTGCTGCATACATAGAAGTAACACTGCAGATTATCTCACTAATTATTCAAAGCAAATTTTAATTTCATTCGGGACTCATAAATCTTTCCCGTGAAGCTGCAACCTAATATTGCTATTAAGCTTAATGGACTGTTTTATATGATAATCCTATTCACTTCCTCAGAATGTGAGTGTTCACACGTAATTTCTTTCCCCGTGGCGTACCGACTTGTTTCCCTGCAGGGTTTTACATGTAAAGCAACAGGGATTGCTTCTGCCAGTAGATGTCAATGTCAGTTGTAGAGTGAGCATAGACCAGTCCTCAGCGAATAGGTTGTTAATAGTGTAGCATCGTGGCTAACCTGTCAATCTTAGCTCTGGGCTGTGTGTTTCTTGCTCCAGGGTGAAACCCCACTAGATAAAAGGGCTGAGACCCACAGGCACATTAACCCATTAGCCTAAAGTCTTTCCAAGCAGAGTCATGAGGTTAACCTGCATGCATTAGATTTTCTACCACGTTATGTTAAAACTCTAGCAAAGCAGAGGGAGAGCAGTTAAAGTTTGCAGTTAGGGGTTAAAGGTTAAATTGCTAGCTGTTCAGAAAATTAAACCTAATCTGATCAAACACCCTGTGAAGAGAACTAAAAAGAAAAGTGTGAATAAATGAATGTTCTCTTCAAATGAGAAATACATTCAGTCAACCGTAGCCCAGATCACGACTGACTGGTGCTTAGCCTAAACTGGTTTAAAGATTTGAGAGGTTTTATGAAGTCCATATGCCAACAATATACTTTTTTTGTTTGTTTTCTTATTAGGTTATATTTAAGTTATTAACCCGTCATCACTGATGGGCAAGAAAATTAGCATATTCGGTTGATTTAATTTTCGATAGTGTGCTGATTTTGTTCTTAATTACTCAATCGTTTAGACTGTTAAATGTCAGGAAGTATAGATTTTTATTATTTAAATTGCTTGTTTTATTTAATAATCAGTCCAGGAACCAAAAAGAGAGATTTAGTTTTCCTTCATATATGACAAAGAAAAGTGTCAAATCAAATTCTTATCCATGAGAAGCTGGAACCAGAGAATGTTGGCCTTTTCTCCTTAAAATTTACTTCTTTTTTTCATAATTGATATGTTGATATGTCAATCGACTAATTGATTATTCGACTAATTGTTGCAACTGAGTTTCACTCACGTGCTGGTGCTGGGTGGTATACTGTCAGGATAGATTAAAACCTGAAAAGTTTTGTCTGGACTGACATTGTTTTGGCCCGATAATGAGACTGAATTAATGAATTACTGACAAAAAACGGGCAGCAGCTTTGAGATCTTTTACCGGGCCAATGTTGATACCAATAGTTTATAATCCACAACAGGCACACAGACAACATCTATGTTGTCCATTAACACCAGCTGCAGTGATTCTGCCACATTGTGTCATGTTACTGCATTAAATATCAATAAATATATAGCCGAACCTGACAACGCACTGTATAATATGATGTATAATATAATACAGATGCTGCTTTACCTTTAATATAACAGATTTACAGTACTACATGTATGTTCTAGCAACAGTCTTACAGTGTTCAGTGTTGGATGCATTGTGGTCATCAGGCACAGCCCAATGACTGACAATATGTCTTTATAGGCAAGGGCTACTGACAAACTGTAGTAGCTATCTTGTCAGTCCGCCTTAAGGACAGAGGTCCAGATGTTCCCTTCCTTCCTGTTAATGACTCTGCTGAGCTGAGTGCCATGAGTGAACTAGAAAAGTGTTCTGAAAGTAACACACAGTGACTGAAGAGCATTTCTCATGTTTTTTTTTACTATGAATTGTTTGTATGTTGTGTGTGTGTGTTTGCAGGTGGTTAAGGCGTACAAAGCAGGGATCCAGCAGACCTTGGACATCCTGTTTCTAAGAGGTGGTGCAGACTTCATAACAAGCTCCGACTGCGTGAGCAGAGACTCTGCGGACCGCACCCTCGTGGCATGGGACTACGAGACCACCGCCAAGGTCTCCAACCAGATCTACCAAGTAGGAAAACCTAAACGCTAATGAGGAAAAAAAAAAAATAGCCTCTGAATAAATACAGTACTGATTGGCACCTGATATTGAATTTATCAGCAAAAAGGCTTAAAAGCAGTTTGAATTTTAACTGGCTAATCACATTTCCCATTTAAGGTTACACTCCTGGGGAAGCTGATGTGAAACAAGCTGGTAATGAGGCATGTGGAACTGGCATATTTTGACAGTTACATGGTGCTGGAGGAAGTGTGCACTATACTGAGTGCCACCTTTTTTTAAAATATGATTTTAATAACCTTTGTGCTTTTTTGGTATTGAATAAATTCTCACACCTGAATCAGTGTTTCTGCACATTGAAGTCTCAGGAGTCTTGTAAATTCTTCATCCTACTCTTAATATGTAAGAAAGGATGGACTAATCCAATCCAATACAACGGCACAAACTGTGAGCTCAGAAATGCCTTCAACGGATTGATTGTATTATAGTATGAAGCGTTTGTTACTTTATCCACCTGCTGAACATTTTCAAAATAGCAGCTCATGGTTAAAAACAAGAAAAGGTCAAATTATGAATTCATGTCCTGTGGGATTTTTCCCTTTCACTCATTTGGCTACCAGGAGCGCTACACGTGCCCAAGCCTCGCTCTACACCCCCTGGAGGAGTCATTTGTCGCCCAGACCAATGGGAACTACGTGGCAGTGTTCTCCTCCCAGCAGCCCTATAGGATGAACAAGAGGCGGCGATACGAAGGACACAAGGTCAGTAACAACTGTGGCCTCGAGGGTGGGTTGGGTTGACGTGGGAGGGGAGGGGGTTACGCAGACATGATCAATACAGAATGTACACGCACACAAACAAGTTAGGCGAATTCACACAAAACTGCAAAGGCAGGAGAATAAACGTGTGCACACACAGATGAAACAGTCATTGTAACCCATACAACACACTGTTGACATGTACAGTAGATCTGTAGCCTGCAGTGTTTCCTCTACAGCAGCTTCCCCCAAAACAAACGCACTCAGTATAATACAATACTGAGGGACACAGATATTACTGAAATCATGCTGAACTGGAATCTGCTTTATTTCTGAATCTTACTCATGTTTTCTTTATTATTTTTACAACTTTAAAGCAAACACTTCTAACAGAGTACATGTGTTGGCAAGCAGTCAGTGTATCACACATTCGTTATTATACGTGATTATAAATACTTTATTGGAGCCTGAAAACAAGAGACATCTTTTCAATGGTGACTGGCTATCGTGATCAGTCTAATTTAATACGATACTCCTCGTGTATTGTCAGTAATATTAGCTGGCTGTTATGTCTTGTGTTGTTGCACTCGCTTGGTGTTTGGTTGTTAGCAAAGTTGTCGACCTGCTAGATTTGATTATAAGTAATTTAATCATAACAAATGCACACGTACAGCTTGTCCATATTTACAACAGTGGACAATTGCACTCTGAAACTGGGGGCGCTAAATGCTAAAAATACCAGTTTCTTAAGCTAATATGAAGTTTTTTTGGCATAAAATTCCACCTTTGAAACACTTTCATTATAATACAGTCACAACTTTATACACAGTAAATGAGATATATATTTTATACATTTATTTACTCAGGATTTAATTAGTCAGTTTGCTAATTTTAATTATGTTATTATGCTGTCTTAATTATGTATTTATATTACCCTCTCAATATATTCCAATTTGTGATATATTATATTTCCTGGAAATTTAATTGAGAAACAGTTTACAGATTAAATACCCACATTAAAACGTCTGTTACTGTAATTAAGTGAATTCAATTACACAAATCTGATACAACCAGAGATGCTCCTTCTCTACAAAGTGAGAACATTTCTACTGTCATACAACCCAGCTCTTAACCACAGTAAAATCACTGAACATTAATGCATTTTTCCTGGAACATCCAGTCACACACCGATACCTGCAAGGCGCTCAGTCGCAACCACTCACCTGGAGCAGTGTGGGGGTTTAAGTGCCTTTCTCAAGGGCACCCTGTTGGTAATAATAAGGCAGAGGCAAGCGCTGCTCTTTTCCTCCTCACCGATTGAATCAGCAACTTTTTGATCACGTGTGTGCTTTTCTAACATTTAAGTCACCCAAGTCTGCAATCAGCTGGATCACAATCCGGTTATTATGCTGACATCTTATTATGCTAATGTTAACATGGCTCTCGGTGGAAGGTGAATGCATCTTGACTAACGCGTATATATCCTCGTTTCTAGGTGGAGGGATACGCCGTGCAGTGTGAGTTCTCTCTGGATGGAACTATCCTCGCCTCAGGAAGCTCCACCGGCTCCGCTCACTTCTATGATTACCACAACGCTCGTTCGCTGCACACCCTCCACGCGCACAACCACCCCTGCCTGTGCGTGTCCCAGCATCCTGTCCTCCCTGCAACTGCGGCCACCTGCGACTGGGCTGGTGAGATTAAGGTGTGGCACTAAGGACAGTGAATGGACAAGTAAATAAAAGTTATAGTAGATGTACAATAGCAGGCTGGCTGTATTAAACAGGACTATATTAAACTGAAATCTCATATGCACATCCATCTTCAAGACTTTATCTCCCATAATCACAAGATGATGAGCACTTGGCAAAAAAAGCTGGAAGTCAGCCAATGAACTATCCATGAAACCTTTTTTTTTATTGTTTTAAAAACCACCCACCTCTTCTGGTCTTTCCATTGAAATGAACATAAACTGGCACAAGAACAACAGTCTCTATTGTATAAGTAAATCTTACTGTAAGTATGTTATTTATATTTGACCCGTCTCATGTTGTTTTAACATCTTGAAATCAGGGAAAGTTGCACTGTGTAATATCAAAGAAAGTTACAGTTCAAAGAGTTAAATATTGTTAAGAGTTTTATCATACTGGTAGGCGGTTGGGAAAGAAGTCTAGCTGCACACATAGTCAGCTTTCCACTCCAAAAACAGCTTGGGACTTATCACCATTGTCATGTTCGTTTAAAAAAATCTTTTTGGGGCATTTTCTAATCAGTCGTGTTTTTCATTCCACATTCTGCACACACATCACTTTCCTCTGTGCCTTTTTTTGTTCACACTGGCTCTGATATGACATTTCCGTTCTCGCTGACAGTTTAGAGCATCACAGAGAGACAACCAGAGAACCAAAAAAGTATGCAGACATCTGTCAAAACATTCCCAGGTTCTTCCAAAATCCTGCCAGTCAACAGCAGAGCGGTGAAGTGCACACAGATGCTTGTGATCTTTATTCACTATCTAGTAGAACAGCACTTAAAATACACTTTAGTGTTTGTCACTGAGGGCTCAGTACTCTTTCTAGCCCCTGTGGTTGTTTATACTGTAATTAATAATCGTTAAATTGACATCATTATTGACGTAAACGACCACTGAGTGATCTGTAAAGCCAAATCATATGGATGGATGTGCTAAATGGCAAAAGCTTTTGCTGTTTGTAGTCCCTATGTGTTTTCAGTAAATCAAATACAGAGGATCATTAACGTCAAAACAAATTAGAGAGGATGAAACAATAAAGCTGCAAAATAGTAAAAATGATGGAAGAATAAAGTTTAAAATCAGGATGAACACCGGAGGGCCTTTTCAGGAGGGATGATGTTGCCTCTTTGGTATTCAACAGGTAAGTAACCAAGTGGTTACATTTAACTTACCTCATGAATCTTAATAATTAACCATAATGGTGATCGGTGACTGTGGATATTGATGTATATATTGAGTGTTTAAGACAGTGAGGAAGAGTCTTTGAAGGAAATCAGTGCCAAAATCACTTAGGATATTTCTAAGATCTGACAACCTCCACAAACACATCTGAGTCTGGCAATTTCAGAGGAATCCACTCACTGTCACCAGATTTAAAAAAGAGCCCTTAAAAATCAATAAAACTCAAGAAAAGCTTGATTAAAACTAAGTAAAAAAAAAAAGTTTGAAATGAAAAAAAACAAACACTTTCCTAGCTAATCTCTCCTCCGTGGCTAACCTTTGCAATGAGGAGCTTGAAGTGGACATAGTCCTGAAGACCGTGCTATGCGTCTGCCAGGACAATAAGCAACTCCAGGAGATAAATGTGTCTTGTCACAAAGCTGAATAACATATAACAAATACAGAGGAGTGGCTACAGTCACTTGTGATATTCCTAGGATCTTTTGGGTTTGAGGTACTTGAAATAAGCGATGTAAAACAACCATGACGCATTTCCCAACACCCATCTTTATTAAGTAAATAAACATACAGCAAAAATATATAACCATGCATCAGACAGACAAACATGGTGACATTTAGACAGCTGGCCTGTTGTTCCTGGAACAGGGCTGGAGGTAGGACAGGACAGAACCACTTCAGCCTCTTCATTCAGGGTCAAAACATTCGATAAATATAACATCAAATGAAACTGGATAAAAAATAGTCATAGTGTAATAACAGTTGTGTATGTAGCATCTATATCTCTTTTTATACATTATGTCCACAACACAAAAATACCGTATATCCTCTCAAACTCTCTGTACATTGGTTAAATTGAATTCAAAACCTTTTCAACCCTTTAGATAATTAAACATTGTACCAAATGAGAGCATGATTAGAGACTTTTTGTGGCCTGTGTGGAGCGGTTTCACCTTCATGAACATGACAGAGGTCAAAAAGAATAGATGCAGTTTTGTATTCTTTAAAAACAGCCTTAAGCCAGTTCTCAGATCTGCAGGAAAGGGAGAGATAGAAGCATGGCCTTCCAGAAAAATCTATTCATGACTAACTCGAGGGCAAAGCTGAGTTCCCATTATGTAGCTTATCCCTGTAGCCATTCCTCTCAGATCCATGGAGCCACGTGGGCAGGAAGAAATCCTTCAACATCTATCATGCCAAAGGGCGCACAGATGTTGGAGCATTGTCGTTTTGTCCACATCTGTACTAGTAAGAGTAGCAGATGGTGGCATGATTGTGGGGCAGCAGGACAACTTTTCTGTAACTTTTTTCTTAACATAAGGCAGGGTTTTATTTTAATTTGTTTAATCGCCAACAGGACAGCATGTCTTTGCCACTTTCTATGTACGTATGTATATACAGGCTTCGTCTATTTTCACAGTGTTTTCTCTAAAATAGCCTAATCGAGCATGCTGGTTTAAAAACAACACACTGACTGTACATTTTCGTCTTTAATCAGTCGGGTTTTTTTTACTATAGTGCACTTAACTATGACCCTTTTTGTGCATACATTGCAGAGCTGCCAGCTTGCCTGGAAAATTTACCAATTAATCTCTCCCCGAAAACTAGAAGATCCAGCACTTTTTGTTTTGGTTTTTGTGCAACTAGTGCCAACAGTGTTTAAAGAGTTTGTATCAGAGTAGAAATTTGGCTGTGCGCGTGCCAGATTTTCAGACAGCGATTTAAGCTTCGTTGTCTTGAAGTGAAACAAGTTTCAAGGGAGAAACTGAGAAGTGTAAGAGTTCTGTCCTAGCGTAAGAACATACTTAATCCTTTTCCAAGAAACTGGTTGTATGTGTGTTATGTCTGACAGGAAGAACAGTAACAGTAGTGTATACGTACAGTAACAATACAGCAGATATACAGTATGTACACGTTTGTTTGATGCTGTAAAGGAGACCATTCTGTCCACTGAACAGGATTAAGGCAAGTTCACAAGTGTCCTGGTATGAGCGTAACTACTGTGCAGTACAGCCTCAGATTTCATCTCATTTTGATACAAAAATAAGAAAACTCCAGCTGAGTAACGCTAGAAATCTTTCTGTTCAGTTCAATCATCCGGCAAGCTATTCTTCCATCAAACAAAATCTGGGACTTTTAAGTTTCCGAGCATCAGAAAGAAACTCTCACCTGCTATAAATATTATATGGCATTTGAATAAAATACTTTTTTTTTTACATCTTTTGTTTAGCCAATTCATTTTATTAACACATCCTTTTTAGTAAGTGGTGTTTGTAGGTGGAAATGTGTTTTTTTTTCTGTCGTATTTATATGCATTATACAGCATGCATTTTGTTTAAGAGAAAATAGAGAATGAGTAAGGCTTTTTAACAGCTTGCAGTCAGCAGGGTCCACTATACAAAATGGATAAACCTCCCTCACCCTAACGTGTGTAATTAAGCCACCCTATTACAGACGCTTTAGTCCATTATCTATATCGTATATATTAGAGCAGGAATTAATGGTCTTTTGCTGGTTTTACTAACAGTACTTAACACCAAAAAAAGAGCAATAGCACAGTACGTTCATGTAGCCGGGTCTGTGTTGTACTTCTTAGACAACGTGGTTCGATCCCGGTGGCTCTAATTATCAATGAAATAAAAACATACTCAATAGCTGGTCTTAGGTAGCTACACCATTGCATGACATACAATAGAAAAAAGTGTTGCAGACTGCATGAAACGTGCCTTGGCTAAGAGATACATAAAACAACAACATCTTAATACCCCATAACACCAAGTATGTGTTTGCTGCAGGGAGCTTTTGAGACATACAGTACAGTAAGTTAGGAATCATCATCATCATCATGCATAAAATGAAAAGCTCTCTTTTTTTCCTCCGCTCAGTTCAGCAGTGTCCCGTACAGCTGTGCCTTGGTCAAACTGTCCTTTCTGGTCAGTCCCGTGCTGCCAAATTTTTGGTATCTTGGAGAGGTCTTCTTTGGCAGTGCGGGGCCGACACTGAGAGCGGAGCTGGAGCTCGGGCGAGGCCGGACGATCGGCCTAGGGGCGGGGTAGTGTTGAAGACTTGAGGCTTCGAGGGAGCTTTGGTGTAAGGACTCAGCCGAGCTGTCCGCACTCAGATTTACATAGTCCTTCTTAGAGCTGCTTGCTGCCATTGCTCCCCCACTGCTCTCCTTCTCTTTAGAGCTCCCTGAGAGGAACAGACTGCACTCGGAGTCCTGACTGTCATCCTTGGCTCTGTACAGAACAGAAGTTTTCTCCTGCTTACGGTGCTCCATAGGTTTTGGGCTGCTGCTGGGCAAAGGGGAACTCACAGCAAAACACTGGTCCAGCACGCGACTGTGGAAGACGTCATCTCCTTCTTGGAAGCTGCTGTAGAGAGAACCCTTGACCTTACTGGAGGGGCCCATGGCAAAGTGGCGCTCAGAGAAACTGTACGGAGAGACCCGCCCTGTGATATCACGGTAGGAAGATGAGAACGTGTTGATGTCTTCCACACTGAGCTGTCTCCAGCGGCTGCTTAGGTCATCCTCAGGGACTTGGATCTCACCTCGGTTGTCCAGAGCCCCTCCACGAGCTTGGCCCAGTCCAGTTGTGGACCCCATGCTGTGAGAGGAGGCCAGGCGAGGGTGCTGGTATGGTATGGTTCACTGAAGCATGAAGCCGTCCTTGTGTAAGCTGGTGAAGTGCCCTTCTGCGGGCTCCTTGGGATCACCATGTGCTGAATGCTGAGCGACTTGGGGAAGCTGACGTTGTCTTTTTCATAAGGGGACATGCTTTTGCGCCCATAGTCCCCACTGCCACTATCTCGCCAATCCATATAGAGACCCTGGTGAGAAGAGGATAAGGTGCTGCTGGCAGTGCGCCCACAACCACCAGTAACTCCTCCCTTCTCGTCCGATGCAAGGCTGAAGCTAGAGTAGGAACTGGAGGCAGGGAGGCTGCCAGCGCCAAACTCTTCGTGGTGTTGGAAAGAGGATGGAGGCTCATGGTGGGAGAAACTTCCAGAGTGGTAGGCCTCTTCATCTGGGTTGCTGTCAGTGGAGTTCTGGGCGTGAAGCTGGAGCAGGCTGGTGCCGTGGAGGTCGACACTCTGCCTGCGCTCTGTATCTTGCCATCGCTCAGGGCAGTAGAGCGCCGTATCGCTGCAGTACAGGTCAGATGACTTATACGAAATGCGGCGGTTCAGGTGATCAGTGCTTCCTCTTCCTGTAAGAAAGTCTCCATCCTGCGGTTGCGGGCTGGGCGAGCGAGTTACAGGGCAACTGCTTCCTGGTTCCGGTTTTTCCAAGACCTTGGCAATTAGGGATGTTGGCACTGCATCGGAGTAATTGGAGTGGCACATTGCCATGGTGACTCCGCTACCCCGATTATGTTTCTCAATGTGGGAACTGATGCGTTCCTGGAAATCCAATGGCAGCTAAGATCAGGAAGACAGACACACCAAGAGATAAAATAAGCTTAATGAAGGCAGGGAATAAAAACAAAAACAGTGATGTTACAATTGAAATTCCTCAGCAGTTGTTTCTTAATTATTTATACAGCCAACTTGAATATCTTCCTCAAACATATTCTGAGCTTTCTCTGTTTGCACTGAATGTATTTTTAGAGTCATCCCTCAAGGATTTTAATCTATAGTTCTGGTTTAGAAAGCAATTCATTCTCACAGAGCTCACACAGTCCAGACCAGTTTGTGCATCTCTGGGGAAATGCACTACTTGGCCTCTCTAATGAACTTGTCAGAAAACTGCTGCACACAATCTTTATTTATTTATTTGTTTCCTTTTCTTCCAACACGTCCCTTTTCTTTTACTATATGTGTCTGTACTTATCTCAGCTTTGTCATTTGGAGGGACGCATGAATAAAATAAATATTTTTTGGACACATAATATTTTTATCCTTCTGTCTTTTCTCTGATCTGTTTCCGTCCGTCTCTCTTTATTGATCTTTCTTCCTCTCTTGCTGTCTCACTCCAACAAACACAGGCAGACAAACATACATATAATCTGTTTGATTGGCTCCTGTTTGAGAAAACTGTTTCTGTCAGTTACAGACTGGTTCTTTGTGCCTATTAAAGCTGGTCAGGGTCAGTATGAACTGTTCCTGCCACACTTTTCTTTTCTCTTTTTTCCTCACTTTCTTTATCCTTTCATCTTTCTCCTTTTGCTCCGCTGCCTTCTCAACCAAAAAGCCTTCTTTCCCTCTCTCTCTGTCTTTTTACTCAGTGTCTCTTTATTCTGTCTACCATCAAACACATATCAGTTCCACAGGGAACGGCTTAGATTCAAATTAAACCAGTGCTCTGGGTCTCCAGCTGGGAATAGAAAAAAAAAAGATGAAATACTGACTTGGCTTTGTTAAGAAATAGAAGCTCGCCTCGGCATAAAATAGCCCGACTTAAAAGATGCAGGTTATTTTTAGCAGCTTCTGCCTCTCTCAAGGGGGAATAGAGATGGAAAGTAGGTGAGGCTGTGGCGAGGAGGGGTACAAGATAATATACAGTGTGTGCTCTAAGTGAGCTAGCTCAGCATTAGCTACTATCTCAAGCAAATCTTAATTAGTCACACAGTTTTGCAGTCTGAATCCACGTGACAGCGTACACGTCTACAGGTCTTGCTCCATTTATTGAGATAAGTGGTTTAATGGTGTATGATGGAAGCAGCACTTATTATTTTAGTCATTCTAGCAACTTACAGCCACTCTGTGAAAGCTATTTCCTCCAAATACTATACTTTTATATTTCCATGTTTTATCTTTGCATTAATTTTAACCCTTTTTATCATCATTAGCAATAAAACCCAAGCCCTTTCAGCTGACTGTTTGCTGAGTGGCAGTTATCCCATAATCATCACTTTCAACATATATATATATATAAATCTTATTCTTTTGTGCATCAGATCTCATCTCAGTCCAGGTTTTCTTTCTTTCATTCATTCATTCATTATGCATAGCCAGGATGCAGGCAGATGGCACTTGAGAAAGCAGAACTTAATCAGTGACAGACTGAAGAGGCCATGAGCGTCTTATTGTGAAAACCACTCACCAAGGCTTTTAATAGTACACCGACACAACATGGGTAACCTCTCTCCAGTACAGAAATGATGCATTAAGAATTTGTTTGTTGGTACACTAATTATATACAGCAACAGATCAGTGACATCAGTGATTTATGGCGTTGCTTTATCCATCAAGCTCAGGGTTAGAGCCCATAATTTAGTAATACTGAGATCCGAGTTCTCTGTAATGTACACCGCTCTCCCGAATTGAGTATTATATAGATGTATTCAGTTAACAGTTAGGTTTTTATAAAGTATTCTTGTCATTTAAAAGCTTTCTCCAAACAGCCAGGAATAAAACACTGGTGCAGAAATGCTGATCCCATCATGGGTTGGACACTGAACCTTAATTCATTCTGAATGCCAATTGTTGCGTATCAAAAACTATCAAGTATTGAAATTGTGTTTTGAATGCTTGGCCATTTTCTTGGCTTATTTGTGTATTCTTTGATATTTCCTGATTATAATTGTGCACCTCTCTATTCTCTCTAATTGTAGGCCGTATTTCTATACCTTTATCTAATACTGATGCATTGAAGAGCTTGAGGGGGGCATTTCTTTTTTACTGGAATCAGCCTATAAAATACCCACAATGAGAAAAGGTATGACGTTGGGGGTGTCGATTAGCTCAGTTGGTAGAGCATCCGCCCCATGTACAAAGGCTCAGTCCTTGCTGTAGCGGCCCAGGGTTTGAATCCGACCTGCGGCCGTTTGCTACATGTCATTCCCCATCTCTCTCTCCCCACATTCCTGTCACTCTTCAGCTGTCTCTATCAAATAAACTTAATAAAGATTAAAAATAATTTTTTAAAAAATCCCTGATCAAGCTGCTCAATTTTGACAGCTTTTTTTGCTGTTGTGAATTAATTCAAACTGCTTTTATCTGGAAGGTAGTTGGACAACATGTAACATTTTGCAATTTAAGTGGTTTAAACTTAATTTTAAAGGCCATCTCAGCAAACCTTTTTAGTGCAGCACAGATTCAAATTGACACATTAATGCAGCAGTGTTGGAGAGCTCACCTCAGACATCTTGTGTGCTCTGTAGTGAGACTTGGAGCACTGCAGTAGCTGGGCTGCCAGATTGCAGTCTTTCCTGTACAGGTCCTGCAAGAGGCAGAAAGATTATCCTCAATCACTCAAGTCATACTTCTTAAATCTTGTTCGTTTTGGCAGCCTGATGGCTCAAGTAAGCTTTTGACCGAGGGCAATTATGTTTGAGCACCCTCTGGAAAAAAAATATGTAACGCTTTAGATTACAGCCTTTTAATTGTGGTCTAATTATTTAGTAATTATGGGGGACTTCTGGAGGAAATAATTATAATGGTAATGGTGCCATAGCAACAACAAGTCTAACAATACAAAATATCAATTTACTATTTATGGGGTATTTATAAATACATGGTCATGGGGAAACAAAACAAAAAGCTGATGATAGCCGATGATGATAACAATTATCGAATAATGAGAAATGTATAAAACACCACAGAATGTGTAGTATACATTATGGGCTGTTTTCTATTGGAAAATCAGGATAAGTAGCCTACTTCATTAGGCAATTCATTGATTTAGTGACCCACCAAATGAATGGAACAAATTCATCCATTAAAGTTGATGGAGTTTAATTAGTTAACACGTATTTTTCCGCTATATTATTTCACCAGGTGTTTTTTTTTCAATTGTATATCTTGTATCTGCCCACTACAGTCTGAGCTAATTTTCTTAGAGTTTTTGTGAAGTCTTATGATGAGGTCTCAACATGCTGTATATATTTTAAATGAGGGCACAAAAGGTGACCACTCACTTCTGACGATGTGAATAGAGTAGTGACAGTTTCTTGAGGCTTTGTATAAACCTGGTATTCATTCAGTCTAATAAATAGTAAGAAGCAGGGACAGATTATGAGACAAAGGGCCCTTGGGGCCCCTGGGTCTGTGCGTCGTAGGTCTGTTCGGTAATCTATCCATCATAATAACCTGTTGTAGATTAAATGGTTTCGTCACTCATAAGTAATACAAATGTCATACATTTAGGTCTCAGGCATGACACATTTGAAAGGTTATTTTAGGGTTATAGGCAGTAAATTCAAAGCTTGCTCGCCGGAGGAAATTTCTGCCTCGATGCCGACTCTGATGGGACAAATTCTCCTCCCACTCAAAATGAACCTTGACTCCAATCAGCCTGGCTGGATCTGAGGGGATTGTCAAAATACTCTATAGCTCAGAAGTGCTAAAAACTGCCATAGACCAAAGACAGAAAATAACCTAACCTGACCTGGATCCCCCAGTAGAAATACCAGTAAAATCACTTTGGAAAAAGTGAGGCGTTCCGATTGCCACATGCCCCCGAGCTCAGATCCACGTAGCTAGGCCAGGGCTCCGAATTCTGGCATGCCTGAGGATGCCCATTGATTTCAGTATAATCACTATAAAACACCCTCTGGCTTAGAGTTAATTCCTCTATCTGTTGTGGCTGCTTGAACCACAAATATACAGAATGTTGGATGATATAAAACATTTAGCAATAGTGGGTTCACAGGGAAGGCTGCCAGTGTTACAGGACAACATGTTTCCATCAGAAAAAAAAAACAGCTTTTTAAAGAGTTGTCATTTCAGTTTTCCAAGCCAACTTTTGTTTTGGTGCTAACAAGGTTGGATTACTGACCAGGCAAGGAAACCAACCACCCCAGAACTCTGTAGCACCGAATGCCCCAGGCTACTGCTTAATTTGAGGGCCTGCAGGTGAAATATAATCTGGGCATGTCCTCAAGTGGAGTCCCATCATACCAAAAGCTCAGATATTGTGGGAGCCCATATTACATGATGTAGCCCTGAGCACTCACGTTGTCCTCTCTGAGTTTATTGATGGTGATCTTCGCCTCCATGAGGTGGTTGTTGAGGACAATGATTTCCCGGCTGAGGGCTCTCTTTTCCTCTTCATGGTGGTGGGACTGCAGTGTGAGAGAAAGAATCGACAGGGGAGGAGAAAAATTGGAGGAGGAAAAAAGAAAACAAAGGATGTGAGAAGTAGATCAAGTAGATGATAAGAAGAGAGGCAGGAAGTAAAAGGGTTAAAGGAAAGAGTTGAGTGCAAGATAACAAGAGAACGATGAGGAAGCCAAAGTTGGAGGAGCGAGAGAAGAAAAATAAGATGATAGAAGAAAAGAAGAAAAATGAAGAGAGGGGAAGAGAGCCGTAAGTCACTATCAAGTCTGAAGCCTGTGCCAGCGGCAGGTTTTAATTAAAAGAAGATTACACTTGCCAGCACTCATATCATATCAATTACTCTGGGAGTAAGAGAAAGAGGTATAGAGGGGGAGAGAGAAAATAAAGAGAGAGAAAGAAAGACAAATGAAACACTTGTTCTATTTTCAGTGATTACTGTCAAAGAAATGCAAAATGACTGCTGGAGTGACATTTTAGCCCCACTAACAGCAGAGCCTAATGATGGTGATGTCTGCTGCTTAGCCTGGTCTGTCTTTCTGTCTGTCTGCCCACTTTTATCTTGACAACTATTGTCCACAATTGCAATGACCACTGCAATTTGGCACAGGCAAGTCATGGTGCCCTGAGGATTATTCCTATTGATTTTTGGTGGCCCAGACCTCCCATTGAGCATCATCGGGCTAAAATCTTTATTTGCACATGAAACTAATGAGACAGATCGATTTAATAAAATCTCCTGTGCACAGTCTTGCTCTGCAGAGGACGAACCTTTTCCATTTTGAACATGTGCTTTCCTCTGATACCTCCTCAGCTCAGAAAGTCAACCCAAGAATCTTATAACCTAATAAACAGGCTAATGGCTGAGAACATTCATGCTCCTGTGGGGATAAACCCAAAATTGGTCTCATAGTCTGCAGGGTAGTCAGCCCAGTATCTCTGGGAATTCTATCCATATTAGATGATACTGCTCCTCACGATTTACATCCAGTGCCAATGTTCAGTGCTGCTGAAGGAAGCCGTGTGCCCTTAATGAGGAAACTCAAGGCGAACTGCTAAGACTTGCAAGGCAAGGGTCACATGACCGATGGAGACCATTTAAGTTGTCACTAGGCTATCAGTGTACAACTGTACATGGAAAAAGTAGTAGTGACTGTTCATAGACAGGGAAAAATGTAACAAAGCTCATTAATTTTCTGCCTCTGTTCTGTTTTGACAGATTCAAATGTGATCGGTGCACTAAATTTTGAAAAAGGAGTTTCAATTAAGACTTGTAACTAGCCGCTCTCACAAATGCATACTTCTATTCAAAAGAATTTAACCACAATTAGCCATCTCTTCAATATAATTTGATTTATTATTTCTGCACTAATATACCAGTAATGTGCAAGTCTTACTTCCAGCAAAAGACTTCCAGCAGCTAGAGAGAAACAGCTCAATACCATTGTAATGAAAAGACAACAAACATGTTTCAAAATTTAAAATTTAAACATTTATCTTGCAGTTCATGATACAACATAATTAAACCTGCAGCCAGTGTGGTCTATTAACCTACTGTAATAATAGCGCGGATGTCAAGCAGCGACCTGTCTGTGAAGTGATGCCTGGAAATGCCAAAAACTGTACTTCCTCAAACGGCCATTTGGGGCTGGCTACAGAACGACTCAGTCTCGATAAAGTCGCTCAGCTTGGACTACTTTTGTAATATACTTATTTATATATATTATATTTGCACATTTATGAACACTTGACTGGTACTTACCATCACTGCACAGCTGTACTGCTCTTTTTACTTTTAAAACATACTGTGCATATATATTTATATTGTTATATTTTTAATTTTTAATAGTCTATATTTAGAGAATGTTTGTCATGCACCAACGACACCAGAACAAATTCCTTGTATGTGTAAAATCGTACTTGGCAATAAAGCCTTTTCTGATTCTAAATTCTGATTAAAATAAATAAACATGTTTATAACCTGGTACAAAAACAGTTTTGTTCTGTTCATGACAACTGTACTGAGTCTGAATTTTTTTTTTTTAATTACCCGTTTAAATTACATTAAGGCTTAAAGTTATGCATAATTATTGATTGACAGATAGGTGCTGTTACAGATGGCTTGTTTGAGCACCCAGGCTTCACCCATTTTTAGGTTAACCGGGAGGCAGCAGAGGCAGGATTGCCAAGATGGCAGTGGACAGAGCCACCGCACACTTTGAAATCTATGGGTGACATAACAGATACTACGTCCTATACTGTCTATGGTGCATGCTACAAGATTAGCTTGCAGGTCGTAGTGGTCCATCAAGATTCTCAGTATGTGTGGTGAAGCATAAAGTAAGTGTATGGAGTTTGGAGTTAACAAATGTCAATGTAATTCAGAATAACATAATGTTAATGTTCTGGTGATGGGGTTGGCTGATTAGGACTGATACAAATAAAAAAGATATTTCACTATTTATTATCTCAAAACTTGGACTACTATGTTGATATATAAATGTTACAATTGTACTAGTTATACGTGTGTACTCAATTAAATCAAATGCTATAAGATTTCGTGCTGGGACAGATTTTGTTAAACTATTTTGATATGACAGTTATGTCATGATAATCACACGGACAGATAATAGTCCTACAGGTCCTGAGAAGCATAGAGACTTGAACATACACGTCATAGCAACTGAGCTCAGTCTGCTGATGAAGACTGTGTGGTACAGACGAGTCCAGAACAAGTGATTAACTGGACCTTGGATTGAATTCATGTCACCAGTTTGTTAGATGTTCTGTCCAATGTCTTTATGAGCTGCAGTTAACTTTGCAGCCTGTAGGGGCCAGAAGTGAGTTCTGTTGGTTAAACAATTTCCTTTTCTCTGCTCTCTCTCTCTCTCTCTCACACACACACACACGTTTGTGAAAGCTGCCACACAGCACCAGTTCACCAACTGACAAATGATACAGCTCTGAGCACTCACTTGGCCTCCCGCTCTTCTCTCTTCTAATCTCACAATGGCGGTGATTGTTTTGAAATACAGGGGTGCACAGCCAATCTAATAGGTGGCAATTAATGTCAGTTTAAGCAGTAGGCCAGCATTGATATCCAAATCCAATTCTGTTAGGGTCTCATTAATCTGCTGTCGAGACATGCAGCTCCCTGGCACACTCTCTTTCTCATTACTCTGGATTTCTATTCATATTTTGCGATGCTGAGTGTGCAGATGAGAACATTAGGGTATTTTAAAAGCTCAGATATGTAATTGCACACTGTTCTATCTTTGTTAAAAATATGTTTTATTGGATCAAAGATGATTTCTCATGTTAATGTACCATTACATTACTGCTTTTGGTTCCATGCCTTCTAAATACAAGAGTAATGTAAATCCTTCAAAAACTGTAAATCAGCTCGTCATCAAGCTCTGCAGTGGCCTGATAACGAGCCACTCATTTGAATCAGGTGTGGTGGAGGAGGAAACATCTAAAACATGCAGGGCAGTGGTCCCCGAGGACCAGGATTGAGAAACACTGTATTAAGGTATAATATGTCGTAAAGGCAACATTGGACATCAAGATTATTCATCAAGATAATTTACAACGAAAGTTATAGAAGAAAAGTTGTTTTTCAGTTTCGATCAAATTTTTACATTTAAAGATACATTCACTATCGTCGGCTTATTTTAAATCTTACATATATATGTAACAAAGTGAAAACTAGTAAAACAGTGGTAGAAAAAGTTTCACTTTTACTTGAATAAAAGTAGTCACAGTGTAAAAATACTGCAATACAAATAAAACAACGCTGATGAGAGCGAATCAAAGCCAAAACAAGTAGCTCAAAGACACTAAAACGCTCTATAGAGCTGAGGGGAGGAGCAAAGCTGTGTTATATCTCTGTGGCTCGCAACACACAGTCATAAAAATATTGATAAGTGCTGCTTTTAAAAACTGTCTTGTCTTCCCAGATCTCAGCCATTAACTTTATTATTAGTACTGACAGGAATTATGGCCAAAAGCACAAAAATAAGACCCGAGTTTTAAGGAAAGTGTTAATGTAAAAATATGAGAACTGCAGCTTTATTATTAGCAAGAAGCACTCTCTGTGTCTGTCTGCTTGTCACACTCCAACATTTAATATCTAATTCTTGTCATTTCTAAAACCTCGTTTTTCAAAACCTGGTGTGACGTATGCACGGTGTACTGAGTGACCTGCAACAAATAAGTGTGAATACGTTTTCAAAAAACAATCTGCCACTTTGAAGCCAGGAGTAATCCTTTTCCAGCTCTATAGCTGCTGACTTTGATAACTTCCATATATCCATTAATAATCTCTTTGCGCATGATTAGAGGCAAACAGAGTCTACCTATAGATTAAAAATGAACAGAGAGAAATCTTAATAGGATTAAAAGTGATGAACACGATCTTGTACTGTACTTTGAATAAAGCAAAGGAAGTGTAATTTTAATTACAGCGTTGTGGCCAGCAGAGAAATCACAGCTGTGCACGCTGATTTTTTGCTATCTCCTCTAGTCACACTGTGTCGGATACACAGCCTGTCACCAAAGACGTTCTTATCAGTTGGTGCCACACATATAAGAGAACAGTGTCAAGAAAAATTAATGCAATATTTAACCATCATATCTTGACCTAGTGAAGAAGAATTTCTCACCACTAAGCAGTTCTCTTTTTTTGTCTTTTGACCACAAATATGTGACGAGATGACATTTGATCACACATTTAAATTCCTGACTCAGCTAACGCAGGTTAACTTTATTAGCCGAGTCTATAATGCAGATATGTAATGGAATAAAACAATGATAGCTAAACTACCTAAAAAAAAAAAAAAAAGGAGGATTTGTTGTGCACAGTGTATAAAAAGTGACACTTTCACTTTGTTTTATGTATTCTGCTGGAGATTCTGCCTCCTCAACGGACAACAAATGAAGCCTAAATCCCGTGAGATGCAATTACTGAAGACTGCGGTTCACAGAGGAGAGCAGAAAATTTCACTCCAGTTAAATACAGTCTCATTTTTTGTTGGGGATAAAAGAAATAAATGAGATTTTCTAACCTCATTAAAGAGGATTTTAAAAATGGAGACGCCAAAGATCATTGACTCAAAATAAACTACATTGCTTATGCTCAATATGATCAAGAAACATGTGACTCAGAGCAAAGGTGTTTATCACTGATGCGTTTTCAAAGGTTCAAACAATAATAGAGCTCTATAATTATAATAATACTCTAATACTATAATATTAATAAGATATATCAGGTTGTGGATACACTCATAATACTTGTTAGCAGGGTCAAGGGTCATTGTTGGTTTGATCTGTGTGTCTACATGGAATAAGTTCAAGCACAGTACTCTACATACTGTAGTTATGTGCATAAAACTTCAGGTTGCATGTATGCGAGTGAAACTTCTGTTGTTATGCGGCGTGCGCAGACAGCTGGACTGATTAAAACAGAAGCATCTGTTTCGTCAGATGTGTGCGAGTCGGCGACTAAAGTACTTTCTGTGAAGTTTAACCTTCCTTAAATTTGAAGTTTTATTCAGCAAAGCAAATATTCTCTTCTCGCAACTGCAGTATCATAAGTTAACAACCGACAACGGAGAATGCATTAAAGCTGAACTTATCCACCTCTGTATTCGTTCCAAACAAATTTTGCATTTTCATAATGTGTACTGAAATAAATGTGAACCACGGGCTGACTGTGGTGTAAGAATACAATGTTTGGCAAACAGCAAGATAATAAATTAGCTCCAATAACATCACCATTAAGTTTCACTTCTGCTGCTGCTGATTTACTGTCCAGGTTTGTTTTTCTTCTCCACAAAGAATAAGGGCTAACTCATTACACGCATAACATCTGCTGGGTTTCACTATGGTGCCACTCTCCCATATGTAAGTTGCACTTGTCAGCGAAGACTTATGATTAATGACTGTAGTGTTAATAGTACTAATTAGTGCACCGCAGGCGTCGTTGCTGCTCACTGAAGAGCAGCGAGCAACACATACAGAGAGGGACACATATACAAAGCAACAACAGGCTTCCTTCACTCACATCGGGGCAGTTATTCATCTAACACCTTCTGCATTGGTACATACATGAGGAAGCTATTGTTTGCTATTTGGCCGTTCTTATGGGAATCTGTGACATCCAAACAACAATAAATGCTTCCCTACCTCAGGTTTCTATGACTACTCTGTTCACCATCTAACACATTCCTTATTTAGCCAAACATAACTATCACCCAAAGCGTTCATATTCTGTTTACATTCTCATAATTCTCCATATCCTCCATGTTTCCCTGTTTTAGATGTCAACTGCACAAACAATTACTGGTCTAATGTTGCCATGCATGATAAACTAAGCAGCTAAAATGCATTGATCCTGAATCAAAATTTATTGATCGTCTTAACATTTTTTTTTTTATAGCGGCTTGGCTAAGAAAGAACCGATCAGAGACCCCATAAATTAGACTAAACCTCTGTGTTTCATGAATAAACACATAAATAATTCTGATTGGTTTTGACAGGCGATAGATTAAGACATCTGGATAGAAGAGCGCTGCGTATGAACAAAGGTAAACCATGCATCTATTTGGGGAGATGCTGTGAGTAGGGACTAACAATCGTTTTTCATTATTGATTATTCTATTGACCAAACTTTCAGCTGTGATATTATTTATTCAGTCTATAAAATAGGAACATAATGAAAAATGCCAATCATTAAGTCTACAGTGATGTCTTAAAATTAGCATCAGAGGCACAGGTTTTGAATCTCAATGTTTTAAAATATGTTTATTATTTTTAGTGTTACAAATATTGCTGTTTTTCAGATTTCTTTTTGATGATGTAGTTTTTTTAGACTCAGATCTCAAACAGATCTCTCCTGAAAATAAGCTCTCAATCTGGCCTCTGTAAGTCCCCCTATCCACCATTCAGAAGCAGTATATAAACATAGCACCTGAGCACCTGTAAATAAAGTCGTAATGATACAAAATGTATATTCATCAGAGAAGTTATCATTGTTGACAAATACAGTAGTGTACATTAATAAAAATAAAATAAAAATGTGCACACTGCTTATAAATGGTTAATAGGAGAACTTAAGTGATGCTGCAGATGCTCATGTTTCTTCCAAAACATCACTGTCGTGGAGGATCAGTTGGGACATATAGCAGAACATTTGTCTGGATGCTGAAAGGAGAATCATTTGCAACTGTGCATCAATAAGGTGTAATAAGAGCATTGGCCGTGGACTCCCAGCAGAGCAGGAAATGATTTGTCAGTGTACGGGTTGAGGAGCTGGAGATGATGAAGATTCACATTAACAGTAAACTGGACAGGAGTGATGACATGTGAACACACAAGTGCAGAGAAGCAACAAATATACTTTTTAGCACTTTGGAGCACTGGAAAAAAATTGTGATCACAACATTGACACATTATTTGAGTTGATATGTTGGCCTTGTTAGCAAACAGCTGCCTATATATACGTTACGTAGCAGTTACGGAACAAGATTAGCATTTATTTAGAGTCGTGTTTCTGGCCACCTGGTGAACATAGGTCCAATATTCACTCTCCTTTAGCTCTGTTTTTGGTCTCTACCAACTCCTGAGGGAAATATCTGTCTGTTTAGCTGCTAAATGCTCCGCTGTGTTCACCAGCCAGTATCTAACTTTGTCTGTCTGCTGCTTTGTGCTGAGCACGTAGTTGGTAAGTTGGAAGTTGTTGGCCAGACAGCTTAACAATGAGCTGAAACTTAAAGTCGAAGGTTCATTGCTCCATTACAACAAGTGACAACTTTTACATTGCCTTCACTATAAGAAAAGTATGGAATTATTGATGCATTCATGTTTAAACATCACTTACATTTTGCAGCTGGTAAAGATGGAGCTAATTTTAATTACTTAATATACTGAGGGGTTGTTTGTCTTACATTTTTAATCAATAATACATCCTAATTTGTTTGTTGATTTTATTTTGTATTGTTAATCTGAGTCTGCAAATAACTATAATTATCAAATAAATGGAGTGGAGTAGAATTCTTAAGTAACATACTCAAGCACAGTACGAGTACCTTATTCACTTTATCACTTGCACCAACATGCTGCAGAGACAAAATCAAGGTTGAGGATAAAAGCAGGATTAACACATTAACACAAGACCGTGTGTTTATATTTGTTTTAGTGCATTTTAATTTTAAGTTGCGTCTGTTTCCTGATTTACAATCGGACGATCTCCAAGAGGATCAATAAATGTTAACGCTGATTTTTGATTTAATACGTAACTCACAGCCGTACTGTGTTTAGCGGTGACACTTTCTGATAAAATGGACGTTAAACTTGTTAGGAGGGAAGTCTTTGAGTAAAGCTTCTGATTTCTGGCCAGCTCCAAGTTGGCTGACCCCGCCTAAGAAACATTCAGCACCGCGGACAGCTCCTTTAAAACTGAAACAAACTGTAACATCGTATTTATATAAAAAAAAAAGATGAAACACTTTAACAATAATATACCTATATCATATAATGTCTGTTTATGTAATTAGAAGTATTAGTAGTATTTGTTTATGTAACTAGTACTGAATTACACTTTATCACAGTGTACGTTCAGTGTGAAACTTTAAAGTTTCATCTATTCTAATGCAGTCTGCGTAATATATTTTGGGTAGCACAGACTACCTGACTAACAATTGTATGCAAATATGTCTTTTCTGCTTGCATCAGCACCGTCTTAGAAGAGGCTCAAAGATTAATTTGAACTCATACTAAACAGTCTCACAGGCACCAAGCTATAACTAGTCCATCGTTGACATTGAGTTATATTTCATCAATGTCATTTTATCTTTTTTTTTTTTTTTTTAGATATATTATTTAATCAAACAGCTTCATCTGCATGATCTACAGATCAAAACAATTTCCTCTTCATCCACAATCACTCCAGTGTCATCCATCAGCTCTTCCAGGTGTTAATCTCTTGCTTTGCTCCTTATGAAACTGTTTCATTCTTCGCTGTTTTCCACTTGACCTTGTCAGTTTGGTCCTCTCAGAACTTTTAATTATGTGTCTGATTTGATTGGAGCCTGCCTACACGGACTGTCTTCTACAAAGGAACATATTTCCCCCTTGAAATGCCATTGCATGACATGACATCAAAAGAAATGGCAATCCCAATGAGGCCTGCCTCTATAAAAAAATAAAAATATCTCATACTGTCTCCTGCCATGAAGACCGATTTGCTACACCAAGGCCTCTCCACTAGACAGACAATGCCTTTGAAAAGCCAACAGTTTTCAAAATCATTTTCACATGACTAGAATACGTTCGTGTGTGCGTGTACTCTACGCGAGGAATGATCCATGATGCGAAGACATTTTAGGCTTGCAGTCTATTCATGATATGACAAACCAAGAAGGATTACATTTGAACAATCACAAATAATAGGCTGCAAATACTGCAAGACAGATGCTGTTGTAAATGGCTGTCTTCTGAACATACAGTACTGGAGTGATTTATTGCAATTCTCACGCCTCACTGGTTCACCACCATGCATGAGTTCACAGAAAAATTCATCCAGCAAATCTCCATTATCTACCGCAAATCAAAATATAGCCATTCACAGTAGATTGTGCTTACTTTAAAGGGTCACTTCACCCAAATTACAAAATACTCCAAGTGGTATCTTGTTGGGGATCGAAGTAGATTAATTAATTACTAGTCATGTACCTGATCTATCTTTGTTTCCTTCAGTATCTTTAGTATGGTTTTCTAACACCTGTGCATGGTTGTTGCGAGTAAGAGTACACACATCCACCTACAGAGAGCATTGCATTATGGGGCTTTTTGTTGCCTTTTTTATTGCTATAATAGTGCGTTTATAGCGTCTCTTACAATTATTCGTCCATACAAGTGACTTGTTAAACCTACAGGAGTTTCTGACAGCCTTGTAAAGTGTTTTATTGCAACAAAAAAAAAAACATTTCTGATGAATGTAAACGACTTTAGAGACCAAATCATCTGTCAAGCTGCTGAGAATTCACAAATGATGAGGAGCTCAGAAAGACATTCAGAAAAAAAAGCATTTGACCATTTCTAAGAGCCCGTCAGGAAAATGTCTGTGACTGCAAGCTAAACGTAAGATTTATGTCATGCTTTAATGGAAGTATTTCAAATCTCATAATCAAATGTATCTAATATTTGGGCCATTACGATAGATTGCTCAATCTGGAAGTGATCTGGAGGGTGGGTGCTGTGTCCTTGGGTTAGGAAACTAAAACACTTAAACACTTGGGTAAGGTTAGGCAAAGACTGTGGTGATGAATTCCAGCTCTGTAATGGGAGGTCAAAGTCTGTTGCACTGCACGCCCACCCACCACATCTTTTCCACCTCGCTTCATATTCACACAACACTTCAGGCATTGTGAAATGTGTGAAATAATGATGAACATAATCCCCCTAAGTTACATTCTTACGTTCACTTTCTTGACAAAAGTAAGATTGATCCCACTTTTATATCTGTGCATCAAGTATGGAGTTGGAGTTGATTAGTCTTTATAGACTTTACTAGTCTTTATGCTAAGCTAAGATAAGCTAGGCTAGCTCTAACCCCTTAAAGGACCAGTATGTAGGATTTAGTGGCATCCCACCGTGCTTATTGCAACCTTGTTGCCCCGCACTTTCCTTCCTAAAGACTATAGTGGCCGCGAAACATGTGAAAAAAGGGAAAGGTCCTATCTAGAGCCACTGAAAATAGATCCCCCTGAATCTTATACACTGGACCTTTAACACACAAATATGGGAGTGATATCAATCCTGCATCTAACTCTTATGAGGTGCATATCATAAAATATTGAATGATTCCTTCAATGCATTTGCTGTTTTAATAGAAATTGACATGAAAGTAGAATATACGAGGGAAATCAGTTGACTGCTGCTCACTATTTAGCTCGCTATGGGTCAATATTGACTTGCCTTCTTCCATTAGTGTTTGTGGCTCTGACAAGCCCCATGGATCAAACTTCTGATGAGATTACGAGCCACTTTAATCGAGATACTGTAAGTCATAAGGATGGACCTTGCTGTAGAGCCGGCTCATCTTTGGGCTGATAAATCCCAGAGCAGAGGCTACAAAGGGGGAAAATGCTCAAGGAACCTCTCAACCTGATGTGATTGGACAGCTGCTGCTGAGGTGACCAGAACAGCAGTTAGCTATAATAGTTTTCTAACAGGGTTGCATGGCAGGTAAGACCAATTACTTTGGACATTGATTGCGCTCCGTGTCTTTGATCATGTAATTGCTTTGAGAGAGATGAGAGCGGTTCTGCTGCTAAACAGGTGTGTTCAAATCGATTATGGTAGATTTCTCATTTCTTGGACCGAAAGAGAGAGACAGAAAGAGCAGAGAAAGTAAATGTCATCATCACTCTTACATTATCTGGTTGCATTAGACCATATGTAACGTGATGTCATTTATCACGATCGCTGTATTTGAGGATCTGAAGCTTGTGTATTTATCTGTTTGTCTCTCTTCCTGCTGCTTGGCTTTAAACTCCAGGCTGGCACTTTTCCAGTTATATTCCTTTGCAAAAGAAGCCAAGCCTCCTCAGCATGGCTCTAAACACTTAATGCAACGATTGATCTCTATTTGAGTAGGTGGGTGAAGATTACAATTACATTATACCCATTTGGTTGATGCTTCTGTCTGTCTTCGGTGTAAAAGTTGTTGGATGTCAAGGGGTCAGGAGGAAAAAGTACTAAACACTTTGTTTCTCATGCTCATGCTTCATGTTCGAGATTTACTGCAACCACAACCAGAAACTTTCCTTTACCTTCAGCAAGTTCTGTGAATTTCTAAACAACCATAAAAAACATTCAGCATGCTGTCATTGCTAAGTTGATTTTATATTTTAAGAGCGACTGAAGACTAGACTTTAAAGAAATGTGATAACATAGTAATCAGTTTAAATGTGTCCAATTCTGGGTATATTTCAGACGATTTTAGCAACTATTGTGCTGTGTTTTGTTTCCAAAGGAAGTTTTCTGAATTTCACACCTCCGGCTGCTTCTCCAATATCAGCTGAGACTTTTGGGTTTTGTAGTAGTTAGAACGATCCACCAAAATAATAGAAAAACAAAACATCAATTCTCGAAACAGTTTGAAATACTACACCCTATAATATCATCAAGGAGATTCCTGTGGATATCATTAGAAGAACGGAGGTTTAAAGCGGGTAAAAACATCCACAGGTAGCAATTTTTCAAATGTGACTTGTTTGCGCTGCGTTTTTAGGCTCAGTTTCAACATATTTTCTCTCGAATTTAACTGAAAACATTTAAATTGTTGACAGCACAAAGGAAAGAGTTGCTGCTAAGACAATTTGTTCTTGGCCATCTTTGTTCAACATCTACTATCATTTTATACAAAGTAAACTGTAAGTAATGGTTTCCTAGTAACTACAGGACTTCTCGAATAAATGATTCCAGGTCGAGCTTCGGGTCATAAGCTGTTTAGCTCTATGTGTGTATGTATGTATGTGTGTGTGTGTGTACAACTATGTGGCTGAGTTCACAAATCCATGTCACCTTCATACATCTTTTATGAGAGACTTAGTGAGAACTCTGTGGTACGCACAGACTCCATTAGGATTCTGCACTTCTTGATAATATCAATACGAATAACCACAGCGGTCAGGAAATGTGAAAGCTCAGAGAGTGAGGCTGAAAATGTAGTTGCACAGCGGTGAAGTCTGTACAAGCAAGTGATGGCCTGAAGGTTGGAGAAGCTGGAAGGATGCCTGATTAAATCTGTGACCCCTACTGAGTGCTGGAAGGAGTACTCATATTATTTACTTAGTAGAAATGCCAGAAATACAGCACTCAAAATTACAATAAATGACAGTAATGTACACAAATTATCATAATGCAGGGTAGCTGTATATAATTATATTATTATATATTATATGTTTGGGTTATAACTACTGATGCATTAATATGTAAGCAGCACTTTAGTAGCTAATTCTAACCTTTTGAATGTACTGTTGCATATTTCAATCTACAACAACGTTTCATATTTTCTCGTCTTATCACACGTTTTAGATCAAACTATTAATCTGGAAAGTAACTACAGTCTAATAAATATAATGAAGTAATAATTACAATATAATATATAAGCAACATAAAATAGAAAAACACAAACTTGTTCTTCAGGACTTGAGTAAATGTACTTTCTTTCTTTCCTTCCAAGGTTCTTTAAAAACGATTTAGTGGCCGTATATATGGAATATAATATGTATAACTTTGGTTTCATTAGTATTTAATAACAAGAATCGTGTTTTTGTTACATTAGAATGAGCCTTTTGTATCAAGACACTGCAAGTGTCCTCTTTCACAGACGTTGCAACTAAACATTAGCTCTGGATAAGGCCTTACACGTTTTCAGGGCCACTTTAGTTTCTCCTTCACACTGTGAAGTAGTGCTGGGCGATATGACAATACATATCGTGGGGACGATAGAAAACTGTCTATCGTGCCATTTCTCTTCTATCGTTTCTAACCTAATTTTATCAATTATTACAGCAAATATATCATTAAATAGCCTGCGACGATTGTATTAGTGTTGTCTTGTCACTATGCATACTCTAAGTTTATATTAGTGAAAATAAAGAAGAATTAAAAAAGAGATTTTTCGCAAAGAAACTCCGTCTTGTGGGTTTGCGACTTGCTTTACGTTACTTAACTCATGAGTGCTGAACGATGGACACGCAACAGGCTGAAGTTTCATGCCCGGAGTCGCAACAGACAGAGACAGCTACGCAGGCAGCCCAAGAAGAAGCACTTTTACCGAAAAGAGGGGGTACGTCTGTGATTTGGTTACATTTTGGGTTCAAGAGGTCCGACACGGAGCAGAAGACGGCCATATGCAAACTATGCTACAAGACTATAAACAAATCACAGGCGCCATCTCGCGTTACATTTGTAAAGGCATGGCTCCCGTGTATGTAGTTGAGAAGGACAGCTTGTCAAAGTCCTTGATCTGAGGTACGTTATGCCCGGTCGTGATATAAATATATATCGTATATAAAAATATATCATGATATAAAATAATCCATATCGTGATATATGATTTTTTCCATATCGCCCAGCACTACTGTGAAGGAGAGGGTGAGGTGAAGCGGTTGCAATCAGCAACAATGTGGCTAAATGCCACTAAACCTTATATCTTAGTAACACATGATACATGTAAAGATACTTTTCTGTCAATAATGCTCCTAATACAATAAGTGTGTAACAATAAAGGTTGCAAGGCGACACAGTTTGATACTAAGTTTCTTATGGAAACACTAACAACAGTATAATGTGGTCTCAACACTATTACAAATGACCACAATCAACTCCTAAGGTTGCTGTGATAACGACGCTTGTGAGGGTTGTTTTTCATACAGTACAAGACTGAAATGCAGCGGACTGTTTCAGTTAACGGTTAATAAAACAAATAATGACCCTTTAACACTGTCAGCTAGCATTTACTGCCCTCACCAAGAGAACACTGTGGTCGTAACGGATGTTTTGGGGAATAAGGTGTGTCTGATTTTTACAAAACAAGATATGATTTTGGTTGAGTTTGTGCTACAGTTTGAAACTACGATTAAACAT
Organism: Miichthys miiuy; assembly: GCA_036365135.1. NCBI lineage: Eukaryota > Metazoa > Chordata > Actinopteri > Sciaenidae > Miichthys > Miichthys miiuy. The sequence goes on along the minus strand of CM071615.1, from coordinate 16,480,657 downwards.
CTCTTGAACGTGAGGTTAAAACTGCAAACACCACTCTTACCGTCCTGTGCATCTTGTCCTCCAAATCCTGGTTGATCCTCTGAAGAGCTGCATAGCTACTCTGGATCCTAAAAGGACAGAAAAAGAATTACGGCCTGTTAAAAATGCTAATCACAGCATATTATGTTAAAAGAGTGTTTCACTGTTCATACAACCAAATAAGCACCAGTAATCTCCACATAAATTTAAATGGGGGAAATAAATGAATTACAAGATCAGAGCAGTGACGGAGAATCACAGAGGGGATTTTTAGGACGTGGTTCTGATGTTTGAAGATCACTGAAGATAAAAATATGCTCAGTAAAAAGAGCTGATGATATGTTTAAGTGGCACAGCAGGTGGTCCTAAAAAAAATCATAAGTGATGATAAAAAAAACTTTAAATATTTTATCATAGCAAATCAGTAAACATGCATAAACAGAACCACAGCACAGACTTGCAGCTAAGGACATGCTGAGCTTCTTACTGTGTTTTATTTATTACTCTTTTTAAATCGTCTCTCTTCCTTTTGTGTTGTACTTCTTAACAGCTCCCTCCTCAGTCCTTCTGGTCACTCTGGCTCTTTAGTAGACCTCCCAGTGCATTAGTGAACATAATGGAACAGGACCCAGACTCTCCATTTGTTAACTTGTTCCTGGTATTTTATCCGGTCACCTCTCATTTCAGTATAACGTTTTTCACATTAGCTCTTAAGGCCTAAGAGAGTGTTGATAAACCAGCATTTATGGCTCCATTAACCAGACAAATATGGAGAGTGCAGGCGGTGGAGACAGAAAAGCAAAGACCAATCATAAAACAAAGACCTGAAAGAGATTTGAGCGGGTACAGTGGCACTGAGAGAGAGTGCTTTAATGATTGATGAACAAACAAAAGTGGTCATTATGAGTAACGTATTGCTTTTATTCATTTAAAGGAGCATAAGACCTGAGTCTGTCAGGCTTGCCTTGAACAAGCTGTATCAATCATACGGATGTTAATATTAGGAAGGGACTGGGTCCTGCCAATCTTTAGAAAACAAGATGGAGCATAGCCTGAAAGACTCCCCCGGGCACACAAACATGCCTCGTCCACCAGGACGACAGTTGATACTGTCAAAGAGGAATTTTAAGTTTATTTAAACAGCACATTAATAACATTTATATTTAATACTCTGGTCTGTCTGACCAGAAAGTTTGCTGTATTTGCACATAATCTTGTTTCCCTGAGGTTATTATCACACTGCTAAATTAAAACTCATAGCCAGAAGGCCACTCATCTATTTATCACTGAGCTCCTTTTACATGTTGAAGTAAAGTTGAATTAAGATTTATTCCAACGTTTTAGAGATCTATTCGAAGAGCATATCTCTAAAAAATATATATATATACATGAATGAATATATGGCTGGCAAAAGGCCATGATATAAGTGGGATGATTCATTGTATCACATGCAGTGAAAAATATGCACTCAGGGGAAGCTGATGCATTATTTTCCAATAACAACATGGCTCATCTGGATTATGGATGGTAAGTAAAAAGGTAAAAGCTCGCATGCATTTTGCTCAAGTGTGTGATCATGACAGGAGGAGGGAAGAAAAATTTCCACACACCGTCTATCTTACTTGTTATTTGATGCTTATTTAATACAATGTTTGGTTTTCATGACATTCATCAAATATATGTATCAAGTTCCCTTTACAGGACAGACATGTACATAGATGCTATGTAGATTTTGCAATCAAAGGATCACAATCGACTGGAAATATCGGACAATTCTGCAAAGTCCTAGATGTCAGTAATTTCAATAATGATTCCCTTTTACAATATCTCCACATGGTGAGTACAATATGGTTACGGTTAGAGAAAGCTGGTGATTATGGCCAATCACGTACGCTAGAGGAATGTTCAAGGATATGCAACATTTGATTAACGTGAAGGAAGAGCTCATTTAAGGTTGTTAACAGGGTATGAATTCTTCATGATAGCAAGATGTGCTACAGGTCACACTACTGCCTGCGCTAAATGTCAGCATTCATAGTGTGCATGTGGAATCATATAATACGGGCTTAATAACTTGGAATATTGGGCTGGAAAAAGGCATATTAGATTACGTGTGAAAATAAATTTCTTTGACATCGCAGGACAACTTTGGTGGGTTTGTCCCTGGTGGGAAATTAGCAGTTCATGCATACATAAAAAGACAGACGAGCCCACAGAGTCATGCACAAGTGCGCACACACCTGCGTAGTTTCTCTGTAAATTTCTCCAGTTCCTCCTGGGCCCGGCGCAGCTCGGTCTCCAGGTACTGCCGAGTGGAATCGAATTCTGTTTCCACCATCTCTAGTTTGTGGGTTGTGTACGAGAGGCGCTTACGGAGGTCATCCTTGTGATCGTGGAAAGAGCTGAACGTGCAACAGAGAGAGTTTACCCATCTGAAGACGCACAGTCACAACGCTGATGTACTTTCATTGATGTTAGAATTTGTCACATTCATGGAGCCAAGCAGAGAGAGGGGCAGAGACAACAGAGACAGAGCGAAAAGGCAATAGAGTAAAAAGTGTATATGTGTTTGTGTGAGAGGGAGGGAAGAGGATGAAGTGTAGCCTGGAGTGTAATTCAGTTTGGAGTGAGAGAGGTCCCAGGCAGGAGAAAGGCAGTGATACCGATGGGGAAGAGGAGATGGATGGAGGAGGAATACTAATCATTTCCCATTCACAGGGAGGAAACAGAGCTGGGAAAGGAGCTCCCATCGGTGTAATGGTGAATTTCATTACACACACCCCCCCTATCGAATCTCTGAAAGAACAGGAAAGGTTTTTTGCCCACAGACAAAAACCATGGGAGAAGAAGAGGTGAATATAAAAAAAATGAACCATGGCGTGTGTGTGAGTAAGCTTTAAAAGAGGGTGAAAGAGGCAGAAAGAGCATGAGAGAGAGAGAGTGAGAGCGAGAGAGGCCAGAGTAGCATCATTTCAACACCACCACCATCAACAGCAACAACATACCAGACAGGGAGCAATATTTTGGCTGTGCGTTTGATGCAGGTTTGAGTGTGGAGGATGAAAACACAGCGACAGGACTGACTGAGGGAATGGATGTGGTAATGAAAGGCTAGAGATGGGGGAGCAGGGGCAGTGTGCGCTCTAGGGGATTTAGCATTTTGCCAGACTGATGGATACTTGGCTCACGGAGAGGTTCGATGGCTCAGCGCTGCCAACCAGCAGGCGCAGCGAGTGCACCTCCAAGTTCACCTCGGCCCAGAGCCTCAATTAGGAATCTGGCAGTAAAGGAGGAGAAAATGGTGTCCACTTGTCTACTGTGATGCCCTCAGAAAGACTTAAGGACCATGTTGTGTCAATACATGGGTGGGGCAATGGACTACCCTTAATGTTTGGGCACTTGGTTTAAGAGCTCCACTAATTAAGTCTTCATCAAGCAGTGAAAAAGTCAGTATATAAAGAAAAAATTAGCCAATGGATGCAGACATAGATAAATATCTTCTTATCTATCATATGCACCAAATTCTTGCAGGAGTTTCGTGAAGGGATTGATACCACTCATATAATCTGTTTGTAAAAAGGCACAGTTTGACATTTACGATTCACTTTCTTGCTAAGAGATGGATTCCACTCTCGTGTCTGTGTGTTAAATGTGGATACAGTTAGCTTAGCTTAGCGAAAAAGACTAAAATTTTGGGGAAATTTCTCTGTCCAAAGTGAAAAACTGTGCCTACAAACACCTCTAAATCTCATATATTGTATCTTGCTTGTTTAAACACGAATAGAAACATAAATGTACAAACATTTGTGGGTTTTAAAGGAAGCTAGAAGAAGGGGAGAAGAGACGCCGCCTGCTTTTCCATTACGTCTTGAGTACAGATAAAAAAAAACTACAACATGTTAATTGGAGAGCTTTAGAAGTGTTGATATGTGCTTTTTTTAAATTTTGGTAAGAGCCAGGCAAGCAAGCTGTTTCCTCTTGCTTCCAGTGTTGATGTTAAGCTAAGCTTATCGCCTCATGGCTCTGTACTCGTGTTTTCAATCTTCTCATATGAGTCTAAACAAGAGAACAAAGACTATTGCACAGCTTGATCAGTTAGCTTAGCTTAGCTGGAAGACTGACAGCAGGGAAAGGGCTAGCCTGGCTTCATCCAAAGTGGAAGAAATATGCCAATTAGCACCTCTAAAGCTACCCAAAATATAGATATATAATAAAAATGTGTGGTTATAGGAGGAGTTGAGATGAAGCAGTGACTAAGTGCAGAATCGCATTGACCAAAAACCAAGATATGCGCTCGCAGCCTATATCTGGCAACTGTGCTATCACCAGATACTGCAGAGATACTCTAGGCAGATGAATGGACTGTTGCAAAGAAAGCAAATATTTCCCAAATTGTCGAACTCTTCCATGTAGAGATAGACAGATAAGTGGATAGATGAGTCACTGAAGAGTTTATCCAACATGCTGATACTTGCATATTCAGCCTACTCCGCTTGCCTGGCGCTACAACAAAACAAAACATTTACAAACTCTCTGCTGTCGAACTGCTGCAAGTGATGTTGTAAAATCGCATGGCAAGGAGCCAGAGCGCTATGTGAAAATCGCTGTGGGCTCTTATCACTATGTAATGCCAGTTTAATTAAGTCTGAGCTCACAGCCATTGATTTTTTAGCTTTAGGGTATTACATTTTTTTGTGTCCAGATGTGTAGCGTTAATTTAGATATAGATGTCAGCTGATACATGACAAGAGATGTGAAGATGAATGGGAATGAATAGATGTCAGATTATGTGTTAATGGCTTTTTAAATGGTCATGACTTCACAGTGGGAATTCATTTCCATGAGTCAAAATGAATGAAATGGATTCCCCAATAATGAGGCTGATGTTTGGAGTTTAAAACATGCTTTAAACTAACTCGTCTTACCTTCGTTTTGGATGTTTGCAACCATTTCTCTGTGTTTTGAGGGCAGTTTTGCCAATATATATCTTTTTCATATTTTTCTCTCTGCCTCGGCTCTCATGTGTGTATAGTTGTTGCCACTTCTGCTGCTTCTGCTGCCGGTTGGCTGAATGTTGAAGCCAAGTTTGAACTCTAACCACAAACCAACAGTCAAAGCTCTAAGTCTTGCCTGGGGAGGCAGATAGGAGTTGGCTATCTGTGATGACCCTGGCAAGAGAGCAGAGAAAAACAGCTTTGAAGTCCGACAGATTTAGCAGCACATTTAGCTCTGTTGACTCCAGAGAAAAACACAGAGTTTGTGTGCATTTATAAAATGAGCCAGTTTGGTATGACGAAGTAGAGCTGGATGATCAATTTAGATAAGTTCAGTATGAATAGTATGCAATACTTTGAATAATTCCACTTTGCTTTTAATCTATTTTCTATGATTCTATAATCTAAAATATAACAAAATTGATTAATTTCTCAAAGAAAACCAACATTGCTTACACTATTACAACAAACCACAACACTGAATGTAGAAAAATTCATATTTATAATGTGTATAATATCACTCTTATCTCACTTTTCATTTAATTTTCTCTCTTGTTGGGACCAATTGAATTCAGCCACAACAAACTGCAGGACCCTATGGAATAGTGAGTTATTGACCAGCTGACCACAGAGGTTATCCCTCAATAAATCAGTGTTATGATGAATGTGTGTGTTTCCATTTCCATCCTCCATTTCGTCATCGCTCTGCGGTGATGGGGCTTGAACTCAGGTCTCCTGCACCATAAGAACTTAATAACCTGCCACTAGCAAGCATAAAATGCCAGAATAAACCTTTTAAACCTTTTAGTCGTATGCCTTTCTTTATGCAGCTGCATTCGATGAGTCTTGTTTGAGCATAGTCTCTGGATTTTGAAGCTGCGAGAGTTGGGCTGTAGTTAGAGAAATACTCTGCATGTAAAGAATTGGGAGAGTGGTGTCTTTCTTAGCCTTTAAAAGTGTAAAAATTGATTTAACACGGCTTATCTGCTCCCACATAAGCTGCAGACATTAGCATGTCCAGCTAACTAGCTTGCGGCAGTAACCTAATGAAGTGTTACTTACAAGGCCAAGGTGCATTTCATTAGTTAACCACATTTTGAGCAGTTACAGGTTACGTAAGGTCCATTCAGTACGTTCACCGTGTATTATTTCTCCACCGTCTGTCCTGGATACTATTAGACAGCTCTGTCTATTCCAGGATCATCAGCTATGAGGATACTAACCTTGGGTTAGCTTTAGCCTCAGTCTTTTTGGACTATATCATGTAGCCATCACAAGATTTTTGTTTAGAAATTAACCAACTGAAAATAATAAAAATTTGGGTGGTGACAAAATATTTATACTCACAAAGTTTCAGTATAAAATCAGCTTACATGAGCTAGCTTTCCTGATTTGTCTGTCTGAAAAATGTCATTTTAGTATCAGAATGTTAAGAAGATGAGATAAATATTTACTCCAGTAACTACGAGGCGAACAGATCGCTCATGACCTCTGCTCAGGTTCACTTCACATTAGAGTAAGAGTAAATAAACTCAAGACCTGCTGTTTGGGGCAGTGAAAAATTCCCCTGAGGCACAAAAAAGAAGCATTTTTTCAATAGACCACCATTATAAAAAGGATGTCTGTAAAACTGTTGACAGGACACCTCGAACTGCAAACAAGCTCAATTATGACTCTGAATTTTTTATTCCTGGAGGTTTTATATTTGTAAAACTTTCCTCAAATAAGCAATTTATAAGTCTGTGTGTGGACCACATAACCAGGAAGAAAAGCTGGAGGTTAGAAAAACATTTTGACGTTATGAGCATGCATTGGATTATCGCCATTTTCCTGATTGATCAACAACTTAAAAGACAATGGATTGTGTGGATCCAAATGAGCATCAGGCCATATTTTAAGATAAAACAATACATTTGAGGACACCCCTAACACTAGCAGTCAACTAACATTGGATAGTGTTACACGATATGATAGGGAAGGCGTAAATCTTTCACTACTAAAGTGCTTGGAACAAACTTTTGTGAAGTATATGTTACACTGGGCATAATGTCACAAATCATTGCCGAATTAACCAGAACATTTCTGAGGCAGCGAGACAGTTAACGTCACATTGCGAGCTTGATTACATCGTTTCACTGCAGGCTTAAATAAAAAGCTGCGCTGATATTTCAGAACACTAACAGGATACTATGAATGAGGATAAAATTAGAGCGTGACGTCAGAGGAAAATGGCCACCGTGTGAATATGGTGAGTAAGTCCATATTTCCTCTTTAAAACCCACTATGTCTTGTCCTTAAGAGCTAAGTAAGCATAAATGCATAAATAGAGACAGGGGTTGCCAGCGGCATAACCTTTATCTGTCGCAGCAGAGTGGCAGGGTAGCAGTTCAACAACAAACTGGAATGAATGTTTTGTCGCCTGCCGCCATTCCTAATGGCACCACTACTTATTATTTTTAATCTCCCTTCAACACTGGCTCAGGAAACAATGGCAGTTTCTGGAAACACCGTTGCTATAGCCATTTTCTTATCTGCAAGTCACAGAGGGAAAGAGAGGGAGAGGGAGAAAAAAAAAGACAGAAATTGTTGCTGAATTGGTAAGGAAGTGTGGTTGTATATAACATAAAACAGACACTTCCCTGCAGTGCATATAAAGTACTGTATCCTCACAATGTATCATAACACCTCCAGGGGATAAACAGCAGATATTGGTACCTCAGGTGTTGTCTGGCAAGGTAAACACTATCCACACGAAGGAACAAATCTAAGTCCTCGGAGAACCTTGTGATAGGCTTACTGCTGTTACCACACTGCCAGGGAAACTCAAGACAGCAAATTATATGTAAATCAAGCACATCTCTCTACAGTGTTTCCTCATAAGTATTAAGAGGAGTCTATAATGGGGATGGTAAGACGAGTAAACCATGTTTACCTGTGCTACAACTTGTCATGATGATCAGACAATGCACAGTACAGGGAGTACAGCAAATGGTTGTTGTAATGCTGCAGAGTATAACCTACTTCAAGCAGACTGTTTCCACCTCCTACTCTGCCTTCATGAAAATGGCTCCAATAGTGACTCCAGTTTAAATTAGAGAGAGAGGAAAAAAAAACCTTAATTCAAAATCTACTAAAGGTCACAACGAGCCAGCATCCGTCTTGGATCTTCAATGGGGAGCCCTTATGGTGCCCGCAGGTTGATTTACTAGTAATAAGCCACAGGAGGTGAGCGAGGTAGAGCTACTGCCTGCCAAATATACTATTCACAGTGACCAAATGAGGATATTAAACTTTAATGGCCACAGTGCCATCCCTCCTGAAGTCTGCTATTTAAGTAAGCAGCTCGTAGAAAAAAGCACCTTGTAAACAGCAAACGGTCATGTTCAAGCTTATAGGAAATCTCTGCAGGCGTTATCTTTGTTGTTTCGGCCATCATTTCTGTTGCTTATGATGATGCTGTAATTGCTGAGATCTGGGAGAATGGTGACAGTGCTGGTCAGGTCAAACGATCAGTAAACAAACCAACAGTTTAGCAAAAATTTTCGTAAAGGTCCAGTGTGTAAGATTTAGGAGTTGTTGTATAATAAGAATCATTGTGTTTTCGTTGTCTTAAAATGAGCTTGTGAGAGCGGGTCATCTTCCATGGAGTCCACCATTTTTGTACGGTGGCCTAGAACAGACAAACTAAACCTTGACATAGATATGGCTCTTTGTTTTTAATGTGAATTTGGCAGCCAGAGTTTTTCTTACATGCTTGGAAGGAGAGGGCGATGCGTGAGTATTTATTTACTTGGTTGCAATGTGCAACTTTGCCACTAGGTGCCGCTAAATCCTACACACTGGACCGTTAACCACTTTTAACAAGTTCTCCAGACAAAAAAGATTTTTTGTTAATGGCTCCTAAAACTAAAACAACGATCAATATGTCAGTTTTCTAACTGCAACATTATGGTTAAGGTTTAGTAGAGTTTAGGCACAAACTGCCAAAGGAATAGTTCAACATTTTGGGAAATATACTTATTTGTTGATGAGATGACCTATACCACTCTCATATAATCTCATATTTTACAGGTCACCTGTCTAATAAGCTGTGATTGGTAATATTTTTACTGTTTGTTTTTGTGTTCTCAAGTTTGTCCATGTTTCTGGCACCGTTTGACTATTTTTAATGCTGCTGCTGCATTCACAGAGCTTAGCAATTAACATGGTGATGGCCAAAACAACAAAAACAAGACCGGAGTTATAATAAGCCAGAATTATTCCTTCTAATTCATATCTACTGCTTCATATCAGAAAAGGATAAGAACAACCCAAAAGCCAAAAGAGACTACACATGAGCAGAAATTGAGATAATTAACAACATTATAAAGTTTTTTTTTCCCTTGGTATGATCTACCATAGTGGTTGAGGCTTTACTTGAGAGCCACGTGTTGTGTATTTCTTCTGATGGAAGAAGACTCCAGAAATACAACAAGTCTCTTGTGTATGTTCCACTACCAGCGGCCAGAAAAACAGTACTGTGGATTAAATCACCAGAGCAATGATGATGACTAGTCAACACAGTTTGCTGCCTGGAGACAAGAACTGCAACTGAGGAGCGATGCCTGCACTATTTATCTCTGCTTTAGTTTTCTATCTACATATCAAAAGAGATTCAACCTTAAGTGGGTACGGGGGAAGCACTTGCTGGCCTTGAAACTAGTGAAACTTATAAAGAAAGAGTTTGAACTTATAATAAATGCCCGAAGTGTCAGTTTTATTTGAGCTACCAAAAAGGTTAAATCAAATCATCTAAAAATGTCACTGATGACATTTGCATTGATTAACTGTGGCCGTGATGAGAGTATAAATACGGGACTTGATGTACAGTAACAGACAGAAGTATCGGAGCCCACTATGTTTTTTGCAGATGATGTCAAACACAGTTCAGGGCTAGACAGTAAATATGTTTGAATTTCTTATCAGGCTTTTGTAACCATAATGCTGTTTTCCAAAACAAAAAGCTCCTGGGGATAAATTAACTGATAATGAATAGTTTCCCCTGCTGTGCTATGACTCATCAAACTCCCTCCAGCTCCTTCATGTATCCTTGGCCTTTTAAACGGCATGTCAGTCATGGCAATAAATGTTTTTTGTGTGTGTGTGTGTGTGAGAGTAGAAGTGTGTATGTTTGTTCGTGTAACAAGCTCCAGAGGAAACAGCAAGCGTTCAATCAATTTTGACAATTTGTAAGCATATTTCACACTACTCCTGATCAGATAAGATCACTTCAGGGGGCCACAGCAGGAGCCACTACAGGGGATCTTTTTCCACATTATGCTGCGGTGTGTGCAGTTAAGGGCTGGAGGATAGGTTATTCTTCTCCTTTTCAAGTCAACAACCGGTTTTAAGAGTGAATCTTGTACTAGGAAGGCTCTAACTTTGGAAGATGCCCACTTGATTTGACTAATTAAGAAAGCAGAAGCCTCAAATTAGCTTAGCTGAATACATTTTGTCTTGCATCAAGTGCATTAGCAAGTCATCTTTAAACAATGATTATTCATGTCTTTAGCTGACAGTAAGAGAGTCAGTGTCTTTAAGCTGAATGACATCAATGCCCCAGAGGACAAGCTTCACATGACAGTAGACTGAGCTCAACGATAGACAAGCGTTAGGAGTTGTACGGCACTTTAAATTAGAAGTAAATTGCCCCTCCATCTGTAACTTACTCCTTCCAAACCATACTACAGTGTGGTACTGGCAGCTCATAGCTCCTCATAGTCCAATTTAAACCCCCTTTAATGTGCTGCATAGAGCAGTACAGCTTTGCATTGACTGCATCGCCATCTGGAAAAAGTTTAGAGAAGAACACACATCCAAATCCAGTAAATACGAAGTGCTGGACTGATACTGGTACATGTAAAAGCAGAAATATCCACATACTAGATAATATTCCCATGAACATTTACTGGTGTACCACATGTGACGTTTTTGGTACAAACACTTCTTCATACATGAAACAGATACATACCTATCCGGAGAGGATACATTCACCTATCCTATCTGGATAGATATTTGTAAGGTGTGTCTCAGCACAACTTAAGATTCTGGATCTGACTGGTCCATCACGACGGAGACTAAACAACAGATTTAACTGTCAACTTTACACTGAGAACATCACTCAAGAGCGACATTATCACATTTAAAGCTTGTGTTACAAACTAAAGTTTGAAGGACACTGCCGTTTTCCAGCAAGTACCTGCAGTTACATTATAGGAAAGCTAAGATCTAGTGTTTTTCTATCCTTTCCAATTTTTCCTTAACCTGATGCGCCAGATGTTTTGTTACACAGAACCATCAGGGAAGTCGTCCTCGGAAACCGTTTAGAAAACCGCAGAAACTTTCACAAAATACTTGGCAGGTGTTTCGATCGTCACAGGCAATTTATTACAGGCTTCGACAAACATATGCTGTCGTTAGCCAGTCAGCAGAAGAGTGAAAACATCTTTTCCATTGAGAAAAGCTTTCAGCTGCGTTCTTTGCTCTTCTTTCAGTGAAGAAATGATATAACTCGTAGCAGCATCTCTGCTAACTTCTTCAGCAGCTGCCATTGTTGTTTTTGGAACAAACATTTGCTTAAACCTGCTGCTAAGAGTTTCCTCTGATGGGTCCGAAACAAGTTCACAGTTTGAAGACCTGGCATGACAAATTCTCGTGTGATTTTGTGACTTTTGTCATCCGGCTATTTCAACTTTTAGTAAATTGGTTTCTGCAAAAAGAGATATCGAGTTTCCTTTAAAGGTTAATGTATTGAGACAAAAGTATGTTTAAGCAGGTTTTATAAAAGTTTTTTAAAACTCCATTTTAACGCTTAATCAGAGGAGTCCTTATAAAGGTCTTTGCAGCTTTCAGACTCTTTCAGATCACTTTTTTGGATTGTGCAATTGAATCCCTCCATATACTGTAAGACTAAGGGCAGTCTCAAAAGTTGACCTAAAAATTATCTACCCAGCATGAAACTCGAACCGAGGGTCTAAGGGCAGAGGGTGTCACTCCCTGTACAGATTGTAAAGCCCTCCGAGGCAAATGTATTTTTGTGACTTTGGGCTATACAAATAAAATTTGATTTGAATTGATTTGATTTGATGAAACAGTGGAGATTGAAAGTTCGTGGAGAATTACCTTTTAGTTTGATCGTCTCATTGTATTTGTCAATGCATGGCATGTTTTGCAAGTAGATATAAAATGTTCAGTGGAAACAGTAGTAATAAATGAAATGAATATAGCTTTGGATTGTGGGTTGTGTTCAGGGCTCAAATATGGCAGTACCTGTTGGGCCTGGGTTGGGCTCTGGTCTTTTAGTTTTTACTTTTAGTTTTAGGCCTGCAAGAACTCTAAACATACATCAGCATAAGACTGGCCTTGGGCTATAAAACCAACTCCACCTTCTTTCTATGCTGCTGAAAAATTCTGTCAAAGAATCTCAACAATTAATGTCAAAGTATAAAATAAAATCTGCCAGAAATGTTTTCTAGAAAGACAGCATGCCCCGGGGAAAAAGCTTCAATCCAACAAGCTTTTTAAAAAATTCCACTTCTGAAGAGTTTGAAGACGACAGGAAGAATGAGAATTACATACAGGAGGATTTGGAGCATGGACAGCGTATGTAAAGCTGAAATACTTTCCTTGAATTTCACCTTCACCTTTATCAATAACATAAAAGTTTAACATTATGTTCTGAAAAGATTCCTCCTCACAGTGTGTGTATTTTTTTTTTTGATGGTAAATTGACAAAGCTGAAAATTGACAAAGATTCAGGGTCGGCATTGAAATGCCTGAATTCCTTCTAGGCAACAACTTGGACAATGTAATAGACTTCAGATTGATCAGGTCAGATGAAGTTCAAGTCACCAATAATCTGAAATATGTTTCCCTTCTCATCAAGAAAAACAACTTCAGCCCTCCAAAATTTAATTTCTTTTTTAGCCGAGGGCCACAATTGTGTGATCTCTTTAAATTTTGTCTGCTGTTTTTGCAATAAATAATAAATAAGAAGAACAATAGTGAAATTAATAAACTTGATAAAGATTTTATGTTGCATATTGCTGTACCTGTATGTATTGACAAAATGTCCCTTCTGTCTCTCTTTCTGTCTGTTTCCTGACATAAGTATAGACAATATTATGGCTCCAAAGCTACACAGTGCCGTAGGCCAGCAGTTCACTCGGCTCTTCACCCCATCATAACCTTTAAGACAAGCAACAATAGTCAGACACAGAGACAGAAAACTAAGAGATAGTGTACTGAGAGGATGATTCACACATTTTATACGATTGTGTGTTTAATACCACAGCTTGAGTTAAGATTTTCTCACTTTCTCCATTGTTAAAATGCTGTGAAAGAGAATGAGTTCAGTCCTCATTCAGGTTGCCACGACAACACAGTCGTGACATACCTGTGCTCCCAGCCTGGCGGGGGGACGAGAAGTAGTCGCCTCACAGACTGCTGAGATACAACACTATGCAGACAGTGAAGTGTTGTAGATCTATGAAGTGACTGCTCCTTGATTTGATAGTTCATGTTTATGTTTATTGTATTCAATCTGTTTTTATTTTCTGTGCCTCATTTTGCATGAAGTAAATTCTCATAGTATTGTAGTAGTATTCTATTTTTCAGCTCTAGCAATGACAGTATCATTCTAATGGTCCAAACTGAAATATCTTATCCAACTATTACGATAGATTGCTATGTTTAGTGCCCACATTAATGCCCCCTTTTAGGATTAACTGTAATAACTTTGGTGATCCACCACCATCAGATCACACTCTTAATTTGTCCAGTACTTTGATTTACCTGCAAATCCAATGACATTCCCGTCAGCCTCAGCTGTACTTTGTGTGTAGTGCTTTATTGCAAATGTTAGCAATGCCAGCACGATAGGCTAAAATGGTAAACGTGGGATCAATAAAAATATGTTATATTATTTGTAGCTGCCCCATAGATGAATTTATATAAAAATATACACACACAGCAGATACAGAGTAACAGTCATTTGAAATTGTTTCTTGCAACTTGATAAATGTCCAAAAAATTACTATCTTTTTTGCTCTGTTTTAGTTACCAACTAATGAGAGAAATATGTGGCTCTTTAGCTGATAAATGCTCCACTATTTCTAACTCTTTCTGTCATTTGGGGCTTTAGTGCACAGGAAATAGCTGCCTGCTATGGCCTAAAACAATGAGAGCGGTGAGAATGAACAGTAAAGAACTAACTGAAAGATGCTGAAAAGCTCTATAGAGACAGAATGTGTCAGGTGCTAAAAAACCATGCCCAATAGATGAAAACGCTACAAGGGCTGAAATGATAACACAATTGCCACAGCTAGCTATAAACATTAGATTTCAGCGCATTAAAGGATTTTTTGGCACCCCATGTCTACCAGAGAGGAAAAGGTATACTGACAAACTCAACATTGTTTGTCTATCCCAGCATCCCTTCTCCATACCTCACTTTTCTTGGAGAAATGTTCCCACTGAATATGAAATGCTTTGTTGTAATATATTTGATTGAAACACCAGGTAGGATAATTATTTAACCACTGCAGAGCCCAAAGAGGTACTGTACAATGGGCCATGACGACCAAATTTTGCCTTTGAAGAAAGAATCCTGTGTTTTTCACCTTCGAGCCTTTTCTCTTTATCGTCACAGCCCAGATTGGACATCTGGAAATCCACCATGCTTTACGCAGCAGGAGGCAACCTGGGGTTATTGAGATTGTGTGCATGTAGGCTGAACATACAACAGCATGCACAGCCCTTCGGGGGGCAATAACTATTTATTGAGGTGTAATGGGCGCAATAAGTGCACAGTTTGTTCAACATGTAGCTCGTAAGAGCGCTATGTGTGTTTGCTTGTATGTTTTTGACAAAGAGCCTCTTGTCTGGTGAAACAGTACTGTATGTTGTTGTTTGTTTGTTTTTTGCAGCCCGACACAAAACAGTGGCTGATTCAACAAATTATTGTAGATATAATAGGAGCAGTCTATGAAGCATGACCCTGAACAAGAGAGATCAGGACTGAAGCTAATGCATTAATGAGCTGCAAAAACAAAGAACAAATAATTTGTTAGAGCTAAAATAGGCTGTGTGGAGACAGTGAGATCAAGTGAAAACACTGTGTTAAAGTGCTCTATCCACTGAATTTTATATGTGACATAAAAATGCCATGCATCCTACATTTCTGACATATAGTACATAGACTTTTTGTTTAGAATACACTTAATATCTACTGTATGGGTGCTCCTGAGGCTTATGTTGCTCATCTCACCCTGTCCTGTTGGCTTTGACGGAGCCGTGTAAATGCTGTGTGGCAGACAGGCGTATCTCCTATAGTCCAGGGAGCATCGAGGGTGGCGAGGTGGGAAGTCAAAGACCGAGAAGGAGTCTTAAGACTTAGACATGTGATTCACAGGGGTCTAAATCAGAGAATATGGATACATGTGAACACTCAGAGACAAAGACAACCCCTTGAGTACGCTCCAAGGCAGATTCCTCATCAACCACTTCCAGATGTTACAGTAGTCCACCCTCACAAATGGCTCCTGCATAAATCTCTGATCTCATCGTCTTGGAAATAATGATCTTTCTAATGAAAGCACAGAGGGGTGGGGGTGGCAAAATGCTCCAGGCTATCCTGAAGGGAGACTTCGTATAGCATCTGCTTTCAGATGCTACGTGACTAGCTTAGGGTAAGACAGAGGAGATGAAGAAACAAAGCCTCTTAAGGTATATTCCTCAAAGTCTGAGTGAAGCCCAGTGGGCTGGTGATATCTTCCTGGGGCTGGTGATGGAGGGCTAAGTGGATCATGGGTAGATTCAGCAGTTGACGGTAAGCTGAACATTTGTTGTGATCTAATTAAAAGTCACATTAAGTTAAGTGAAGTTCTTTTCTCCATGGTTGTCATCAAGCTGGCTGCTGCAGCTACGCCTGCAATTTGACACGCTCCTACAGTATGTAAACAAAGAAACTTCAATGTCCCTTGAACTCATGGAAACTCATTGAATTCTTTGACACATTGAGTTGGGACAGTGACTTAACCTTCTCATCTGTCTGTAAGGGGCTCTGTTCATTTGTAAAAACATAATGTGACTCCGAATTTCAGTTTGACAGTCGCATTTTTATCGTACTTTTTTGGGCAGTTTCCATTTCCTATGTCTGACTGAGTGAACAGAATCAGCAAATCACCTCATTGAAGAGGACATTAATAATCTAAAAATAAAAGAAGAACAGCGATTACAGCAATTTACCATACGCAGAACTTTGAAGCGGAAAATTTGCTGGAGATGAAAAATGTGAGAATTACTACAAAGTTCCAATTATCTACGCTAAAAGGGTACAATAAAAAAAAATCTCATAAAAACTGGCTTCTATTAGGCTAAAATTCTCTTTATGTGCTTTTCATATTGTGCTTTGTGCATGTGGAGGCTGAGTTTGTAATGTTTTGTCAGTGCATGATGATCGCAATTTAGTTGGCATCGATCTAATTCAGCTTACAAGTTAAGAACAAAACAGCCTTTGGTGATACGCTCAGGCCTATTATCTATGACAAGAATCATTTCATAAAACCGAGGAGGAGCAGTGCATGGCATGCTGCTGGGGTTTGGTGGAGCTGATGATTTGTTTGGACGGTCTTCAAGACTTATTTATTCCAATTTTTGGATCCATATAGATGCCTGGCTGTTAGAATAACTAAATATTACTGTGGAGTTTTGTTTGTATCATCAGAAAACCTGTCACTGTTGTGTTCCAAATTGACTTGTTATGATTTATTTTTGGACAATGAATAAATGTAATATTTGTAAACTAAGATTACCTTTCATGCCACGTACAGTACTGTAGTAAAGCCTGAGGAACTGGATTTAATTGTGCTGCCATCTTTGAAGTAATGATACATTAATTACATGCTGTCATAATGTAAAAACAACACTGCGGTGCCAAACGAGTTAACACTCATTGTTCACTTTTCTTTTGTTTCTCTTCACCAGATTAATTAAAGCTCTTTTCATTGTACGGGAAGTCTAAAACTCACTTCAAAGACGTAAAGTTTCCCTCTGGACAGCACCTTATCCGAGGTGCTGTTTGCTTTAATTATGTAACAGGAAGCAGGGATCATCTCCAAAAATCAATGTTTCCTCACTTGCTGGAGGTTAGGACTGGAGGTGAAAGCAATTAACTTCTAGATGTTATAATCATAATATGCTGACGTACCAATTATGAAGCCATCTGAAGGCAACATATGGAAGAAGGCTGATTTACTCCCTGAAATATTAAGTAACCACGTGGCTTTTTTTCTTTTCTCAGCTCATCAAGTAAAATATGGATTTACTCTTCTTGCTCTCTCACTCTCTTTCTCTTAATCTATACAAGGTGAGGAGTTTGGTTTAATGAGAACAACTTTGTCTCTCATGATGCGCTTGTTCGGCCATAATTGCCTCTCTGTGGTATCATCTTGCCCGGTGAATGAATATGAGAGTTAATTGAGGGCTGTGCAAACATTTGGTGTCTCATTATTCTCATGCCAATAAAATCGAAATGACAGCTGAATCGAATGAGCAAAAAAAAAAAAAAAAAGCCCACCAACAGTGCAGATTTACTTCAACTAAACCAAACAGTCTTCAGTAGCCTGACTTCGTTTGCTGCAGAGATTTCAGTCAGTCAGTTTACTCGTACACGCTGCACAACATGTATTCATATTCTCCAAACATGCTGTACTGTTGAACGCACAGCTGCCTACCCAGCCCTTTTGTGAAATCACTCACAAAGACTATGCAACACATGGACAGAACGGCACAACAGCTACAGAAGAGCACTCGCAACAATCATTATTTTGGTAAGTGTGGCAAAGCAACTACACACACACTTATCTCAGAGGAGCTAATAAAAACCAAGCATGCACTTCTCCTTTTTCTTGCCTTACCGTTTATATGCTTTTCGCCTCATTTTCAGCAGATAAGATCACAATATTCATGTGCCTGTGCATCCCCTCAGAGCAGCATGCATTTAGAAAAAGCCTCCTCTAATTCTGACTGGAGACAGGCTGGTAGGCAGAGAGAGAGAGAGAAGGGGGGGTTTGGAGTGAGAGAGGGAGCTGAGAATTGAATGAAGCAGGAGGTGTATGGGAAGAGGAGGGGTTATGGAAGCAATGGAGAGAAGAAGGAGGAGGAGAGAGAGAGGTGTGGTGGTTATGGTGGTGTCACTACCAGGAGGAGAGGGCGTAAAAGTGAAAGTGGCTAACCTCGTGTCATGCTGCATCTCTCCATCAGATTCCTGGTAGGAAGAGAAGAAGAGAGGGTAAAATGATTAGATTTATTTATCAAGCAGATTTATCTGGCGCCGCTGCCACTGCATGCTGTGGAGTACCTCTTATCTGGCATTTAACGAGCTCTCAGAGTGTCTGTCTCGGCAAACAAATATATCCATTATTTCTCACTCTGGGCACACATGCTATATCACTATTGAGAGAATTAAGTGAAAGAAGGAGGAGGGAGAGAGACAGAGCAAGAAATGACAGATTAACAGTTCAAAAGAAAAATGCTGTGTGCTGCAGAAATGGAGAGAAAGTGCCCAAGGGTGAGAGGCAGACTTACATACTGTAGTTGTTGAAAAGAGAAAGAGAAAAGATGAATTATAGAAAATGGATTCCAGGGGGGAAAGTAAGAATGTAAAAAAAACCTCAATAATTATATGTATGAAACTCAATTTAAAAGAATGGCTCATCATTTTGAGAAATACACTTATTGGCTTTCATGCAGTGAATTAGTTCAGAAGATTGTCACCACTCCCATGTTTTTATCTTATATACGAAGCTACAAACATAGCTTCATAACTACGCTAGCTTCACATAGCATAAACCCTGGAAATGTCCAGGTAACAAGAAAATCTGTCTACGAACATCAATGAATAGACTATATAATTTTCTTGAAATTAGTTTTTCGACAGAGTTTTGTGTGCAAGCTAGCTGTTGCGTCCTGTTTCTAGTCTATACCCCAAGCTAGGCTGACGTTAGCAGATTTATTCAGATTTATCGTACAGACAGTATATGAGAGGTTTCATCCGTCTCAACCAAATTGAAAGAAAATAAAATGGGCATGTATCCCAAAAACGATTACTTTAAGATAATACATTTAAAGTAGAACAGGCATGAAGATGGAGGTGACACCCGAGTCCACTCAGTTATGCTCCATCACGTCTTTATATGTGAAACTTGAATGAATAGAGATGAATGTGAGGACAGGCTCCTTGTTTGCACACATTTGTTTGTTGCACATGAATAATACATGACATGGATTTCACAAGAGCATTTAACATTTACATTTTCACTTGGGCTTAATTCTTTGGTGCATTCCCAGAACCAGAGTTGACTTGGTGAAGCATACATGGGTCCAAAAGAAGAAAAAAAATTGACTACTATGACACTATAGTGAAAAAACGCTCTCTAATTTAGTTTCATGATATTGTTTCTGTGAGTTGTTAGTGCTGCAGGAGCTTAGTGTGTTTGCAGGTGTGCCAAGTTGAATGCAGTTTGAGCCAGCCTCTGGATTTATAGTCGAGGATCCAGTGAGGTTTAATGAATGTCGCAGGTACACATCTTCAACATACTGGTTGTGTGATTGCGGTGTGTGTTTGTGAGCACGTGTATGCAGTGCTTTCGTGGTGTTGTGTGGGTGTTACAACCAGTGCGAGTGATACAGCAGGATGACTCATACAGCTACTGAATGAGACAACGCACAGTAATCCCCTCTGTCCATCCCTCCATCCCATCATCCCTCTGTATGGGGAGGGCAAGCCTAGAGGAGGAGGCATTCCTGGAAGGCATCACTGAATGATAATCTGCAGATGCAGCTACTATGGATGTTCATTCATTCAGTGTAAAATGGAAAAGCCTTTATCTTGCTGTTGCTAAATTATGAATCCATTCTGTTATCCAGATCAGATGCTGCTATGGCTAGTGTACATCAGTAATTGTTGTGAATACTGCAGTAAAACGTGGTATTAAAACTCAAAAATACAAATCTGCAGTGATTAAACTCCTCACATTGCTTTAGTGATATACACGTGTACTCCAAGGTGTGTCGCTTCCCTGTGACATCAGTATCGGCTGTGATTACAGGTGCAACAGAGCAGACCTCGGACCACACCCATCAGTGAGGTGTGGTCAGAACCAGAGAGGACAGTAAAATACTGAACTATCCTGATATCAAGTTATTCATTATATTTTGTCATTATATCAGATCCCATTTAAAAATATATGTTTTCATATTTATAACCAGCATTTTTAGCAATAGCCATTCAGTCTGTTACTGCCTCTTTATCAGTTTTCACTGTGACTGGCTGAGCTTGGATAAAATCTGCATGCTCACAAAGAAAGGGATTCACAGGAAATAATCTCTATATGTAGTCATACTGTATGTAATACAGAGAACAAAAGCTGGTGCATGTACTGTACATAGTTTGCTCCTCTTCTGCAGGCGTCCCTATATCGGTGAGGACTACAATCTTACGCCTAAGCCAGCTAAAACAAACAGCTATTATGTTGATATGGCAAAGTGGATACAGGGCAACATGCAGCATTTATTTTGAGTCGTGTTTCTGACCACCTAATGGATGTAAGTCTAATGTTCACTCTCCCTTTAGCTGTGGTCTGGTCGCTCCTGAGCTTTAACACCTGAGGGAAATATCTGGCTCTTTAGGTAAATGCTACACTTTGCCTGCCTATATATATTTATATATTAGTGTACTGCACATTTGCCACTTTATTGTAGTATATTACAGAGAAAACATGCTTGCACACACACTCAATTCAGAGTACACTTTTCCTTCTTTCCCTCCTTGGAAATTAACCTCCTTGTTCATCCAATGACCCACTCTCAAGAAAAGCTGCCATACAGCAGTTTTCTCTCTTGGTACCAAATGTACTCCTTTCAATGCATACACCCACTCGTTGGCTGAACAGTTGCTAGGGAGCTGCCATCCAGTGAATAAATTCTAATCAGGAAGCTGCATCCCAAATATCTCCCTGCTTCCTCACTGTTGGACATTGGTCAAGGTCCACCCATTTAGCAGCAGAGTATTTGTACAATAGTGTAGCATGGTGTGAGAGACCATAGTACTGAGTGGCATTTCTAAGCCTGAGGCTCAAAAGCACAAAAAAAAAGATGGAGGAAAGTATTTAAATTATTAATGTATTAGCTACCTTCACACAGACAGCCGAGCAGGATAGTGAAATTTGGTTGAAACCCAACCCGTAAATATATAATATATAATGAGGGTGAATGTATTTTTAATATAGCATGCCAGAGGGACCAATACTTTCTCTTTGCTATCTCTCTGTTGGATGCTTGGAGGGCAGAAAGATGCTAATGCATTTAAATGAGAAGTAATATAGACCTTTACCGTAGCGCTCCTTTGAGAATGTACTGTCTATGAAAACACAGTGAGAAAAGATTCATTCAGACTGCAGGTCATGCTTTGATTTCAGTTCTGTGTTTGAAAAGAAGGAGTGAGGATATGTTCTTCACGTATCACTACATTCCTGGGCATGTAAGACACGAAATGATACAGATTTCTCATTCACAGCACGTTAATGAATAATCATATTTGCAGATTTTGTTTTGTGTGGCAAGTGGGTGATTAAGGAAAACACCAAACATGAATGATTCACGTCTAATAAGAAGAGTAATATTCAGCTAACGAGGAAGAATGTGATGCAATACACTGTATCAAAGCCTTGAATAAAGATTGAGTGAAATCATCAGAGGCTTGTGTAATCTTTTTCATTTGGCTCCTCATTTCCAGCAATCTACGTCTACTCTTACTGCATGATGAGGAACCGGGACATATAGCAACACAGTGCATGCTACTCGCTGATATAATTGCTTCAAATGATCACAGTAACACATAATAAAGTAAGTATGGATGATGTAATAGAATCCATGTATCTGTATCAGCGGTCCTCAGCTTCATCATGTGTGTAAAGATGTTAATTCTAGTTATCACTGAATTACGGAAACCCTAAATGGCTGTGCATTCATACATTTTATTTCCTCAGTTTTCTCATGATAATGAGTTAATTTCATTTGTTTTCTCGAGATCTCAAGTTATGGATGTTATTATCTCGAAACGGGATCATTTTCTCCAGATCTTGAGATAAAGAGACGAGAGATCTCACGATAATGAATCAAATATGATAAGCCTGAGATTTCCATCACACGTGACGTCACGCTGTGCTGACTTGATGCTGACTGATGGATGTGACACGCTGATCGATATACTCCTACTCCCCTGACATTGCTACACTGAATGATGTTTCCGGCAGTGATTTAATATAGTAGACTGTTTGATTCCTCGAGATCTCGTAATAATTATGGAAAGGTTAGCATCAGGATAACAAAGTCTTGTTATCTCAAGATCTTGAGAAAATTAACCCGTTATCTCGGGATAAGAACATTTGTTGTTGTTTTTTCAAGATAAACACAGCACAAATCACTCAGGATTTCGTAAAAACAAATAAAATTAAGTCATTATCATGAGAAAATGAATATAATAAATAAAATAAAATGTATGAATGCATGACTGAATCACACAAATACTTCTCACAGTAAGAGCTTGTAGATAACTATTTGTAGCTTTTAAGGTATTCATGTTTACAGTCTAGTAATTAAACAGTATGCTCAAGACTTCCCATAAGACTACACTCTAGAAATGAAAAATTAATTTTGGTTTACGCAAACCTGGTGCACGTTTCTTAGCCAAAAACTTCCCCTCTAAAAGTAGTAGTTGGTACCTTAATGTATATTAGCAGGGATGGGAGTAGATGGTAGTTTACACCTTTCTGTTGCCAACAGAGGTGTTGAGAGAAATTAGGAAGAAAAACCAGCAAGGTCAGTCCAACACCACCACTACCAAATATTTAGGAACTACTTTCTACTACCTGATAAAACTGTTGACATGAAACCCAGTTTCCCTTGAAATTACATTAATATTGGAGAATTCTGCACCTCAAGTTTTGCATTCACTGCCAATGTTTGGTGCCAATGCAAGAAATATGCTTTTTATGTAGCAAGGCAAAGTGAAAAGGGAAGTCTGGTCTACAATTTTCATGCAGGAGACTGCATTAGCCATACTGAAGTTTATCTGCCATAACCGCTATCTTTCCACAACCTTATATACGCAAGAAAGAAATGTTCTTTGGACTATACAGTGCAATCAGAATGCTGTTTTTGGAAGAAAAAAATGTTGCTCTCAAACTTTTGAAATGTAAAACAGATTGACTTAAAACACAATATCAAAACCAAAACCCTACCACCAGA
This sequence comes from Miichthys miiuy, assembly GCA_036365135.1. NCBI lineage: Eukaryota > Metazoa > Chordata > Actinopteri > Sciaenidae > Miichthys > Miichthys miiuy. The sequence goes on along the minus strand of CM071615.1, from coordinate 16,457,297 downwards.
GTTAAGTGAGAAAATTTGGATCTTCTGGATATGTGTGAACAGACTCTTTGTTGTAGTTTTACTCACAGTGATATTAACAGGTCTTGGTAGTGAGGCAGACCTATAGGACATTCTAGGAAATCCCTCTGGCCAACTGAAGACAGGGCAGGGGTTACTTCGTCCACTTGAAGTTGATTGAGGAAGAGGGGGCTCATAACTTGTATGTACCACTTTCTTCTCCTTCTCCCTCCCTCTTTCCATCCTTTTGTCTTTCTCCCAGCAAGGCATGTCTCTCCCTTTTTTCTTTTCCTTCCCTTTCTCTGTTCCTCTGTCTTTCTCCCAGGGGTTTTCTTTTCTCTTCTCCTTCTCCTTCCCTTTCTCCATTGCCAAACCACCATTTCTCTCCCATGGATTCCTGTTTTCCCTTTCCTTCCCTCTCTGCATACCCTTCTCCAACCCTTTCTCATTTCTCTCTTTCCCCAGGGTGCCATTAGCTGCCAGTTCATCAAGTTGCCTTACTCTGTCAATGTCTGTCTCTAAATAAAGTCTCCCAGTGGAGGGCTGTGCTTGGATCTTTGTACATAGCTCCAGGTCATGTTCAGGGTATGAGTGACTCTCCACTTTTACTTTCCTTAACACATCCCCGGGCTCCAAGATCTTACAGATGGGTAATGTCTTGCTCCACTGGTGAATGGAGGTGGTAATGTCCTTTGACTCGTACTCCTTGATTGTCTGAAGGTTTGTGCTGGTTGGGCTGTACCACAAGTTCACTGCTGATGTAGATGGTGCTGGCGGTGGGTTTGTTGGTGTTGAATGTAGTGTGGCTGTTAGTGTTGAATGAGATGGGGTTGATGGTGGTGGTGGTGGAGGAGAAGGAAGGCGGTGTCGAAGGGTAGACAGTTGTTGAGTAGGACTACCCTTAGATTTCAACACCCTGAAGGTCACCTCATTCAGAAACTGCGAGAACTTCCGTCTGTTCTCGGTCTTTTCGTCCCGCTGATGGAATGAGACTGTAGCAGCATTTTTGCTCTGGCTGGACGAGGACACACTTTGGGTTCCTGTGTCTTTCTTTGGTGCTGTGGTAGTCCTCTCTGGAGCACAACCTCCTTTACTTTCAGTTTTAGCTGCAGGGCGTGAGAAGAGAAGGTTTTGGTAAATTATTTCAGGCTCAGCATTGGCAATAGCAGATGCCTGGTCAGTGGTGCAAGACTTTCCACCTGATTCCTCTGATGCCTCATTGCTCTCTTGCTTAACAGGAGTCCGTAGCAGGCAAGTGGCCCCTGAGCTCCAGCTGTTAGTGTCCCAACTGGCATCATCATCACTGGAGCTGTCATTGCCACTCTGTATGCTGGGACTAGCACTCCTCTCGCTGGGACTGGGGCTTGAGTTGTCCAGGTTGCCCAGCGACCGCCGCCTGAACCGAGAGATTGATCCCTTCAGGCTGGATAAAGAGCGGTGGAACTTGGGCAGAGATACTTGGAGGCTTGGCAATGATCCTTGGAGGCAGGAACCAGACCCCTGGAGGCTCGAAAGGGAACCTTTGGGGCTTGGACTGGGGGAGTTGTGTAGGCTGGAAAGAGAGCCTTTGAGTAAGGGAGAGGATTGGCGACGCATTGGTGGATCTTCTTCCTGGTCACTATATGGTCCAGAGAAGACAGGGCAAGACACAGTGGAAGAGCAGGAGCCACGATCTTGCCGAGTTGAGGCTGTTCTGGATCTTGGTTTGCGCCGAAGAGTAGCCATATCTATCACCTTCTTTCTCCTAGTTCGCACAGTCTTTGGTGATCCTTTCTGTACAGACTCGAGCCTGAGACCATCGTCTGAAATGGACACACACAAGTGAACCATGTCAGACTCAGTAGAACAGATTTCCAATGGCTTTCTGTCCTCTGGCTTTGCCCAATTTCAATTGTCTGCCCTAGTTGTCCAGGCCACCAACAGTGCACCCAAGCTGTTGCAGTGTGACACACTTTCACTGCTCCAGCTCAGTACACAATGAGATCCCAAAGGGGTTTGAGTCTAATAGTCATTTGGATGTCAACCAACCTACTTTCATTACCATTCATACACTGACAATGTCAATTCTATTTTTGCCTTTTAAAATAGCATAATAGATCAGCAGCTGCATGATCAGTACTTTGTCTGTGGGCATCATCAGTAATGAATTTGTGTATTGACAAGGATGGTGTTGGAAAGCAACTGGATATCCAGGTCAGAGATATTGACCACAGCTACCACAGCTCTGCAACCAAATCTGATTTGTGGGCTGCAAAGTGACCACAGATCAATTTGTCACACGTGGTATTTTTAGTGGTTTGTTGTTGTGGTTGCTATTCTGTGGTGCTGAAGATGAACTTACAAGACTCTGTTCATTAACTTTAACTTGTCCCCCCGGGCACACTTAATATCATTAATTTGTCACTCTTACAATCTATTTCATCTTAAGACAGAACATCTCCATGGAGGTGATGTGGTGCAGAGGCAGCATCTGGTTGCCTCCTGCTTAGATGAAAAGAAGCCTCCCCAGCAGATGTTGCCTTGTCCAGACACCTGGCGTTTAAATATGCAACTCCTATCAGAGGTATCAGCTCTCTGGCTGAATGGATAATACAGGTTGGTAGTACTTCAAAGTACTTCAAGTTTTTTTCATGAACATATCGCTCCCTAAAGGCTTGCATAGCTAGCGTGAGAGTATCGCATAACAACCAAACAGTTCATGTCTAAAATCTATATTTTTCTTGTAGATCATTTATAAACTAACATGAGGATTTAAGTACAGAAGAAGAGAGGAAAAGAGAAAACGACACAACAGAAGAAAACAACAGAACAGAACAGAATGGACAGATCCTCTTAATCTGTGGCTTTTCTGACTCTGTATGTGCACAGCGTGAGCCCATGTAGACTTTGGCAGTGGGACATCAATAGCACCCTGAGTTGTGTTCCAGTCTTGCATAACCACAGAGAAACTAATTGCAACTAATTACACTGTTACATTTTCACTCCTCTGATTTCCATTCTTCAAAACTCGTGAAGGTATTGCAGAAGTGAATTGTTATGAATACAGTTGTTAGAATAATAGAAACAGAGGTTTCTTCCATTACTTGCATTTCAACTGAACGTCCATTTTATTATCACTTTATTATACTCTGTTGTTAGATGTTTTAAGGATTAGATTTTTTGCCATAAGTTGCAGTTAGCACAGATGTTGTGTTAGTTAAGCTGACACAAAATAGCAACTGATTTTGAGAATACATGCAATCAAAGCTACTAGAGTATCTGTAGGAGTTTTAAATTCTTTGGCACCATCCGATGATAGCATCATGAATGAAAATATGGCAACTCTCCCAAATAATGCAGTCCAGTCCAACATGATCTCAATGCCAGACTTTATGATAGTGTCAAAAAAAATACTGACATTCATAAAAGCATCATAAAAGTAGATGTTATGAAGCAACAGCTGTATTGGATTTTATTAGATATAATATTAGATAAAGTCAGTGTATAATGAGCCGATCCAAAAGAGAAGAGTTTGCTGGACTAAATCCAATGCAACAATTTCAAGCCAATCTGGCAAGTAGTGTTTGAAATATCTTGCTCTGGTCCAGAGTGCTGCAGTCACAGATTGACAGGATGGACTCCTTGCCACGTAGAGGTGTCAATACACATTTTAAATCCTTACCTTACCATGTCAAATATTTTTTTATAGCTTAGAATGATCGCTGTACTACGAGAAAAATCATCAGCAAGAACACAGCTTATTCTTTGATCTGCTTTCCATGTCATGTGTGCCTGTCACATCATGTGTCCCCGGGTACAATTTCCCGCAAACTGTGCAGGACTGATTACTACACAAAGGAGGGTACTCAACCAAAACAGGAAGAGGACTGTCTCGCTGTGAGTGAACAGTGTGAAGCTACTCTACATGGCAGATGGCGGAACCATTGAAAAAACACCACTCCCAACAGCTGTACCCTCTTTAATAAAATGTATAAAGGAGCCTTTGAAGGAGGATGCACACAGTATTGAGTATTGATGGAGAAAAGACCAAAGTAAACCTTAAGAGTGCATTCTGGAAAAGGGTGCAACACCCAAGGTTTCTCTAATACATTTGAAGAATGACAATCAAATGAGAGAAAATGCAAATTTTTCCAATCTTTAGAGTGTATTTAATAGATTCGATTTAAATGTTTTTTTCTTTAGTAAGGATCTATTAATTGAGATAAGGTTTCACCTTTGCTCCAGCAATGCAATTAGTTGCCCTGTGGTTACGCATGACTGGAGCCCTGATTAGGATGCTATTGATGTCCCACTGCTAAAACCTACATGTGGTCACACCGTGCTCAGACAGAGTCAGAAAGGCCATTTTGAGTGGATCTGACTGTTCGTAATTCTTCCCATATCTCTCTGGTGTAGACATACTTTATGTCAAAACGTTAGTTGCTGCAGCTTATTAAAAGCTCTTACTATAATTGTGTGTTTCAGACCGAGTTGGCTGATACTCGTTGGAGGGTGTTAAGTTGTTTTCACTATTGGACAACAGAGTGATATAAAGTTAAGTTTCTAAGTAGATACATGTCCACATCTGTTACTGTGAGTGTGATGTTGTTAGAAATTACCTCTGAGGGGCTCTACTTGTCTCTAAGTAATCAAATTTTAAATTCTACTCGTAGCAGCTTTAATTACACTTTGCTTATAAGCCAAGAGGTAGTCGTCCATCACCGATATGCAGAGCAGCTTCTCTGCGATCCATCTTGTCCCTAATTCACACCTTACAGAAACTCCTGCAGCAGGATGTAGCTGAGGCAGCAACACAAATGAAAAGTTAAGAGAAGTTTACACCAAGTGATCCTGACACTGTTTTATTTATTTACTTATTTTAAATGTTAGTTATTCAAGAAAATGTGAAAATGCATTATTAGCCATGCTAGAGAAGGTTTGTCTCTTGATCCACCACTTTTGTTCACTGATCTACTTAACTATTGGATGGATGGATTTTCTGTGGACTTTGGTGCAGACATTCATGCTCCTGAGAGGATGAATCCTACCGACTGCGCTGATATGTGATACGCTGGAAACCTCTTGCCCTCAGCGGTCGCCATTTTGGGACCACAGGCATTGTGAAAATGGCAGCTGTGGAAGCTGCTGGAGCTGAAGCGGTTGCGATGAATACCACAATATACAAATATAAGTTGTACATATGTTTTGGCAGTCAGATGTTGCCACTATTGCTCTGCCTGGTTTGCATTCCAATGAAGAAGAAGAAGAAGAAGAAGAAGAAGAAGAAGAAGAAGAAGAAGAAGAAGAAGAACCACAAAAAAGAAAATCCTCCATCAGCCACCTTGTTTTACAGTGCATACATTGCTCTTGTCAACACTTTAACAAAAGGGGCTCTATCAAGAATTCATGTTGTTCCAGCACAAATATGTATGGCCAGATTAAGTCATCTGTAGGAGACCTAGCAGGAGGATGTGTGAGTGGAAATCATGGAAGATCGGTGGAGGAAGGCCCAAGCACATTGATTCTTCTTTTGTATGTACCGGACACGGATTGTTGCAGTTCAAAATATTACACAGACAACACCTATCAAAACTGAGCCTCTCCAAGAAGTTTCTTACAGTAAATCCATCCTGTGATCGATGTAGACAGGCACCGGCTTCATTAGTACATGTTTTGGAGCTGCCCGACATTGCTAATCATTGGATAAAAATATTCCAAACTCTGTCTGAGATTATACAGAAGCACCTCAAACCAAACACAAACACAGAGCTGTCAGACAACCAATAAAATATGATACGACAAAGGATATTAGAGCAACATCGTGTAACTTTTTTTAAAATTATAAAATGATAGCTAAATCATTTTGATGCTACATTCAGGTGTAATCAGGTGAATGGTGTCTCTATCATTCCCACTCTAAACTGCTGCAAACTATAGCTACTGTTATCTGTCTACTATAGCGAATGTTAGCTCGGTTTGTTAGCCAGGCTGCCTGAAATGTGAGATTGGTTGAGTTTTGGTGTTTCTACCACAGGTGTTTTTTGGACAATCCACAAAAGTAGGTTTTCAGCACCAGGGCATGGGCGAATACCGATGGGGAGCAGAGCCTGTGTCGTGCCAGACCCGGAGCTGGGCAAGCATGCAATGTAACCGGGCTCAGCAGCTTTTAAGGGCCTAATGACAGAGGTGAAAAGACTGAAGGAAATGTTGACAGAGAGAAAAGGAGTGATCAAGCCTCCAGACAAGAATAAATGTGGGACTGACTTTTACTTGTTGGCGAGAGCTTTGTGAAATAAAAGACAGACGCCCAGCTGGGCTTCCTGCTGTTGGACGAGTAAGTAATATTTAGCTGGTTTGGCTGTTAGCGAAGTTGTTGACTTGCTAGTCTTAAATAAAAGTAATATAATCATAACAAATACACATGTACACCTGTCTATAGTCACGACGGTGAAATAAAAGCTAAATCACAAGAATACAATTTCGATGTAATGTTGCTCTAAGGTACAGTTTAGAGAAAAACACAGGAGCCTATGTATTGTAAAATGTCTAACACTAAAATATTTAATAATTTAATTAAAATAATACTAGAAAAGAATACGCTTAAATGATTTACATTCTATGATAAAACATTTTTATTCAGCTGTCTGAATTGGTAACACCTCTGGATACAGTCGATACAGTTATGTGATGCAGAGACGATGTATCAATTGAGTATGCTTCAGTGTGAACAGTCTGCTGGTAATGGCATACTTAATTGTTCATCTAGTACGCAGTATGTAGTACACAAGGGATGCAATTTTGAACACAGCTTTAGTGTTTACTGTGGTGAAATACACAATAGTTTTCAGGTTTTTGACATCCTATAATCACATTAAACTGTTATGGAGAATTCACTCTTCACCAACAGTAAATTTGTCTCAGGTTAACAAGTATGGCTTCATTTTTTGAGAAGTTTTGTGCCCATAAAGATTTTGTATTTCTGTTCTGTTTTGTTCTGAGGTGAAACATTCAGCATCGAGCTGAAGAGAAGGCTTGAGTTGTCAAAACTCAACAGGATAATAATAATGTAATCAGATGCAGCAACACAAGCATCTTCCAGCTCTTTGAATAAGACACAATGGTTACTAATAAGATCTCTGCTGACTCATCATACCCTCTGAGTACATCCTGATTCCCCAAAGCCTCCACAAACGAACACAAAAAGATCAGATGCCTCATTTCATCCCTTCAAGCGCCTGCCTGATGAACTCTTCAGAGATATGCTTTGACATCTTTCGAACATTTTAGATTCACAAATTGGGAAGCACTGCTTAGTATTTGGTATTTGCTGTAGCCTCGGTGATTACAATACCATACATCAAACCTACTGACATTTAACACAAACTTGTCTTCAGGGTCAGTTCTTGTTGTAGAACATGAAAATGACATGTTGTACATATGTTTGGTAAGAAAGTGTTTTTCTATCCTTGGGAACTGTTTGGTCTTAATACAGAGAAGGAACTTTATTTTTCAGCTAAAATCATATTTGCTGTGTTTTTTATGTATACGCCGACTTCAGTAATCTGCATTAGGACGCACTGTGAGCTTTCCATTGGCAAACACACTTAAGTCTGTGCGCATTAATACTTGCAAGTGCGTCTGCACAACCCAGCATGAGACGATCCCCCCCACCCAATTGCTGCTGAAGAAAAAAACAACCAACTGTGAGTGTAGCAACACTCACTCATTCAACTTTAATGTTAATTTAGCCACTTCCATTCACTACCCACATGCTGTTTTCTCTCTCTCTCTCTCTCTCTCTCTCTCTCTCTCTCCTTATTAATGAGCACTCAAACAAATGGCAGACCCCCATCTCCTCCTGGTGTCAACATTGATGTTGTCATGGAAACAGTGATTGTGATCTGGATCCATCTTATTATTTTTTTTTTTTTCTGTCCAGCTATGTGGCAGAGAGAGATCTGTATAGCTTTCCCTCTAAATGCCAAGGCAATAAAACAGACACCTATAGGAAATGTCAGCAGCACTGTCTGACCGAGGATATGGAGTCTGACAGCCATGACAAGCAATATTTTTCATTTCCATGTCAAGGGGAGCCCTGTGGTGGTGCATCGTTTTCATTTAAAGGGAAAAACGACAGTAAGCAACGGCAAATTGAAACAAATGACACTGCTGCACACTGAAAGCTTTAGAGGTTACAGGTCATATTGACATAATTGAAACATTCAAACTTTTGCACACGCTCACTGACATACAGACGCATGCACACTCACATACTCACATAAGTGCTCCCTTCATTTGTCAGTGCAATTACACACATCTATTGTTTATGTATGCAACACCGCCCTCCAGTGGTCGCTCGCAGTAAAACAGAAACATTATATCAACATTTCTCACCTACTGTATTTCACAGTGAAGTGTCTCTCTGCTCACTCACCTGTGTGCCGCCGCTTGTTGACACATTCAGATGGGTGCAAAGCTATTGTTTGACGACACGCTCATTCCTCAGTTTGACAGAGCTGCAGAAAATTTCTGAGTGTTCCTGTTGATGTGAAATTAAACTCTTTAGAAAATGTTACTGCTGTTTTTGTTTGTGTGTTTTTTAAAAGACAGTCAAGATTGTTTCTTTCTTTTGGAGGTCAGCGGGCAGCTTTTAAATGTGTTTTATTAGATTTAAGGTCCAGGGATTTTATGCTGTTGTACAGGTATGTTAGAGTAACAACACTACTACCAATGATTGCAATGATTAACAAGACCTGATTGAGGTCTGACACCTGATTCATCGCAAAATATTTGGAAAGAGGAGGAGATGCATGATCCTCTTTTTTCATATGTTGTCATATGTGAGCACACACGTTGCTCTGAGATGATTTACCTGTTGAAAACAATGGTCAAATGAATCCAGAGCTGCAACGACAGGCTGCTCACCTGCAGGTGTACACGTGTATGATTTATCTGCAGTGCAGTTATATTTTAGACAATGACAGTACAGGCTTCACGTGTCTAAATCTTTAAATTTACTCTTCTGATGTGAAGGTATGTGTGTACATGTTCATTTGTTAAAAGGTGCTGTAGGAGGGTAAACGTGCAGCTCCAGCATGTCTTTCTCTCTCACTTCTCTTTTCCCATTTTGCTGCTTAAAATTAGTGGTTTGCAGCACGCATGTTGGAGAATGCAATAAATTCAAATTAAGTTAGCAAGACCCGCTGTAATTTAATTAAGTGTTTTCACTCGGAGAGGAAAAACACGTGCATCTTCCTGGTAATAAAGTGCAGAGGAAAGCAAGCATCAAAGCAATAAAAACACAGATGTTGCACTAATATTGCAACATGCAGAAGATGCAGAAGTGTGTGGTCGTGAGTGTTTAGTGCTGTCTGCAGCTGGTAATACTTAATTTATATATCTGAACATGATTCATGAATATCAATAAGGAAATCACACGCAGCATATTCACATGAGATAAATAAAAACAGCAGAGATGGAAATGATAACACTGTGACGAGAATTGAAAGAAGACGGATAGTTTGTTTTTTGCAAAGCAACAGCGTTCAGACTGAATGCATATGGGAGATTAAGGATGTTTTCTTTGGTCTGCACTCTGCACAAACTATCAAGTGCATCCGCGCCTCATTTATAAGAAATGCCTGGTGCATAAATTCTGTGCATAAGAGAATAATTCAAGGAGAGGTTTTTGGTTTATAAAAAAAATAATGTCAGAGAATTTTGACTTTTTAAAACATCAGCCAACAGCAAAGCACTGAAGGTACTGTTTATTTGTATGAAATACTGCATACTACATACTCTATACAAGCATGGCATATTTAATACTTACTGCCGGGATTCTAAAAAAATCTAATTATACTGAGAAGAAGACAGAGTGAGTCTTGGGAATGTGATGCTGAGAAATTTAAGTACATTTCAGTATTAAAATTCAGAACATGTCCAATTCTAAGACTCTCTAATGTTCAAAGATGACAAGATTAGCTCAATTATAAACTCCACAAATAGATTTTAGACATTTTATCCTATAATCTCACAGATTTAAATGACAGTTTGATGGATTCAAACATGACGCTAAAAATCCATTTTGTAAATGAGGCTGAAGGGCATCTGGTGTCTTCTGGCACGACTATAAAGACTCAAATACATACCAGGGAAAAGGAAATATTGGAGCATGTTTATCACTAATTAACTATTTAATTACAATAATCACCTCTAGAGGACTTTGGGGAGTTTTATAATTATTATCTGCACTGAAGAGACAAATTACAGGAAAGCAGCAGCTGATGTGATGCTGCACTTCTCCTCTCTGTTTATATGTTGAATTTCCTCAATAAATAGAACACAGATTTTCTACACAGATTTTCATCGATCTGTTTGGAGCTCAAGTCATCAACTGTCCCTGGAGCGTACAACTGTGGTGATATAATACAAGGTCCAAAGGAGCCTTCCTATAAATCTAATAATGCTCCCTGTAACTTCTTGCAGTGTCCTACATAGTACAAGTTATTTGATTTTCAGTGACACACTATTGGTTTTTTGTTGTGTTTTTTTTAGATAAGCTTATAATTCAAACAAAGCAGAATAAAAGGTGCCGTCTGACTTTGATTTTGAGTTTCTTCTTCAGATAAAGCTGAATAAAATATCCCTTCCTGCACACTTCCTACGACAGTGGTGGAGTGTATCTTAGAAATGTAAATAAACTCAAGTTTTGTATGTAAAAATTGTTCTGTTTTCACTCCACTTCAAATGACGTGGAGTGAAAACAAAAAAGGCTATGGTTATTTTGGTCCATCCATCCATTATCTGTATCCTCATCAGGGTCACTGCAGGGCTGGAGCCTATCCCAGCTGACTTAGGGCTAGAGGCGGGGTACACCCAGGACAAGTCGGCAATTCATCGCAGGACACATAAAGACAAACAACCATTCATACTCACATTCACACCTACGGGCAATTTAGAGTCACCAATTAACCTGTTAAGTACATGTCTTTAGACTGTGGGACGACACCAGAGTACCTGGAGGGAAGCCACACAGACATGCAAACTCTACAAAGAAAGGCCCCAGCTGAGGTTTAAACTACAAACTTACATATAAACATGATCAGCTTATAAAATATACATTGTTATAGATCTCTAACAGTAGACCTATATGAAGTACTTACTAGTACTGCACAAAAAGTACTTTTGATACTTTTAAGTACATCTTTCTGAGGCATTATGATGGCAGTGGTTTGGGGCGCCCAGGTAACTCACCCGGTAGATCATGCACCTCTTGGATCAAGGCTAAAGTCCTTACCGCAGCGACCTGGGTTCGATTCCAGCGTAGGTCCTTTGCTGCATGTCATCCTCTCTCTCTTTCCTGAATTTCTATTCTATCTCCGAAGCAGAACATGCCAAAAAATATCTTAAAAAACCTGAATACTATTTCTACCACTGAGGGCAGCATTGTGTAACTGTAACTTTCTGACCTCTTGGTAATGTTGGAGCCCAGAAACTCTAGCTGGTTTGTAATGAACATGCAGCGGGTCACACTGTTGTTTAAACATAAGGCAATATTATTTATATACAGTGATATAACTTAAACGTCGGTGCCTTAGAGCTTCATTAATAACTAAACCCATCAGTGAGCCACGCTATTGCACTGGGCGATATGTTCCCTCGATCCAATACATATGGGAACCTGAGTATTTAAGTCAATTCAACATTTACCGTCTGCGTGCTGTAAATTCTCATTAGTGCTCCAGATACAGTTTTTGGGAAATTACTGGGCCTGTTTTTTTAATTAAGTCCTATATTAGAGACATTTATGAGATTTACTTTTTGAATGGGAACAAATAGGCTTGCGGCTGAGTGCTACAGGCAGGCTAAGGAAGCTGTAGACGACCACATTGTTGGTGTTTTTGTGGTATTTGGATGAACACCGGCCGAGATGTTGTGTCATTCACATGTTTGAGACTGCACATAGTTCTGTTTTTGAATAATAAGCAGTCTATTCCACTGAAAATAAGTAATTTATGTTGTTATTGTCATTTCATTTGTATGTCATATTGAAAGCCAACACAGACATCTGTTGCTCCACATTAAGCACAGTAAAGTAACAATGAGAGCATTTAGAGGTGTAAATAAGACACCAGGGGTTAGAGATGTGTATCCAGTCAGGTTTCCACTATTATCCCTTGTAATTGATTTAAAATGATGCTGTCATCACTCACCATGGCAGTGGATCAAACTACAGCTTGTTATTTCTCCAGAGGGCTCACAAATGAGTTGACAGTGTTGTGTTGTGTTGTGCCGTGCTGTGTGGTCATAAATAAAGTGTGATATTATAATGTAGGAAAAACTGGGATATTTTGATGAACATTGTACAGGTAGAGATGACTCAAACATGAATCAAAATATTCCCTAAACGTTAGATTGTTTTTTTAATTACACACAGCAACCTGGCAGTCATTTGCATATCATTATTACCAAAAAGAGGCACATTGTTATTGGATGGGTGAGAGTTTTCCTCCAGCTCCAGAGCTCCACTCTTGGTGCAATCTGCCTGTGTCAAGTCAAATCATTAATATCCAGATCTAACATCAAACCTACATTATGCATTTTTCATGAGCCAGTGAACGTAAAAGTTTTTCAAGCTAGCGTTTATATAAAAAGAGAAGAAGACACGACGAGTACGGCGCAGATGCAGAGACAGAAAGACTTGGTAGCTTTATGCTTTTATTGATGTATGTTTGCTCCAATAAAATTGGGATATCAATGCAACTCACAGTTACCATGGCTACGGCAGAGCCTCTCTGTGCATATATAGTATGTTGGCCACGGAGGGACCAATTATCTCTTCCTTACTAAAGAGGTATATGCTGTGTCCTCCGCGCATACACGGATAGATCTTAAGCAAAGTCTGTACGTTGTAATTGTGCAGATTATGAGAACATTTCTGGAATGAGAATAATAAGAAGAGTACATGGAGGGGAATATTTTGAGAGGTCCTCTTCATTAGAGTTTGTGTGTTAGCTGTTTTATGTGTGTCTGATGAAGTTTGATATTTAAGAAACTAATTATCAGTTCAGTTCTTCTATTTACACCAAATCTTTGAATACAACTACAACTACTGCATAACAGCCACATAACATACGCTTTTATCTCTTTTTCTAGTGCTTTTATGGTAAACCATGAGGTGACAGCTAGTGAAATAGTTTTTTTCATATGCTTTATACAACCATAAATCAGAGATTCTATTTTGTAAGGCGTATATTATAAAAATTACATATTAATTTAGAAAAGTACTGACTCTAAAGGCTCTAACAATGTAGCCAACTAGTTTTTAACCTGCAGTTTCTGAATAATTATGAAATCATAATAATAACCCTGAAGGAACTAAGGTACATTTATACTGCCTCTAAAGTGTAATTATGAAAATTCAAAATGACTACACTTAGTAAATGGTGGGATCAAATCATACCCTTACTCAAATAGACCAGAAAGGGCATTGTAATCAGAAGAAATGTCTTGTGAACTGAGCTAATGTCAAGAAAAAATGGCTTTTCAACTTCCCTCAGTGTTCCTGTCAGTTTTAATATTTTTCCATATAAACAAACAAACTTAAAATACAGTAAAACAAATGTGCATGGCTGTACATTAATAAGACAGTTATTTATTCACACGGCTGCCTTTCACAACTGAGAACATCACACATATTAAATAAATAGACACTCATCAACACTCATTAAACTCTGGGGGGGTCCAACACGATATAGAGCAAATGTAAATCTGTCTGTGTAATTATCTCGATGGCCATTTTATGGAAATTACATGTCATATTTTGACAGCTAGTACAATAAACCCAAAGGAAATATGAGAATAATTTAGAGGAACAGCTTCAATTTTCCTTGCAGGTTCTTGTCTGTAAATCATGGATGCTTGCATCTCTTCAAAGTTGCAAAGCACTGCTGGAATATCTGCAAATGTATGAAACAGCTTTAGGTGATACTGAGTCAGTCCTTTCAAATTAAGGCCTTCAGCTTCACTCTTCTCCCTCATCTACTGGATGGTGATGAGAAATAGTCTGAATAGTGCTGTGTGTAAGACTTAGAGGACTCTATTTATAGAATATATGGCAGAAATGGAAAATAATAAGAATAGCTATGTTTTTGTTATCTTAGAATGAGACTTTTATGTCTACAGACACTGCAGGTCCTCTTCCACGGTGTCCGCCATATTGAACCGCCATGTTTCTACAGTAGCCCAGGACGGACAAAACAAACACCAGGTCCAGACAAAGATTTCCACCACTTGCCACATGGACCAGCGTAGTTTCTCCTTCAGACGGGAGAGTTAATGTGAGGGCGTTACATTTAGCAACTACATGACTAGATCCCACTAAATCCTACACACTGGTCCATTAAAACTCTTATTTTACCGTAGGAGGGATTCCTGTCAGTAGTTACTGTACACACTGTAACTCTATATTTCCTACACTGAACATTTGCAAGATGAGTACCCAACCCTATGAAAGCTGCAATAAACATTTAAAATACTTAAAATATAATACAGTTATAAGAGTCTAAAGCCATGCTAGCAGCTCTGTGAGGCTGTACTGCCAACGGCAGCATGCTAACATGCTCATAATTACAATGCTAATGTTTAGCGGATACAATGTTCATGATGTTGTACATCTTAGTGTTATGTGCGATCATGCTAACATTTGCTAATTAGTACTAAACACAAACTACAGCTGAGCCTGATGAAAAAATATGTCATCAGTGTTGCATGTTGGACAACTTTTGGGCCGGGTGTGGCTCAGGGTTAGGGTAGAATGACATCTAATAATCAGAGGATTGGTCGTTCAACCCCCGGCTCCTGCAGTCTACATGTGAAAGTGCATCATACTGAACCCCAAATTGCCGTGTGAATGTGATTAGCACCCAAACTGATGAGCATGTTAGTCAATGCTGTCAAAAAAGCACCTTGAGTAGTGGACTAGAAAGGCACCATGAAACGTCAGTCCATATACCAATTTTACCTGATGATGGTATTAGAGGAAATGTCGCAGAAGTTATTATGTTCCCGAATGTAACAGGGATTTCATCCCAACTAATAACTGTGGAGATATTTCAGGTCTGGAACAAAGTGCATGGTGGACTGAACAATCGATTGGCTGAAACCTTTAGAGCTGATGACAAAATTTTCATTAATAACTTGTCACCTTGCACAATAGATAAGCCGTGCAATGACCTCTAGACATCCCTCCTGCTTTTGACAACTTGATGTTTAATGGAAGAAGCTAATTAATTAGAGGCAAAGCTTTAACATCACAGGCTTTGCCCTCTAACAAGACTTGATAGATGAAATCTGATAACTGCACGGCTTGCCTTTGAAAGTGACAACATATTTAAGATGTGTAACAGTTCAACATCAGAGGATTAAAAGGTGGGTAACACCATACACAAGCCTGACTGACTCTGGACCATTAAAGCTCCCAGCTGAATTGGAGAAAGGGAAGTGTTGATACGAGGGTGGGCAGGTGGTCAGGGCCATCTGCAAGCCAGAGGGAGGCTGCCATTCTTTCCTCCTGCAGATCCCTCCTTCCCTGCCACTTTTGCAGCTGCAGGAGGCAAGGTAGAGGATCCGGACACCAGAAATACATTCAGCTGTGAATCATCACAGTGATTGACACACAGTTTGTCCAAGGTTACACCCAGAAAATCCTCCTTACCATTATCCTGGAGGGCATCTGAAGGGCCATTTGCACCACATAAAGACCGGGGCCAGAGCCATGACTCACAGCTCATGGCAGTTGTGAAAATCCCCTGCTGATACTAAGATTGAGGTTGTCCCAAGCGGTTAACTGCTGTTACTGACTGGCCTGCTGAGAAGAATATCTGATTAAAATGTTAAACTATCTACTTCGAATTGGCCTGCAGGCTGGAGGTTTCCAACATCCAGACCAGCTTGCAGAATCAAGATTGAGTTGCATAACGTTCACGTTGGTGGTATCACCTGCTGATGATCATCACTTTTTTCCTCCACTTTGATGAAATCAAAGATACCAAAGAGAGCGCTAACCTTTCTTTGAAAGCCTTTGGTACATATGGAGGCTTTGATGGATCAGGGAATGAAAAACATTGACTCCTCCAGACTTTAAGGTCCTTTTGCAGAGGCAACAAATGCCAGCAGGCTCATTTGCTAACTTTATCACAGTTGGGAAGTCCTAGTTGCCCTAACTAATGGGTACATGATGCTGCCTCGGCAAAGAAATATCTGAGTAGGAGTAACCGGTCTGTTAGAGGGACAGATGGGCAAGACTCAGGAGGGCTGCCTCCATACTGGACTGGACTGGACTTTATAGAGGAAAATTCATGAACAGTTCTAGATATTTCTACTTTCACTGGATGTAGCAGTGTTTTTGATACTGATGTGTCAACTGTGGCGACCAAAACAGAGCAGTCTTTTCACTCTGCCATCCATCCCTGTCTTCTTTGTGTTACTGATGACAGGTTTGATAAGCTAAAACCAATCTATATGAAGAGTTGTACAGGCACAGCCTTTTCAAACAGGAACTCAGGGGACTGAACAGCCTGATTTTCTGAGGATGCGGCTGCAAATTTTCCAACGCACAGATAACGAGCGGATAAACCCAAAGAGCCACACTAGAGGCCGATGCCTGTGAGAAATAAAAAGAGCTATTATGTAGCCTACTTTCACAACATCACAGCACTGAGACAGGAGGAACATCCATGAAGGATGAAGACGTTTATTTCACATCACTCCCCTTTGGATTATGACCCTAATGAGGTGCAGATCTACAGCTGCAAAGCTGTGATGTGGATATTCTCTAATACACGTTTCTAAGCAACCCCTGCATCACTTACTTCTAACCCAGTTATGTTGTCATGTTGTGGAATCTATTCGCAACGTGTTATCAGCAAGAGTAAATCTGATTCGAATCTTTGAAGCCTGGAGCGTGGATGCCACCGTTGTGCATACGCTTTCACTGACGAGCTTCGTCTCTAGGGAAATTCACACAAGTTTTAACCGGGTGTAACTTTCACTTGTGATCTGTCGACTAATTTGGGTCATTTCTGTGCATACCCTGTGAAATCTAATGCTCTGTACCACAATTACCTGTGGCCAGCCTCATGATTCATGCTGGATTTTTCCTCCATGACCAAGGAGAGGACACACTAATCAGATATCTCATTTTCCTGAGGCTTACACCTAATTAAGATATCTTATTGCCTTTCCTGTTCTTTTCTCCTTCACGCCCACATCGTCATACTGTACAATCAGCCGCTAATTGCATGAACACACTGCCTTCTTGCACAGGATGGAGGAAAGCAGCAAGCATATATTCATTGTGTGAATTTTTGTCTGCATGAGTTGACAACTGAATTTGTTCTTTTTTGGAAAGAGAGGATCCAGACAGCTTCTGGTATAATTTGGGTGCCAGATTATTGGGTGGCATTTCTTTCCCTTAGGGCGACAGAGTTTGTGCATGGGCAAGATATAATGAGCTCTCACCCACAAGAAAACACTACATGACATGTCATCACAATGTAGCAAACACCCGAGGTGAACTTCATAAACTTTACTATGAGCAGGCTTTAATTATCACCGTTTTTATTTAAGTCACGTCTCATGTTCATCGAATATTTAAGGGTTGTGACACAGCTCTCCCAAAAACTTTGACACCCTTTTTTTCCTTTCAGATAGGTGTGATTTAAAAATCTGCACAATTATCTCTCAGACTGCGTACAGTTATTGGAGTTGACAAGACGTTGTTGACACATAAAGCCGGCTGTTTCCAGGCAACCGAGTGAAACGATTTCAACTTTACAGGAATTGTAATTACATTTCACGTCAATCAAAGCGGTCTTTTCATTCTGGCCACAACATGTCGACATGACAAAAGAAACGACACGCTCAGTAAAGATCACCATCATGCTCTTCTTTGTCTTTCATCTTCACTTCATATAAAGAAAATCATTAATTATACAGTGCAGTATATGATTATAAGATGAATGCAGGAATAAAATTAAAGGCAGTAACGTGGGTGAGAAAAAAGGACCTTGGACTTTCTTGTTTTCATGCTAGGATTGGTTCAAGTGACCCTGCAAGGGATTTAGAAATATCAGCAAGAGTGTTTGTTCGCTTGATTCTTAATCAAACACTTTAAAAACAAGGCAATGTCTTTTACATAGGTTGTGTGATGACATAAATTTGTTAAATATACAACAGCAACCGTCTACGATTCGCCTGCATTACTGTGCCAGTGCGGAGGAAACATTCAAAGGCCACTCAGTGGGACGCAGTGCCAGAGATATGCACCGCTTGCTGTGAGGAAAACATGATTACAGAGTAAAAAACCCAACAAGCTCATCGTGCACCTGATGATATATGTATGAGACCTGAATCTGTTCCTTCATTACCAATGAGGATGTACTGGAGTGTCTACTCTATAATAAGTGGAAAATAAGCAGAACATTTAGCTTTCCAAATGTGAAAGCCTTCTAAAATAAGACATCTACCATTTGGGGAAAAAATGAATTCTTCGCTTGCAGAATGACTGACATGAACATAAAACCCAGTGTGAGTCACTATCAACATTATGAGTCATCTCTGAGATCTTTTTTATCTTCTGGAGCACTGAATACACAAAAATCAAAGAGGATAAATGTCATTTTGGAGAGAAAATATTCACATGACACAATAAAATGTGACAAAAAAAGAAATGAAAGCTTACAGCTCTGAAGACTGAGAATTATTACACCCTGTCAATCAGTTATCAAAGTCTTTGTGGACTCGTTCTATAAAGTACTGTTCGGTTCCAGGATCAAAGTGTGGGAATGAAATAGTGCCATCAAACTGACTTTTATGTTGTCATTCTGCAGAGGTAGACATTTTCTAACATTTCCTGAGAGATTTTATTGTAATGTTATTTTATTACAGTCAGGTCCAGGTCCATATATACTACTATAAGTATAGGAGGTTTTGTGAGGACTACTACGCAATATAAATGGTAAAGTTAAGATAGTGGTACAATTAAGTAATGGCTTAAGGTAGTGAATGGTAATGGTGAATCGTCTGTACTTTTCCAAGTGCTTTTCCACTGCATATCTGATTCACCCATTCACACAAGTATTAGCTGCCATGCAAGGAGCTAACCATTCATACGTATTCACATACTGATGGTGCAGCCTTTGGGAGCAGTTTGGGGTTCAGTATCCTGCCCAAGGAGACTTCAACTTGCAGACTGGAGGGGATCAAACAGCCGATCATCTGATTAGTGGACGACCCGTTCTACCTCCATTGACCTCCATTCTTTAAGTCAGCGTACAGTACGTCAACATGCAACGTTAAATCTGTCAACAGGAAAGTATACAAATAGACATTGATGACAGGTAAAGTTTCCAACAGTAAATTAACAATAAACACATTTTTACTTCGTCTGGAAATTAACTACTGCTTTTAACCTCAAACTTTAACTAACAGAACATTTTTTTTGTTTGTCTTTTATTAGACACATTTCTATGAATATCGTCGAGAAACAACAGACAGTTTCTGCATTTTCTTTTGTTTTTTGGTTTCAAGATCAGGCCAATTCTGTGCCTTCGTGTTGACTTTAAAATGTGCACACACATGCTGCCCTCTCTACATTAAACATACATATTGCTGCATTAGTGGCTACCATGCTGTTTGACTTATAATATATGCTTTGAATCTGAACCACCCACCTGAACTCAAGCACACCTTTGATGTAGGCTACTCCAGAAGGTTGTTATGGAGCTGGAGAGCAGAAACACTCTCCAGGAAAGGCCAAGTTGCGCGCTGATACCAAGGTGTTTTGTCAAGGCGGACAGGATACAGTTTTCCATGTTTGTATTCATGGAATAGGAACATTATTGCTCCCTGCACTGGGGTGATAGTGGGTGTAAACATTTAGACTTGCACTTCATCTCACTCGGATTGCCTTTTTTCTCTTTTTGACAGGACTGTTTACTTAAACATGTAATGCTCCTTTTTACGTTTCAAACCTGCAGTGGTTGATGATGCCGTACTGTTTTAGTGACTTCTTTGGCACTTTGCCTCCTGCATCAAAACACCCTTTGATAAAATTGGTTTCTATTTAGGAGTTCAGTGGCAGAATGTGTCAAGAGGAAGTAAGTCAATTTGTATCTGCACTACATTACTTTGACGTTCAACAGAAAAATTAATGGCAACTATTTTGACAATTCAGTCATCATTTCAAGCAAAAATGCCAAATAATATCCATATCCTGCTTCTCATTTGTGAGGATTTGCTGCTTTATTTTCACTGTAAATTGAATATTTTTGGGTTTTGGACTGTTGGTTGAACAAAACAAGAAATTTGAAGATGTGACTTTGTAAACTGGTATGGACAATTTTTTTACATTTTTATTAAAGTCTGTGTGAAGGCATTTTTTTTCAAAATACATTAAATATGTTGGAAAATAGTTGTTGAAAATGCGTGAAAAGACTTTGAAAGATATATTACTGAAATGTGGACTTAGAGGTTAAAACAGTTTTCACCAGTTTAAAGTCCAGAATTTTGTGGGCGGTCCTTAAAGGGTGGCTCGATGACACGCTGAGGCCACCCTGAGCACACCCCTGCACCCCTAGCAGAGGCATAGAGATGAATTAATTTCGCTCAGAGTGTTTCAAAGTTAGTCATGTCATTTGAACTCATCTGACATGTTTCAGTCGCTTCAAAATTGCCGCTTGACTGCTCCCACGAGTGGGCGTGGCTTCAGCACATTCAGCGGACACGCCCCCACAGTTCTGGAGCTGAGAATGCTGCTCATTATTACCTGATTTTGACACCTAATTTCATAAACTCAAAAAATAAAAAAAAATAAAAACATTCAAATTTGGCTGGGTGGTTAATAAGACTTTCTTCTTTGGTCTGACAAACTCGGAACACGTATTTATTCTTACTTTACACAGACTTTAAGTAATGATTAAGAAAATCACATCGGATTAATCACAAATGAAAATAATTGATTAACCTGTAATTTGAGTAACTGTCGGAATAATCGGTATTGTCAAATATAATTTCCTGTCAGACAGATGTTTTACGGGAGTGTGCTACATTTCAGCAGCTGTGTAGTCCTGCATGTCTGCTACTTTCTTTAGTGGCTGTATATCTTGCAAAATATTTTTCTCGGAGCTGTGGTTGAGGGGGACCTGCTTGAACTGCACTGTTATTGCAGCATATTGCATTTGGTCCAGTGTCAGAGTTGTACAATCTTACTGACTATGTTACGTTTGCCAAAAAAACAACAACCACAAAAACATGTCACTGGATAAAGCTGATGCCTTTGCAAGAATGAGATTTGTTTTGCAGTCCTCTCAGGGTTTCCAGTGCAATTTCATCTCACTATGGTCATACTGGAAGTGAGTTTTTCCCTCTCTGCCCCCGATTGAGGATTTCATAGCCAGAGGATTTGTCACTACAGTTCATAGGATCTGACCACACTCCACTAAGTAAACTTTAAAGTAGCAGCAGTCTTTGTGAGTTCTCTTTGTTGCTTCTCTTCCATTCATCTCTTTCTTTTCATCATCCTCATTTTTCCTCCTCCCTCAGCGGTGCTATACAACAACCACTTCCTCCTGTACCGTCTCACCTCCTCCTTTTCAGCTTTAATCTTCAGGTCCATTTTCTGTCTTCTTTCACTTCTTCCCTTTTCAGCAGAGGTGAAAGAAATCATTAGTGAAAGAAGACAGCAACAAACCCAGAATAAATACACCAAGGTCAAACTGTACATTTGCTATTATGCATATCTCTTGCTGTGTCTGTTCCTTTCAATTTAGTGCAGTTTTCTCATTTTCAATGTATGTTTAAGTCCTAGTTTCACTTCTTTTCCCAAGGAGGACACAGTTTGAATAAATCTGCTTTAATAGCACTATGTGGATGCTTCTTCTACACACTCCACTTGTACTCCACTCCTCCTTTTGTGGGTTAATTTCATTCTTATTTTCAGTTTAAGCATTTTATTTTTATTTTGTAGCACCAGATATCCTCCGTACAAGGTGATGTTGAAAAATGAATTCAGGGGTGCGTGTTATTCCACAATTTCACTGCTTGTATCATTTTCCTACAAATGATAACCCTCGCTCGCAGTGGCTGACAGAATGGTTGCCCTGTTGCATCATGGGAAAACAACAGAGGAAATTAGGTTCCATCACGTTGGTTACAGTTGGAGTAGCACTGACACTCTCATTATCTGGCTCCAGTCTGTGTGAGGGAGAAATTGATGGAAAATTTCAGGAAGGCCATGACTAGGATCTTTAAAATGTCTTTGGACAGGAGCAGGTTTTAATGTAAAAGCATCTGAACTTGGACATCATCATGTCATCATAACTATGTTGTGGATTTGTTCCAGGCTCTTAAGGAACAAAATACACCAAATAAAAAGCAGAAACTCTACAGGCGATGGTGATTTCCTACAGAACGTTTTATATACAGTAGCTCGATCAAACAGGTTGAGTTCATCTCCCCTCTCTGCTGGCCTCTTTTCGGCTGTGACTGTGCATGTGAATAATTCATAACAAGCGACTGGAGTGAATGAGAGCGGGCTGAGAGGTTATATCAACACTGTCTTAACCTTGGGCTGGCAGCCACAGGTTTCTGTTGAAAGGTGAGATTCAATTAGATGAGGACAGGAATATCTTATCCTCTGCTTGAGTTCTCCTGCACAACACCTCGGCAGAGACACTGAAAGAGAGGGTTACAGTGGCAGCAGATAGTCAATGAGAAATGATGAGCGTGTCCAGAAATATATCATTAAATACACACAAGCAACATGTGAACGTGGCAATGTGTCGATATTTTACCTGCAGGGTAACTGCAACTGAAAATAACAATACTATTTTTTCTGATAATAATATGAATAAATTAATATAGTATAGTATAGTATAGTATAGTATAGTATAGTATAGTATGGTATGCATAGCATACTGTAGCACAACACAACACAACACAGCACAGCACAGCACGGCACGGCACAGCACAGCATAGTATAGCATAATATAGCATAGCATATCATAGCATAGTATATTAAAGTCATTTCACTGATGTTTTCTGTTGTCCTTATTAGGAACAATGTAAAACATACGGCCTGGGAAATGGGAAAAGTTTGGTTTGGTTTTACTGGCCTGGCCCATTAGAGCTCAAATTAGGCTGTATGTGGCTCATGAAGTAAACGTAGTTTGACACCCCTGGGTTATAATTAGGTTTTTAAATAAATAATGAAATAATGAAAGTCATTTTGTGAAAGCGAGATAAGAAAAAATCCCTTTATCAGGACCGTGTAGCATCTCTTTTCTTTCTTCTGTTATGTGGACTAAAATTGATTTATTGATTAATTAGTTATTTGAAAGTACACTGTTGCCCATAGAGTCAAGAGTAAAATATTTTTACCTCTTCTCATGAAATGATTGTAACAAGGTAATTTATTCATGATAGATAAGAAGTGTTTCTTCTCAAAACTTATACCACAATTAACCTGATGTGTTTAAATAGGAATAAAAAGAAGAACGTGTCTGAAAACAAAATTATTCCAACTTTATCGGCTACAGTGTATATAGAAGCTCACACTGTATAATGCTGTAGCTAACAGCCTTTGTGATGTGTACAAGACATTTTTGTTATGGTCGATAAGTAGCAGTGTTGTAATCCCATGTGGGACAACGATAGATAATAACAGGTTTGTGCTAACAGACCAAACGTCTGTGTCTTCATCAAAAGTTTGGAAGTTCTAATAATAATGATAACAATAATAATTATTGTGAATTTAAAACATGCTCCGTCTTGTAGAAAGATAATTGGGGGTTTTGAAATAAGAACATTTTAACGTGCTTTACTTCACGGTGGAACTCACTTACTTTTCCAGTGTTACATTGTGAGGAAAATAGAGAGGAATCCAATAATTTTCAGCATTAGATAAGATAAAAGATATATAGGTATAACAAAGTGTACAGAGTACATGGTGGGCAGTTTAAAGGACCTGGGAGATTTTAAGTGTAGTGAAACCAAAACCACATTTTCTGTGTTTTTTCATTTGCATTACTTGATGGATTGCTCACCGGTAAAATGTTGTTTTCCCTTTTCAAATCTACTGTGCCTCTGATTTAAGTGGCTCAAATCTATTCACTTTGAAAAGGATGCTGCATGATGGCATTAAGCTATGTGATATGTTTTTCTACAGTAACTTTGGTCAAGATGAGGCGGACTACGGTCTTCCACAGAAGGAGAATACAGTCTGTGTGCACATAAGGGAAGTGTACAGTGCTTTAGCTCCTAGCTTCTACTACTGAGTCATTTTTGAGGATGTAGATTAACTTCTTCACAAAAATTATGAGGTGCTATTTGACCATGTGCGCATGAAAACTGCATCCACGCAGTAGAAAGGATTCCCAGTAACACCACACATCCCGGCTCTCCTAAGACCTCTCCATGTTAAGAAAGCTGGAAGTCTCAGAAGACAGTAAGTTAACGTTGAAGTGACAATCACTGATGAGCAACGCTTGAGAACCCCTGCTGATAAATGATGGTCAATTTGTGCAAAGAACCGATGAAAGACTTTTCTGATTACTGATTGCATCTTTACTGGTAGTGAGTCAGAGTCTCACTGCAGAGACATTAAAGAGAAGCTGTGTCAGTGTGTGCAGAAGTATAAAGTTCGAAGATCCTTTGTCATCATTTTGAACAACACAGCTCCTCCTCTCCTCGTTTTGTGTATTATTCAGTCGAACAGTAATCATTTATAGATTCTTTTCTTCTTCTGTTGTCCTGATTTTTGTTGTTTGTCTGTCGTTCTCACCAGCTTTAACAAAAGCCAGCCGAGAGTCACTGAAAACATTTAACGTTCAACTCAGTTTGACGCTGGGCGGTTGGTTATTGATCCACTTCGCAGGCAAAGCAACTGGTGATCTCGAAGCTATCACAAGCGATCACTAAACAAGATTGTGCAATTTATACCAGATTACCTACATTTATCGGCTCCTTGTTGAACACCCGGCAGGAGGCTTTTATGCATGCTGTTACCTCAGTGCAGCGAAGACAACGCTGCTTAAAGGTGTTCTGCTCATCAGGATGAGTGACAGGTGCTCGGCTTCAGACTGGCGGTGACAGGGAGGAGGGCAGGACACACATTACGGAGAAGCGATGCTTTGTTTTAGCTGTAAATATAGCTCGTAATGTCTGAGGAAGTGCTACACAGGATGATGAGCAATAATTTTGAAAGAAGGCGTTACTGGAGATGAGTCATGCAGGGAAAGGGCTCAAAACAGGCTCAGTGACTGATCTGAGCTTTACGTATCATTTGAGGCTTGTTGTGTTAGCTCAGGTCTTCCCTCTCTGTCTGTCTGCTTTCCTCCCACACCACTGTGACTTTTAATACCTGAATGTGTGTTGAAAGATAGGATGAATGTTGGTAATGGATAGAAGTTGAAGACTAGCACTGGGGGAGAACAAACAGAGCATTATAGCAACACCATTAATCTCCATTATTTTCAGAAGCAAGCATACAGACAAAACAATGGAAACAGAGCACCTACAAGGCACATGAACAGGCTTCACAGGCATAGGCAGAGATAGAATGATGTTATGTTACACAAGTTTTTATACACTGGCCAGAAGATTAACTGACCTCCACCAATCAGTTGCGTCAGTGGCTGTTTGCAGCAGAGGCTTGTGTTTAATCTGTGCCTGGGGAAAAACAATATACAGCAGAGAGATTCAGTCAGCAAGTGTTGTGAGCTATTTACCTATTCTGTCTGTCAGTTCTGGTATTTGTTTACCTCAGTGCCTGGCTATCAGTCCTCGCCAGTGCCTGTGCAATTTTCGCTCTCTCGCCTTGGGTTTCTAGATAGGTCTGCAAAAAGACCTTGGAGACTAGTTAAACGGACAAACACGTTAACATTCATGCACCTTTCGCATGAACACTCCCGTGAAGACCAGACGCAGAAATGCAAGCACCCAAAATGCACACGCAGCCAAATAGGCTTTCGAGAAAGCAAGAAAATCACAGCAAGAAGAGGCGCCGGTTCTTCTGAATATGTCATCTATCAGAGGTTTTTAAGTTGGTGAAGATTTCAAACAGATGGTCCCATTAACACCAAGCTGAATGTGATGGAGAATATAAAACTGACTCTCAGTACACAAATATGCTCAGGGAATCCATTTCTTAACTTGGAGCCAGCCAAGCATTAAATCACTGCTAACAGGACATCAATTTGTGCTGTGACTAATACCCTTACATTTACTTCTTACTCAGAGCCCATACAGGTGACACAGCAGCAGTTTGCTGCTTTATTTGATTCAGTGTGAATTTACACTTTGATAACCTGCTGGGTCTGGGTCGCTTTTAGCTATAACACTTTTTTTTTTTTTTTTTACCTTCTTGAGGGTGATATATTTGTTATAGGTTGATGATGAAAACCCTTAGCAAGGTACAACACACCCAAAAAGATAGCATCCTCCTCCTGTTCCCATGGTAACAAGACAGGAATAACTGGCATCAGGTGAAGGTGGCATCAGGTGAAGTCATTCCTCCACATTTTCCGACTTCCCTTTATTCTCTTTCTTCTCTCCCCTCGCCTCAATCTTTCTCTTTGACTCTCCCTTTCTCTCAAACTATCAGTCTTGTCCATCTGCTTCCTCCGCGACCTTAAAGCTTTCCTCACAATGACAGGCTACAGTTGCTATGGAGATAACGACGGCACTATCTCCATTAATGAAATTTAGTTAACATCTCTACACACACACGCTCACATCCGAGCAGATGGCAAATTCCACAAATATCATCATTTTGCTCCTGCCTCCTGCAGCTCACAGTGTTTATGGGTTTTTATACGTCAGGTAGCTGCTGTTTGTGCAGCCACAAAGGCTGTGCACTGATTTGTTGCAGTGATCGATATTGTGATGTGACAATGCCGGGTGGTTACATGGCTATTTTGCAATAAACATTATGAAAGTAATGAACAAAAATCATGCTATCAATGTTGAAATGGTCCCGCTTTGGTAAATTACCATTACGGCAATATTGGAGGTTGCATGAGGTTATCATTTGACATGGGGTTGTGTGAGGTACATATCCACCATCTATCCATTCAGTGTATTACCTACAGTGGTCGGCAGTCAGCACATGCCTGGTTTGGAGAAGCATGAAAGCTATACACTGCTGTGGACGGGGGCAAGCAACAAAACATCATCATCGTCGCTCATAACAATGCCTCTGCAGACAGTGCTTTCCTACTGCAAACCGAAGCAGTTACATCACTCTCCCTGAGGCAACCTCACTTCATTGACAAAAAAACTTGAACACAACACTACAATCTGCAGGAACCAGCGTTATTTTGGATTCAAACACACAATTACACACACAAACCACCCGTCTGAGACAGCGGTAGACCGTGAGCTCCCTTGTTGTGTGAGGTTCAATTGCGTTTTTTGTCAGTGAAGTCTGTTGGCTTTGAAGAGAGCATCGATTGATATAAAGGATTCAGTTTCTTGTCGGAAAGGGCTTTCTGATGGCAAGGTAAAGCAGTGAAATTATTCTAAATATAGGGTAGTACATTTAGACTAATTTTTTTAGGTGGCTAAAATGTGTTGCGTGTTGCTTCCCTGTTCACAGCATGCTGTATCCCGCCTGCTTCTCCAAACCGGGGCCACGCCGCCTATTATAGGTAAGACACTGGATAAGTACAGTACTTCATGTAAGCTCACTTCAAGTAACCTGAACTATGCCTTTTAATACTTACCAAACCTACATTAGTCACTCTTGACAGAATATATTAGGTGACACACCACCGATCAATGAAGCGCTCTTATTCCTTAACATTTTAAAGGATGCTCAAAAGCCAGAGAACTGTCCAGACATGTTTGAAGTAAGAGGATGCTTTTTGGTTTTAACTGGCCAGAGATTAAGGAAAGTGTTGCATGAGAAAATCAAAGCGAGTCTTGGTTTCCAGTTTTTGGGGCCAGAGGAGCAGTTTGTTCCAAGAGAGACCAAAAAAGAACATTCATTTAAAAAAAAAAAAAAAGATTAATCGCACCCTTTTCTGCACAGAATAACACTCAAAGTTGATGTAACGCCAGTGCAAAACAGTGGTATGAGCCATGAACAATAAGTCCTGCAGGAATAGTGGAGGAGAGAGTAGGCTGAAACCAATTCAGACAAAAAGAGGCGAGATTGTTCAGTTCATGTGTGTATTAATGATTAGAGGAAATAACCATCAGCGAGACAGCAAACGGACTGACATATATGACATCAATCGTCCAGCATGAACCTTCCATCGATATGTAACAATTAAATGACTCATTGCCCTCAAACTCCTTGACGAGTCTTCTAAATTGCCAATGCCATCAACACCATTGGTTTTTGTCATTAGACTTTTTAACTGCTAATTCACGCAGGAACACGAAACGAGGCTACGGAAACATGGAGGCTAATTGTTTGCCCTTTAAAATTCCTCTCACCAGTTTTCTTGCTTGAGAATATTCTAGTTTAGCACAACCATGAAAGCCAGAGCCAAAGGCGCTTGAAGTCCTGCCAACACCCTGGAAGCCGATGCTACAGAGCAGTTAGCCCTCAGGATAGAGCCAGGAAAAATGCACGGTATGCCGCCAGTCAGCATGAGACGGATTGTCTCTACTCCACCTTCTATATAATTGGTATATTTGAAAGAGAGAAATGTGCTCTCTGTTTCCAGACACTATCTCAGATTTCTACACTTTGGCCAGTGAGATTTCTTTTTCTCTCCTCAGCATGCTGACAATAAAGAGACTGATGTATTATCCAAGTGCACCTGGACTCTTGTGCGTCTCTCCTGTCATGGTTGTTTGCCTCTAAAGGCATCTTTCAGGGACTGAAGTGTTTTGTACTCATGAGTAATACAGCATTTGTTGAATTACCTACGGGCCTCATTGAAGGAGATACAACGTCTTCCTGTGTCCTGTCCGGCAATCAAAGGTATCCCAGCTGTAGACGTTGATGTAATGGGAAACAGTGCGGAAACAAAAGAAATGAGGAGCCAAGTGACAACGTGATTTTATCTTTCACCTTTCACCTCGCAGTGCAATTAAATAAACCAGTCATCCCCGAAGGAAGACACACGTTCCTCCTTTGTGACTAATTACTGAATGTATTTGGAAGTTGAGGAGGCAAGAAATAGAATTAGCCTCCACATCACACACATGTCTCCTGTCTCCGTCCGTCTGCTTGTTACACAGAGACAGGAAGACTGAAGCTGGTGTAATGATACTGCCATGCAGTCATGGGACATTATGAAATCTTCATGACAATGAAAATTGGTGTCAAGAGACCAAACTGGCTGAAGAAATTGCCTCTGTCTATCAAGTACAGAAGAATTCCCTGAAGTGACGAGACGCTGTACAACAGCACAGTGATTTAAAATCTTTTGCACAATTTATCTGTAGCTCAGTGGATGATCATGGATCGTGGACGATTCATATTAGTGTTATGATGTAGGTAGATGGCAATTCAATGTTAATTATTTAGTATGTGTGTTGTACCAAGAAAATACTCTCTTGAAACCTGCAGGACAAATATAAGACGAGGTGTTGGGGATAAGACAGCAAGTTTTAAACTCAGATTAGTTGTAGTGTGCTTTTTTTTTTGCATATACTTAAGAGTTTGTATGCAGATAAAGTTAGTTTATTTCTGTCTTTTAAAGCTATCTATTTTCTGTTTTTCATTTATTCTATATATTGTCTTTTTTATCTACTGTACTATAGACCTTTTTATCTTTTGTAGTATAATATATTGCTGCTGTAGAACAAAACATTAGGTTAAGTTTGGGAAGAAGCAGTTCTAAGTTGTAATATAGTTTTGTGTAACACACTCGGAAACAAACTTTAGAGGGAAACAGTTTTAAACGTAGAGCAGCGAGCTGCTCCATGTTTCGGGTGTTTGTGCAATAAAAGCCAATATATCACATTTATATCAAGTTTTAAAAAAGATTTGTTTGATAGGTGGAAGCACCACATGCAGTCTGTTGTAAATACACTTCAAACATAAATCTGTTGCCTTCCTGTCTGTAGTAATTACAGTGCTCTAAACAATATAAAAAAGATATATCATGTTTTATATTCATGTGTGTTTGTCTGTGTGTATATACTGTAGACAGGCAGATTTACTGCTGTGCATCATGTGTGTAAGTGAGCTCCACCTGGTGTGATATCCTGTCTAATGATGCATCCTGACGATCCACTTGAAAAACCACCGGACAGGGCAGAACTGTGCAGCCACACCACGTGTTATTACCCAGCTAATTGTGTTTAGAATTCAATACTCAAGATTAATTTCCTGCAAACCGACGTGTGAGTTTGAATGAAATGATCTGTATCAAAACCCGCAGCCTGGCTGGTGTATGTCTAACTGAATGGGGATTTGTTTAATCAGATTTAGAGTGCACTGATAGACTTTTCTACATTTTGCAACTGCGTGCTGAGAATTCAGAGGAGATCATTTCCAATCTCTAGTGGACTTGAAATGAAATAATCTACACTGGTAATATGCAGATCTAACTGTCCCTTTATTGCATGTGGTGTTTCTTCACATCTGTGGAGAGCAGAAGAAGTGGCTCAGTGTGGGAATAACCTTCACAGAGATTAACAATACGACTGAATTACTGAGACGAGAGTGAAATGCCTCCCCTGTGGATGCATAATTAATGAAAATGAGACCTGGCTGCAGTGAGATTTAAACCCCTGTGACATGAATGCACAAACAGACACTGGTGCTGCAACCTCAGATTATTTCCATCATTGATTATTGCTTGTTTTGTCCGACCAATATTCAGTTATAGAAGAAAACCGGCAAATATTCACTTTTAAGAGGCTGCAGCATCCTGGCTATGAAATCAACAAGTACTGATGTAATGTCATGAAATTTTGTACAGATATTCATGTTTACCAGACAATTTATACTTTGATGATGTCTGATTTGTGGTTTTAATTGAAATATCTCTGAAACTACTGGATTGGCATAAAATTTGGTAAGTTCCCGTTCAGGATAAATTTGACCAACTTGGGTAACTTTTCAACTAGCGCCATGATCAGGTCAAATTTCCATTTGTCTGATACTTTTATCTCCCATTATCCTCAGGTGTCTTCGTGTTCAGTGCTAATCGGCAGATATTGGCATGCTAACCTGCTGAACGAGGATGATGATCATGGTAAACATTAAATCAGCATGTTAGCATTGTCATTGTGAGCATGTTCGGATGTTTATGTTGACATGTAGCCTACAGCCCAAGCGACAGCCTTCGTCGCTGTGAAGTGAAGCCTACACGGAAGTGCCAAAAATTGCAGTTCCTCAAACGTCCACTTGAGGCTGGCTAAAGAACGAGTCAGTCTCCATAAGCTCCTATGTTAAAATGTCTGTATACACACATACACATACATACAGTTTCTGTCTGTGGGAACCGAATGTAACCTCAAACTGTCATGCTGTCATAAAAGACACAAGCCAACAAGACACACACACCCGGTCACACACTCATATACTCAGATCCATAATGTTCAATTTATACTTGGAGCACCTGGGACCAGAGCAGATAAAAGATCAGATACCAGATGAGATCAGTGCTGGTTGAAAAGAAAAAATCAATGGATGAGTCCTTCACTTTAATAAAGCACATACAAACCTGAGACATTTCATTAAAAAAAAAAAGACTGAGTGACGAGGATCTGGTTGGGAGCCAAGGCAGAGAATCACATCATCGCTGTAATCTTACGCCCCGGCTATGAGCTCGGTCTCTGGAGGTTTGAAAATAAACACACAAGCCAAATTGAACGGGGGGATATGAGAGCGAAGACCTCTAGAGATTATATCGAATCTGAGGATACTTATCCATTTCGCCTCCACCACTCACATCTGCTCATGGCTGGTCTGTTCATATGATGTGAGTGCCCTTGAAAAGGGAGTTTTCTCTTTACCTTTACCTTTACCACCATTTAAAAGGTATGTATATTTATGTATACTGTACATATATACTCTTGCGCTCTCTTGACTGCAAACTCGTATGTTATCCAGAAATTTCTATATATATATATATATATATATATATATATATATATATATATATATATATATATATATATATATATATATATATATATATATATATATATATATATATATATATATATATATCTGTCCTACTTATTGTACACCCAACACGACATTAACTCTGCTTTTCTATAAAAGCGGCACAAGACACAGGTTGAATCTTATAGATTTCCCCTGATGATTGCTCCACCACCATTTTCAAAAATCTTTATTGCTGATCTAATAACGTCAGAGGGAACTGAAACTCATAATTAGGCCCTTAGTCTATAAACCATATGCTCTGTGTTCCCTGCCCTTGGGAAGGATGTGGGGAGATTGTGGACAGTAATAAGTGGACTAAGAATAGAACAGGGCATTATTATGTATGACAGGTAGGCGCTGTGTAAGGGAAGTCATTCAATAACATTTGAAAAATGGGGGTCAGGGAGGGAAGGGGGTCTGGATTTATTCAATATACAGCAGGTTTACTTTTTAAGGTAAGTGGTTGTGTTTTCGGGAGATAATGGTCAGCAGATCAGTCAGAGATCAGATGTGTTTGAGTACTCCTGCTACTTATAATCCACTATTGACCTGAAATCAATACGAGGTACTTCAGATTAAGATTTTTGTGCAAAATATACAATCACTTTATAAGATAAGATGTGTTGATATAGACTCAGTAGATACAATTAGCTACGATGGTACTGTAATGTATAATAACTTATCACTGAAAGGGGTGATTCTGATGCATTTAAGCATTAAAAGTACATTTCTGTACTGTAGTCAGTTAATGATCTGATGCTTCCTCCACTCATAGCAGGGATTTAATTTAAGAGCAGCTAGATTAGACTGTGTTTTTAAAAAGAAGAATTATGAGCAGAAATAAGCTTGTTGGAGGTGTTATTGACCTGCAGGGACCTTCTCACATCCCTCAAAAGAACTTTTGCCAAAACATTAATGGACGCGTCCATAAAATACAAGCTGTAAAACTCTCTAAATGTGGCACCTCTCTCCCGTGGGGGGTCAGACTGGTGAGCACACTCTCCCTCTTTAGGTGGGAGGAGCGTGTTGCACTGGGACGATGCACGATGCAGCAGTCCCGTCAAAACGTCCAGGTCCTCCTCCAGCAGCCGGACCTCTGATACACCTGTGGTGAGCAGCACGGATTTGGATTTTTCTTTATTTTACTTTTGCATTATAAACCAAATGGATCAAATATGACCGAAGCCGCTTGGAATCAGAGCGCCGGTGCGACATAGGTAAGGCAATTTTCCGGATGCCACAAGATAATTTAAGTTAATGAGGGTTTTTTTTTACATGGAAAAGGTGATAATTTGGAATTAAATGCCTCTTTTCTCTTTTTTCTGCCTGTGCGTAATGGATACGTCTTGGAGCAGACGCATTTGGTTCAGGTGCGTCAATTATATTCAAGGAGAAAACAGATAAGACAGGATTATTCTAATAATAATATTTAGATTTGCAGTGGGGGTGGTTTTCATCCTGGTAGCGTTACAGTAGTGGCATTATTAAACTCCCATGATATGATACTTAACTATACAGCTCAGAGCTCCAGACAAAAGATGTGCCTTTTTAAAAAAAAAAAAAAAAGCATCCCTCTAAATTCTTCATTTAAGGTTTGTTTTGCTTTCATCAAATGAACTTTTGAGTAATGAGACATCTGTTTGGACATGGCTTCTTCACACAGACGGAGCTCTCCTTGCGACTTAACCCGCTTTATCATTTTTACAGGACAAAGAGAGGGGGTCTCGCTCGAAATTACGATGCATCTCACAGCGGTGGTCTTCTTTCTGGCCGTGACAGGCATCGCCAGAGGTAATGTGAGATTTTGATCAGTCCGCTGGGACATCTAACAGAGACACAAAGAGAATCGAGTCCATTCATAAAAAGCGTGCAAAGAAAGTATACCAGATGAATATTTTATTGCTCTGAATGTTTCATGTGGGTTTTTTTTTTTATTATTTATTTTTATTGTGATGATTTTTGATGGAAACACGCTGCTGTCTCTTTCTTTCTCTCTCAAAAGGTTGGGAATGCAACGCGGGGTGCAACACAGAAAATGGGTTTTGTGAGAAGCCAGGGAAGTGCAGGTACTAAAAACGACCTCAGATTCCTGTGCACATGATGTAACATATACCCTGCAGGTTTCTGCATTATTTCAATACATCACTGGAGCTGTAATTGTTCCTCCCAGTGCAATGGCAATGCAGCCAACTGGATCATTCTGGGGTTTTTTTTTCTACATTTGTTTGGCGCTTACTGTGTTAAGTCAACTGCCAAATCATCCCTTTGTTTGAACAGTAAAAATCATTGCTATCCTAGCAGATAACACAAAAGCTGTTGCCCAGTTTGAAATGTTTTCCTGGCAAATGATGCTGTATGTACACATGAGCCAAAATAACTGTATCCCATCACTGTTAGTATTTAAGGAATTTAAGCAATTACTGCATAATTAAACATGACTTTTACTTTAAGAGGAGAGAAAAAAGGCCCAGTGAGGACAAGAGCAGGGCTGCAAAGCTCTGTGGGTGGTATATTAATAGTTCAGGATTGTTCCCTTTTCCCCTCTTTCAGGTGCAAACCAGGGTGGCAAGGAGAGAACTGCAACCGGTGCGTGCCCTTCCCCGGCTGTCTGCACGGCACATGTGAGAAGGCATGGCAGTGTATCTGCGAGGAGGGCTGGGTGGGAAGCCTCTGTGACCAAGGTGAGTCTCATTAAACAACACCGAGCATCTCTATCTGCCTCCTAACACTTCCTGACATGCCAGAGGTTAGGTTGAGTCACAGAGCCTCGGGGACAGGCGTAGGTTGTCACTGAATGAAGATGGTGCCTGGAGAATACAGTTAGCTGTATTTTTAGACAAGCAGTTACAGTAGAGAAGATCTAAGAAGAAAAAAAAAAAGATCCTTATGGAAAAAAACTGGGTCAATGTTGAAAACTGAAGCCACAAAATAACAGAGCAGAGTTACTCGATATAAAGTGCTGCTTTTGTGCTCTTAAGCACAAAAGCAGCATATGAACTCAGGCGACCCTCAAAAATGATGCACTGTGGCTGTGAAAATTGAATTTAGTGGTCTTTCAAACTATTGGAATAAAGCACTTGACTAATAATTCCTACAGTATTTAAAGTGAACATTATCAAGTACAAATTACCTGCTGCCCCTCAAGCAAAAGAGGAAACAAAGAGAAAAGATTAAAAGACAAAAGATTTTCTTTTTTTTGCTTCTGGCTCAGTTTGACCTCCTTATCAGCGAACGCAGCACAACTCTCGTTCTGCTGGAGCATGTAAGCTGCTTTTCTGCGTAACATGGTTGGTTATGTTCGCAGTTTTGTTCTTGGCGACAAGATGCTGCGGTGTGAATGTGAGTGAGAGAGTGGAAACAAAAGGCGAGAGGGAAAAACATGTAGAGAGACAAAGAGAGAAGAGAGAGAGAGAGAGAGAGAGAGAGAGAGCACAAGATCTAAAAACAGCATTTTTTTTTAACAACAGATACTCGCCTGTGCTCATCCAGGCCTTGTGTTGGTAATGCCACCTGCATAGAGACAGGAGAGGGGGGATACCTGTGCATCTGTCCCCAGGGCTACACCGGTGAAAACTGCCAGCTGAGGAAAGGACTTTGTCTCACAAATGGGTAGGAGCACCTTTTATGTGACTTTCTATTTTAAGTAAATGAATAGTCCAGCTCTTGCAGCTGTATCTCCACATGTTTATCATAATCAATACATGGTGCGATGTCTGTCAGCTCTCTCTGTATGGCCGAGGCAGCCAATCGAACTACCTAGCTTCTAATGGTGGGCGGTTAGCAGAGAAAATAAATGGATTTTCTTCTTTTTCTTGCTCCACAAAACAAAGCCATTTCGGTTGTTGTGACTTGTGATAGACAGGCAGGAGGGTATTTGCACACTTGTACCACAAGAAAACAAACAAACGCTTTGATACAATCCCTCCACAAACATGGGTATGCTAAAACGTGGGAACTGGCAAGTCTCCAACTTTGTGAAGAAAAACTCTGCCTGAACGCGGCTCTAGCTCATTATTTCTAGTCAGAGTGAGTTTTCTGGTGTCCAGCTCTGTGACACTGCATAAAGGCAAACAACATGTTTGTGCTGATAGCGAGCAATAGCCACAAAAGAAATCTACACCTACATCTGGTTCAAGCGCCTCGTGTAATTTGCAACCGAAGGAGCTCTGACTCAGGACAAAAAAAAGGAGGCAGCAAAAAGTTGTCAACACAACATTGCGACATTGATGTATCATGACTTTTTAAGCTGATGTGGTCATTTGTTAGTGATTTAGGGTCGTGTATCTGGCCCTTGGCGAATGCAACATCGTTTAGCTCCATTTTTGGTCTCCACCAACTCCTGAGGGAAATATCTGACTCTGTAGCTGCTAAATGCTCCTCCGTGTTCCCCAGCTTGTCATTAAGTGTAGCTCTCTGCCGTTTGGTGCTTAGCAGGTAGCATATAGTGGGTTTTTAGAGCTTTTTCACTGAAAACGACGCTGTGAGAGGGGCGAGATTGAACCAAAACAGTAAAGCTGCACGCTCGACAGCTAAACAATGAGATGAAACTCCCAAGGGAAGCTGCAGATTCAGGTGACTATTCTCTGAAGGTTAACGATTGTTTTCACATTGTCATTGATACATTGTTTTTTATAAAATATAAAATATACATTATAGATATAAGGACTGTGGAGACACTGACAAGACGTTGATCCACATAAAATTAAGCATAATGTGAACTAACATTAGCATCATGTTCAGGCCGGCCTTTTCTTTGAGTGAGCAACTGCAAACTCAAATAAACATAGCCAAAACACAATTCTCCATAAATTTATTTTTTATCTCAGACACACAAATCTTCTGATGTAGAAATAAGATATTTCAGAGAATGAATTACCCAGCTTCCACCATAAATACATCAGCAGCCATGTTTTTTGTGCTCTTTCCCTTTTTGACAAGCAGACACCTTTATGCAGTAGCTGGCAGTGTGTACCTGGGCAGCATCATAAGCTGCATCCCAATTCAGGAGCTGCATCCTTTGGAAGTCATCATTTCAAAAAAAAGTGTACATCATAATCGCTCGACAAGGCTGTCAAACTTCTCTATAATAAATGTATACAACCTGAAATTCAGCCTTCTCTTGCTGGTATGTGGAGGAAACAACTGATGCTTTGCTTCGGTCAGTATTCGACAGTCCACTGCTCCAGTTAAATGATTCATTCAGACAGGGAAATGTCATATTACCATTATCCATTTATTGGTAATTTGCCTTCAGGTGGTGATGAATGTGCTGACGAATTAAACAATTACAATTACTGTAAGAAGGCAATGCAGAACAATAATGTTTGCAAATGTTTATTAAGAGCCTAGAGCGTCACAAATAAACAGATGCTGTATAGAAATATAATAAATGGGCATATCGTGTGGAGCCATGTTCAGTTTTAGCACTATTTAAGCCACTGGAGATCAAATTCCTTGAATTTATAAACTGATGAGGAACACCTGAAAGCATCATTAGTTTTGTCCTTTTTGGGGGCAACGAGGTGCAGGCTCAGCCACACCTTCGGGTCCTCCGAAGGACCCACTTTCATGGGTTGTGTCCTTCAAAATACCAGAATTGGCACAGAGTTGAAGTGTGACAGAATTTCTGAGTAATGTAATTTTACAGACCACTGAAACAAACAAGTCATATTTCCAGAAGAATAAAAGAAAAAACATGTTTTGCTTTTTCGTAAGAATCCAAAAGTAGCAGATCACTCCTTTAAGCTCTAGAAACGGCTGCATCGTCTGCTGGATTACAGTCAGGGCTGATCATCCTGCTGCCTGTCAGATACGCCTCTCTGGGGACACAGCTAGCTGACACAGCCGCCAGACTGTGAACACCACCGTGTTTGTTCGCCATCAGGGAGCCTTGTTATTGACGTGAACATACCTAAAATTCGATAGTCTACAGCTCAGTGTCAGTGAACTGACAGCTCTCCTCCTCCTCCTACCAAAAATTTTTCATTAAAATCATGTGAGTCTTATTATAATTTTCACAACGAGTTGAGCCTCACTTTCATGCAAGGGGAATTCATCACCATTAAAAAGCCAACATGAGGTTTCATTAATCAGCTCCACTATGAGACACCAGAGATGTCTAAAAAGTATGCCAGAGCTATTATTCCTTTGACTCACAGAGACAGAATGTTAAGGACTTGTGTAATTACACAAGCTACTATTAGAGATATTGATTATTTTTATACTGGGTTTTAGTCAGTACACTTTGTGAAGCATGGCTGCATTGATCAGATACACTACACATGTGGCTGCAGGATCATTACTACAGCGGCAAAGCGAGGACTTATTCTATACTTTCTATTTTATTTCTGTTTTCTGGTCCAGATTTGTAATTAGCTGTAAATGAGCCGAATGCTGTTTTTCATTAGGGCTGGGCAAAATGACTGAAATTAATACTACAGGATAAATAAGTATATTGTTCTAGAGCTGAAACATTAGTTGATTGATTTAGTTGACGTCAGAAATCATCCACAGCAACTGAACTGATTAATTAAGTCATGCTTGAAGCAAAAATTTTGAAGTTTCAGCTGTTGGCAAAACAAGCAATTTACAGCCATCACCCTTGAGTCTCAATGAGCATTTTTCAGTAATTAATTTATCAGTTAATTAAAGAAAAATTGATTATTTAAGATGAGAAATGAAAGATGAGAGATGAGAAAATGTTATTTCACAAGATGTACAATGTAAATTTCAAATTGTGAAGGATAAAACTACATCAAAGCTAAAAGATTATTTAGATCTTCAAGTCATGCTTCAGTTTCCAAGGACTGTAGCAGCCAAGTAAAAGCTTCCTGGTCATTGCATAATTATTAAAAGAAGAAGAAAAGGAAATTCAACAAAGATAATTTTAGATCTTTAAAGTAGTCTGAACTTGCCTCAATAAAAAAATTAAAGTTGCACCATGTTAGCAGGGCTGCTTTCCTGGCAGAGTCTTGACAAATTAAGTGCTTTCAGTGGTCGCCCTCAAGAGCTGATATCTAAAAACAGCCCTGAATGATTAACAGTAGTTTTCAGTCCAATTACTGTCTGGTCGACCTTAACTAATAATTCAAGATATTCTTAGTTTGATTTCAACATCCTAGAGGATTGGCCTCAGTTATTTTTAAATGAAAGGAACATTTATTATCAGGGAGACACACTGTGTCACTGTGCTGTGGGAAACCATGAATATGCAAAATGTCAGCTTTTCATGAGCTCATAAAAACAGCCCTATTTTCAGCTTTGTGACAATTCACTTTTAAGATATACCGGTGAGTTCTTCAATGGTTTATTTAGACTTAGAAGTAAGGAAATTTTGTCTACCTGTCCACCTTATCTAAGCCTCCATGAAACCTTGTGAATTATGAGACTTCTGTAGCCTCCTCTCTCTGAACCGGAACCAGTGTTTTCCATGCTAATGGCATGTTAATCCTCTTGTGTGACTGAGAAATGAAACAGGTGGCAACACCACCTGTTACACCTAATGTGATCATATCTCTGTTTAAAAACAAATGACGCCAGGGGAGTGCTCTGGGGGACCTCGCAAATTATGGACCTTCAGTAGGACTAGAAATTGTTGTATTAACATTCGGCTCAAAAAAACGACCTGTAAAATAGGATTATAAGCTTTTGATGGCTGCTTCAGTGATGACTGCTTTATAACCATGGGATAAAATGTGTTGTAGTAAAGCTGTGCAGTAGATAGGAAGCTTTATTTCCCCCTGATGTATATTCACGTTGTGTTACTCTGTCCTCCAGCTCTCCTTGTCAGAATGGAGGCACATGTGCGGATGCCGATGGCTCAGCAGCTCACTCTTCCTGTTTATGTCCCCCTGGATTTTCTGGAGACTTCTGCGACATCAGCGTTGACAGCTGCCAGCCTAACCCCTGCCTCAACAGTGGCAACTGTACAAACCACGGCCTGGCTTTCACGTGCGTCTGTCCGCACGGCTTCACTGGTTTCACTTGTAATGACACCACCAGCCTCTCGCCCTGCGCCGGCAGGCCCTGCGCCAACCGGGGCACATGTGTTGGTCAACCTGATGGAACCTTCCAGTGCATTTGCCAGAAATGGTTTACAGGTCCCACATGTTCCCTGCAGCACAGGCCAAAGGCCAAGACCAAGCCAGTCAGCGCCAGACCTGTGGACCACAGAGTGTTTGCACTGACTCCGCAGCACTACTCCCTCCCTGCTCACACTTTCCACAAGCTTCTCAGACCGCCTGAGAGAGACCTGCTCAAGATAACCCTGAAGGAAACAGTCCACTCCCCCGGCGTCCTCGTCACCCATGGTCAGCTCGTCTGTTTCGGCATGTTGGCTCTGCTCACCTGCCTGGTCATCTTGGGCACTACGGGCATTGTGTTTTTTGGCCGCTGTGAGACGTGGCTGGCTAATGCCAAATACAGCCAGCTTGTCCGGCAGCAAAGGGAACACCTGCTGAGAGAAGCCGGCGGTGCGAGCCAGGAAGAACCGGAGCACTCAGTAAACATCATCCTGCCAGAGAAGATTAGACTCACCAGCTTTGGGAGACACTACACCTCCATCTGATTAAATTGTCTCTCCCTTCTCTCCTCTCTCCCTGTGGAAGGAGTTTAATATGAATGTCTAAAAATAGCACGAAGCAAATACTATGACTGTTGTACAGTTGTGTTAATAAAATGTGAGATACTGGACTACACTGGATTATATCTGAATGTAGTCTACTGGACTAAGTGGACAACCATGACGCTGGATTGTAAATGTACTTTTAATTGTACTGTTGAAAAATTACCCATTAAAAATGTATGAAATTATAAAAGATGCTCTTCCAAATAGTACCTAGATGGCTGGTTAAAAAAAAAGATGTCACTGTGTTGTATTTGTTAAAGCCATTTTTGACTTCACAGCCATGGTTCATCTGCTTTGTTACATTTTGATCTGATAATAATGGGAGTAATATTAAAAAGGAGAAATTATCTAATGATCTAAAAATAGCCTCTAACTGTTTGTAATTCAAGTATTTGTACTGTTGATTTTTAATTTGTGAATAAATTATACTAAGATTTTAGACTAAAGCTGCCAAGATGAATCAGTCAGACAGAAAATCAATCAGGAACTATTCTGATAATCAATTATCATTTTTCAACATTCAACCTCTCAAATGTGAGGATTTGCTACTTTTCTTTGTCTCGCGATATTAAAC
The DNA here is from genome assembly GCA_036365135.1 of Miichthys miiuy. Lineage (NCBI taxonomy): Eukaryota > Metazoa > Chordata > Actinopteri > Sciaenidae > Miichthys > Miichthys miiuy. The sequence continues at coordinate 16,415,984 of CM071615.1, read as the reverse complement.
TGAATGTTTTGGGGTTGTGGGATGTTTAACTAATTTCGGACAAAATAAAAATCAGTTCAGAAAAGAATCAGCAGATTAATTAACTATAAAATAACTGTCTGTTGCAGCCCTAATCATCTCCATACAGCATACTGTGAATTTGCCAATAAATGCAAAAATCCATATTGTGAGTTTGTACAGTATGTGCAGTTAAAATGTGTAATTATATATTACTACATGGAACCCGAAAAAGCTGTACTTTCAAATGCTGCAGGTGTTAACTCTGCAACACAAGGTATTGCTGTGCAGTATGTACCAGGAGGTATTTTCTTCTCCCAAATACCAATTTTCTCTGTCTGAAGATGTGTCACTTTAGATGTTAGTGTTAAAGTTATATATGTAGGTGTGGGCCCTGTATTAAAGACACAGGTTGTTTCACAGTTCCTTTAAGAAATGCCACTTTCCATTTCACCATCTATGTGTGCATGCCAAGAATATCTTTACACCTTCACCTATTGATCAGTCTCATTTGCAGTTTGAGTTTTTTTCAGCTTTGCAAACACTGCTTCTTACTGCCGGTGTTGGAATTTCACAGGTCGTGCACCGTGGTGCACATCCGAGCACTGAAATCAATACTGTTACATCGGTTAAATGTTACTGGCTCGTCTCGTCATGCATGAGACGGCCACCTTCTTTAAAAGAGAAAAAAAGAGTCTATTGTTCAGTTAATATGTGGAGTATATTGCATATTCAAATCTGTCAGCCTCTGACATCAGGATCATTGTGGTCACAGAGTGGGAGATGTTTTCAACTTCAGCCCCCGTTCAGCCTGTAAGGAGATTCTGTTAATGTGGTGCTTACTGTATGTTTATCACAGTTCTCTGACAGGGTGCAACAGAGTTAGATTTCAGGCTATGCTGTGCAGTGTAGAAGTAAAATTTTAAGGATTTAGGAAAGTGGCATTTCTACAGGGGAGCTGTGACTGTAACCATGCAGATTTTTCTCAGTATTTATTTGTTGTTGTACTTTGGCCAGATAATGTTTTGTTGTCTGTTCATTGCTTTTAATAAAACATATAAAACCACCTTATTTTGTCTGTTTCATCCTTTTCACAACTTAAAAAAAAGACTCCATTGATTCCAGATTCATACTGAGTCTCTTTGTTGTTTGCTGCTGTTGTTTTTCTTGACACAACAAGCAGGTTGAGACACGATCGGATGCTTGGCAAGGCCTACACGTCAGATGTTTCACAGTGTGAAATCCAACTGATACACGTGGTGTATGCACCGCTACCTACCTGTTCAGAAATCAGTGGAACATCTGCTGTCCTGCTCTGTGATGCTTAATAAATTTCCCCTCAGGGCAAACTCGCTGATTATCAGCTGACTGATAACAGCGGCTCTGTTAGCACTCCTCTACCTCCACTGTCCCCAGTGGTATGACAATTTCAGATAACAGTCTATGTCTCCACCTTGTGGTGCAAGCTACATACATCATAAAGACTGTAAGCTGCAAGATCTTGACGTAGAAACACAACTGAGTGAGAAGATCTGGGCTAGAACTATCTGTCCCCTGTTGTTTCATCTTTTTTTTCAGATTGCACTATGGTATCACCTGAAAGTAATGAATGAAAAAAATGAAAAGATATCTTAACAGCTCTGAAACATTGACACATTGTTGGATTTAGTTTAGTTTAGTAGTGCACCTCTCTATCTCTCTGTTTTCTTGAAGTTTCACAACATTACATAATGATCTTTCCCTGCGTTACGCTGATTAGATGCCTAGTGAAAGTGGGTGCACTTATACCAGTAATTACATCAATCCATTCATCCATTTTCTGTAACGCTTATCCCTATCAAGGTCGCAGGTGCTGAAGCCGATCCCAGCTGGCATTGGGGAGCGAGAGAGGCGGTGTACACCCTGGACAAGTCACCAATTCATCAGAGGGATGACACAAAGAGACAAACTAGCATTCACACTCACATCACCTATGGGCAATTTAGAGTCTCTCTAATTACATATTTCACTAAATTATGTACTAATATAACTGATGAAGGTGTAATTAGGGGATTTCTCTACCCGCTCATTTCTATCATGAACAAGGTGAGACATATTTGCTTCAGGCTGTGACCTCTTTGCACAATTACATATTATTTAACCTTAAAATGAGACTCTCCAACGTCTGGCAAGTTTGAGAGAGACCCGGGTCTGACCCCTCATTCAAAAATATTTCTATAACCACATGGTGAAATGATAAAAGCGTCCAAAAAGGTGGGACGATGAAGTGAATGCAAGGAGCAGTGACAGAGACTAATGGCATTTCCTGTCCCATCTGCTTTTTGTCACACTGCTGAAGTTCACCTGGCAAAATCAGTGTAACAAAACCAAGAGAAGTGTGTGGACTGGAAAAGTCAATGAAGCAAGCACAGTTTGTTCACCTCACAGTGTCCTGAGAAGAGGTCTAGTCGGGCAACATTCATGAAAAACACCTGTGAGGAATTTGAAAATCTAAATATTCGAAACAGTTTCCTCGATTCAGACACAGCTGTGTGTGCCAGATTGCCCTTGAAGCGTTCATGACTCATCAGAAAAACTGCTGCATAACACTTAGATTTATCATGTGTTTATGAAGCAATTTAGTTGTCTGTTAAATACATATTGTTGCCCTTTTCTTACCTTAGAATGAGTCGTGTATATCTACAGACAGAGCAGGTCCTCTTCCACAGAGTCCGACGGGGCCTGTGGTGGTTTTTAGTAAGTTTCATGAGCCACTGCAGTTTCTCCTAGGGAGAAGGATGAGGTGAGGGGTATTCAGTTGGCTGCAACTTCAGTGTTCTTTTAGATGCTACTTAATCTTGAACTCTTTGCAGCTCCTTGAAACCGAAGCTCATGTAGTCACAGAGTACGACCACAAGGTGTCATCAATCTAAAAGGAGACAGTCGGCTACTTCAGCCAGGGGTTCAGCATGAAGTGGTGCATTTTACTGCACTAAAAACACCGCATTTTATATTTAATGATGAGTATCTTACTTTTTTCTTATATGTACATTTATAGAATTAACTAAACACTTAATATTCATATATATATTCAATATATAAAATACCTGGTTTCAGTATGGTTGTATTTATTATCTCTATTTTGTATCATTTTATACCAATACCCTTTTAAAAAAACAGTATAATGTATAGACCCAAGAGTGTATCATTGTCACAGTGTGAAAGCAAAAAGCTGATGTTACAGGCAATGGTTCCTTGTTTCCATTTCGCTGGTCGTCTTCTGAGCAACAATAAAGACCATTACAGGAGTCAAGGATGAGTGCAGCCTGTCCCACATAACACATCGTTTTCCACTTTGTTGCTATTTCAGTTCACCATTTGAGTGACAATCTGTGGGGGGTGAAGGCGATGGGGAGGTTTCTGCACCACATCCAACCATTTCTCAGCCCAGACTTGACTTTATTGGAAAATGTTTCGGAGACTCCTGCTGTGTTACTGCGTGTCCCTGACCTACAAAAAATAGCCTTAAAAATCACTGACAGTCCTGTAGATCTGATTATCTGGTAGCTGTTATATACGGATATAAAAGGAGTTTAAATGTTAAACTGTATGTTAATAACCATGGATCGCATATGGATTACAATCTTCTCTTGATGCTTTAACTTGAAGCAGTGCACTAAACGCCTCTTACCGCAGCTAATTCAGTCAGTGCTTGTAAGAATGCTGTAACCAAGGCTCCAATAAAAGCTCCTGATTAAACCTCTATACATAACAGCACGTTCCGTTCTCTTGCAATGTCTGTAACACTGGAAAAATGTCCGCAAAAGAGGCTCAGGAGTACAGTATAAAAAAGATTGTTTAAAGCATGGTTAAATGCTTACACATTAAACCAGAAATCACAGAGGTTTCATTGGAACCTTTTTGTGTGTTGAGGCCCCGGCTCCCCACTACCAGACATTCATACATAGAGTTATGACCCTATGGAGAGGAGAGGGGCCCTCACCTTTAAAGCTGAAAACCCACCTCAGCAGACCCGTTGTGTGCTCCCTCCGAGTCATAAAAACAAAACAGAGCAGCGAAAAGTTAAATCTCTCCCACCAGCCTGAGACCCTTAACCCTTTGTTCCTGTTCGCCTCTCCTCTGACAGATGAAACTCAACATCCATGGAAAATCACACATGGAAAGAATCCAGATCAGATTCAAAGAATTCCAGGAGGGGTTTCTTTTCAGGGGTACACACAGGATACACTTAAAATGATATATTTCATTTAGACAGGTACCCCTCTGTACATAAATACTATATGTTTGTGTGTTAAATGTGTTCCAGATGAGCAGTAAAGTCATGGTAAAACTCCTGCAGTCAACCCAGCACTGTATTTCCTAATGCTGCTGGACTTAGAAAATAATCTTTTCTCATTTTTTGGCTTTTAATCCGCTGCAGATTGCATATGTATTGTCAATGATCAGCTCAGCCAAGATGACAAGATGATTTCTTTCCGTTTCCTGACATTTAGATGCTACAAGAGGTCGAATTATCTATTCATTTTTAAGAAAAAATGAAAAGGAAAGATTAGACACCTGAAAAAGATTAATAGACTTTATGTAGCATCATTTCTTTGTGCTTTCCAATCTTTGACTGCCTTGTGTAGGGCTGCAGCTATCAATCTATTGACTTTAAATGGAGCGTATAATCATAGAAATCATCAGAAAACAGTAGATCACAAGGTGATGTCTTCAAACAGCTGTTTTTGTATGACGAAAAGTCCAGAATCAAAAGATACGTGCACTTATACAACAGAGAAAATCCACAAATCCTCGTATTTGGGAAGCTGGAACCAGCAAATGTCTTGAACTTTTGCTTGAACTATTAATTCATTATCAACACTGCTAATTGTTGAGTTAATTTTAAGTAATCAATCATTTTCTGTAGACTGACTGATCAGTGAATTTCAGCTTTAGTCTTATGACTCTTTAAGAGGTCCCCAAGTCCCCACGACACCCAAGTTGGAAACCATCTCCTCATGTGTGAACATAATGTGTCAGCGAGGAGAACTGATGAAATCTGGAAGGACATGACCTTTATTTTTACTGCCGTCCCTCAGATACATAGAAAGGATCTTGTTTTCCTGACCTATAACAAAAGCTTTCTCTCATTTCTGTCGACTTTATTATAACTACTAAATTCCAACATCCAGTGATATTTATAGCAGACGAGCTGACTCAAATTTGTTTCAAAGCTGTGATTCATAAGCACTGTTTTCTGGTCAGATTTCCCACTTTAACAACAATGAGCATCCTTGTGTTGTCACTATATTTGAATTACTAAAGCCCTGTTGTGTTTACAGTGATTTATGTACTGGTTGTGACTTTACCTCCCTGCTGGAGGAGATGGCTTAATATTCCAAAGTTGACTATGAATAATGGCTTTGTGAATGCCAGAGAGACAAGAGACCAAAGTATCTGATTAGATGTTGCTCCATTTACAGGTTGTATCAGTGTTACTATCTCGCTTTCTTACTTATCTGTGTCTGACTCGTTGCCCTCTCTTGCATCTACATTGCATCGTGACTCGTGTTTGAAGCCTCAGAGGGGATTTTCCTCGCACTTTGGCGTAGAGTACAAAGCTGAATGAAATGCTTTTACATGAATACTAACACTAACATGGTGATTTTCATGGTATTTAGTGTATGTTTATGAAGGCTCGACAGAGCACCAATTGAGTGTTAAATCCCCACAGGAACTTACAGATATCTATACAGAGTTAAATGCCATCACACCTAACACTGTGTTTCTGCTCTGGGATTGGTGTGCTAAGCCCTGAAAGCATTTGTGGGTTTAGACCCTTATAGGTGGATATACAACTCAGTATAATAGGATCAAGTGTGATTATCCTCATTTAATTGTGGGAGGTCAAAGGCTTAGGAAGGGGCTGTAAAGAACAAAGCTCAGCTTTTTCACCGCAGTTTTAACCAATGGCCTATAATCATTATACGTGCAGTTTTAAAAAGGTGTCAGACAACTAATCTGACACTAGATATTTCATCCTGATTGCAAAGCCCAAACACGTCAGCAGGACGTAGCTGACTTTAGGAAAGACTTGAACATTTTGCTGTGTGAAAAAGACTGCCGAGACTAAAAAAAGAAATCATTTGAGAAAAAAATTATGTCACATTAAAAAGCTCTGCCTAAATTAGACAAAGCTCTTCAAAAGTTTCTTCACTTTTGGAATAGGTTAAGTTGTGAATCACCAAGCACCTGCATTCAAATAACGCAATAATTACCGTGTTTAAAGACTTTTTCTGCTTGGGGATTTTTTGGGGAAATCTTATCCTTTCTGAAGTGATTTCATATTTTCTGCTTCTCCACACCATTTTCAAGAACTGCACCTCAGAAAGGAGATTTCCAGAGGAATCCTTGAGGCCTGTTGTGCTTTATTGTGCAGGAAATTAAACATTCATCCTTTTATCTTCTACTATAAGAAACCAAATTACTGTAAAACCTATACAAAGCATGCTGTTATGGCAAAAAAAAAAAAAAAGAAGAAGAAGAAGAAGAAAAAAGAGAGAGACTTAAAAGAAGAAGAAATACACCGTCTGCACACCTTGCACGCAAACAAAGAACTTGTAATGAAGGAAGGTATTAGATCAAAGCATTTTATTGTATGAAAAATATATCCATAAAACGGAACAATATTTACAAAAAAAAAAAAAACACAAGTTGCGCCATGCAGGGCAGACAGCAGCACTTTCACCGTGATCGCCAGTATGAAAAACATCAGTCTCGGTTCTCTGGATTCGATCCGTTTAAAAACCGAACTTCACAACAATACTGATGAACACAGTGATGCGCTAATGTCAGCGTCCTGATGGGTTCATTAAAGACGCATTTACACGAGGAGAAGAGATAAAAACAAAAACTTTTTGACACATAAAATACTTTTTGTTCACAAAAGGTCCAAACAAACTAACCTGTTTATGGATGGATCATAACAGGATGTATAGGTGTCCAATATGACATGAAGGAGCCTACAGCTTTACAATTACTTTGATCCAACCATATATAAAATAAATACACCATTATTGATGGAAATGTGAGTGGTGTTATAATACTGAAAAATCTGCACCATGTTTGTTTTTGTTATAGCAGCTCTAAAAAGATAAGAACCTATTTACACGTGAATAACTAGATTATTGGATTTTTCAAGCCTTTCTCTGTATTGATCCAGCCAGTCTCTGAGCTCTGTGATCCGATATCCTTCGGGTCCTCTGCCACCCTGGTAAACTATCTTTCCCTCCTGCAGTATATAAAGTCTGTCGAAATAAGCTCCGTATGCAGCGTTGGAGGAGTTTTCCATGCTGTCGACCACGACCAGGCAGCCGGGCACTTCCAGGTGCATCAGCTGCGCCGCGTTCAGCCGGTCCTCCAGACACCGGTGTTTGGGGATCTGATAGGGCGCGTCAGTGCTCATCCAGCCGTCGGAGGGGTGCGCTTCCTCGATATACACAACTACAGAGTCTGCTATATCTGCGTTTTGCTGCACGACTCCCTGAAACGCCTTCAGACGCGCCATGAACGGTGGTCAGGTGCAGCTGCCAAAGTTGAGGATGAGCGGTCTCTTGTCCTTTGCGTAATCCAGGATGCGGCTGCGCCGCTGATCCTCCAGCTGAACAACTTCAGTGTTGGGCGCTCCGTGTCCGAGATGCGCCGCTTTGAGAAAGTCCAGTTTATGTCCGTGCCACACTGCCTTGAGGGACTCCAGGCTGAAGAGACGATTGGAGTCTGATATGCACAGTGGAGGATCGATGGCATCGCCCTCCTGCTCCTTCATCCTGAAGAAAACCCTTTTCCTTATGCATAAAAAGTCAAGAAGCCAAAACATGACCGCTGCCATCAGAAAACGGGGCAGCAAGACGAGACAGACTATTGCAGTTTTAATAGCTTTAACAGTATTCATTATCACGTAGAATAACAACACGGATGATCTTCTGCTATGCCACGATCTTGTGGGTTGAAGTTGGGTTACTTGCAACTTCCCCTCTTTTTATAGCACCGGCAGATTTGAATGAATCACACCCCGCCTCCAAACTGGGGCCGAGGCCTCACATGGTGGAGATTACCTTCTGTCAACTCCACAGCTTTGAGTCGTAGCCAAAAGCCAATGGAGCATGCAGGAGAGGGTGCGGCACAGCAGTGCGTGATTTGGAGAGGGTCATACTCTTACGCCAGACTCTCTTAGACTGTTAGGATGTTCAAATCAAAATGCTTGTGATGCGTGATCAGATCTCACACTCATAGCAACAAAGTTGGTGCTGCTGCTGCTGCAGCAACTTTTTTTTTCTTACTGCAATGAACTGGAGCAGATTTTCAGCAGATGCAGGCGAGCTGTAGCCTACTCCACTTTAAAAAAAAGGGCTGTCCTCAACTGATCCAGTAACCAACACGTAAACAGTACCATGTTGATGCCATGTTGATATCAGTCATGTGCACCATGTTGGTGCACATGACTGATATCAATAACTGAGGACCTATTAATACACTCACATGCTCCACAGATCTTTAAATGACATTTGTCTTATAATAAAAACGTACTGTGATGAATCACAACTGACTCTGCAAAGTCAAGGAGGAAGAATCAGAGAGGAAAAGATTTTTAATGTAACAAAGTCATATTGGAAAAGAAAGAAAAATGTCTTATTGATTTTTTTAAAAAGTCAGTAATATGTGAAAAGGATAAATTCTGATGTACAATATCTAATCTAATTCTGATTTCCAGAAAATGTTCAATGAAATGTGAATTTTGTGAAACAAAAAAAAAAAATTTTTTAAACTTTTTTTGTTGTTCTCATATTTCAAAATAGTCCTGACACTTAAACTGCATTTTTTTTTCACATGGCCTTAATCCTCTTTCTTAGGTGCTCTCCTGTGTCAACTAAAGTAACATTATCCATGAACACAAGCACAGACAGGCGCACGCACGCACGCACGCACCCACCCACACATACACACACACACACACACACACACACACACACACACACACACACACACACACACACACACAGATACACACACACACACACACTCACTCACTCCTCAAAGTTCCTGTCTGTATGCATGTGGGGACACCAGTGCTCTGTAGAGCCTGGGCTCATATAGCACTTAAACAGGTCAGGATTTGTTCAGAAAAAAAAAAAAAAAACTCCAACTACAAAACAACAACTATGAGATAGGAATTTTAAAAAATTCAAAACGTATAGACAACCAACATCACTATATACAATTTTAACTCATCTAAGGAACAATATAGACAGACTGAAATACAACAATCATGAAAAACTGGTGACTGAGCATTCCTCAGCAGATAAACACATCTGCTGTCAGTTTGTTACCTTATACCTAACCTTATTATGCCACATAATGAGGTTAGTTGGGGTTAGAGCCACCGTGCTGGCCTATAGGAGTCAGAGCCTCGAGGCCTGTGGATGTGAACCATATTCAGCCCCCTCGTGCCCAACATTTCTCCACCTGGTTGACGAGCCTGAAGGCGTGTGCTGCAACTGAGTAACACACTTACTGAGGTTTTCTCTCTTGCAGTGAGGCATGTGTGGACCCAGTCTGCCCGTGGCACATGGAGGGCTTAGCGGTAAAGGATCACCCAGGAACAAACAAACTTGAAGAGAATGGGAAATCTGTTTTAAAGATGAGTTTGATGTTCTCATGGATGCAAGACCGCAACATATGGACAAAAGCACCATCGCTCTATCCACAGTCCCTGAAATTAAGCATTTTGTTAAGTATAATCCTGAATTGGTGTCTTGTTCTAAGCTTTCTAGACATTATCTTAAAAGATAATCAAAATGCTACCCACTCTCCATCTGCAAATTATTTCAAATTGGAGAGTTTACTGTCATAGTCGCTATCTAACAGGGTTTCTGAGTTTGGAGGTGTGGATAAAGGAAGCACCGAAGGTTTGAGTTAGGAGCTGTCTAATTTGATGACATCTCCAGAATTGCTGTTGAGGAATACTAGCCTGTTATGTCAGTGCCATAAATGATTTTTATGTGTCCCAGTACCAAAATACCTTTCTCCGCCCACTGCTTCCAAAGGAATGTTCTTTTGTCTATTTTTACCATGGGGTTTAACCAGATACCTGCTGCCAAATTTAAGTGGGGATTAAAGTTCATCATGAGTGAGACTCTGTTCCGGATCCATTGCATATTGAGGAGGATAGGTTGGGTCTCTATTAGCGCTCCCTTACTCTCATGGTTTATGTTGCTCAACCACTGCTCTCTCTAGATTGGACATGAACCAAAGGAAACTTCTTTGTGTCTCTATTTTGCAGTGAGCCAGACACAGTAGTAGAAGCTGGGTACATGAAAAAACCAAGCCAGGACACAAGTGAGTGTGATGTACTTGGCCAGTACTCAGTTTCAGTGACATTTCAGGCTGAAATGGAAGTCTCATTGTCGGATTGGCCACTGCATCCTAATGTCAGGTTGCGTTTCTTCGAAAGCTGAAAAATTTGGCTCAACTTCTCTGCTGCAGATTGCTGGGCGTGGTATCCAGGTAGCTTCACGCACTGATGGCGGATCGTTGACTGGAGATTAAAAGATTTAATCTTATATTACTGTTTTTTGTTCATATTTGTCATGTCTGTCTGTTTTTCCTTTTCAAATCTTAAAGAGTTACTTTAATGAGGAATGATATGATAATCTAAGACTACAAAAACCACAACATGTTAATGGGTCAAAATGCAATGCTTTTCAAAATACTGTATCTTACGCAGAGCAAGCAGGAGAAAATGCCAGAGGAACCCGTCATGCCGAGCTACCGAAGCTTCCCCACACCGCAGCATCAGACCGAAGAAGTACACGAGATCACGCTTCACTCTCAATCCTTGATTTTGCCAGTAAATCATTTAAATATATCTTCTTGACGGTGTGGTCCATGCTAGTGAATCGTTCATCACCTATGGAGCCAGAGAATGTTGGCTACATCCCTGGGAAGGAACTCCTCTCCTGAAGGATAACACAGGCCCCAGAGCCCCAAAATAAGACATTGGACACCCACAGATGTCAGGGGAGTATAAAAACAATGTAGGGCCTGTAGTCCCAGAAGAAGACGTTGGACACCCACGGTTATCAGGGGAACAGAGAAAAACTCTAAGCGGATTTTGCATAACAAACAGAAGAATCTGCAGACACTAGGGACAAAAACTTTCCGTATACGCAGAGAGGAAGACACCTAATTCATGAGCCCAATCCCTCACACACTTATTATTATATTGCAAGCAACTTTATGCCAACTGTTGTTCCTGCGACACTCCTAACCCTCACAATGGTTTCAAAGCCATTGAAACAGTTTGCTAAAGGAAACACTGACCTGGGAACATCCAAATATGACTCTACATACACTAAGGAGAGTTTCTCTTTTGTTTGTTTATTTTAAGAGTTTTGTACATGTTTTTTCATCTATTTTCTCATTAAATTCTTCATCATTCTGCAATAAAGTCGTTACAATGCACAATAAGACAAAGACAAAAACAGAAACAAAGAGGACATGATGAATACAACATGAATTCAAGCTGATGGGAATGTAGTTAAACAAAGGACAAGGAAGGAGGTCTAGCCAAAAACAAAAAAACAACAACAACAACAACAACAAAAAAAACAACAACTGTGAATGCAGATGCACGTGTGAGTGTGTGTGTGTGTGTGTGTGTCCTGTTTGTGAATAACCAGGATAATCTGGGGATGATTTGTTTTCAATTCAAACCAATTTCAGCTAGTTGCGGGTTAGTTTCTAGGTCAACTTATTTTAGTTTTTTAGTGTTTTTTTTTGTTTGTTTTCTGTTGTTGTTGTTCAAAACAAAACAAACAAAAAAATGTGTGGCGTGATACACATTTGGCATAGTAGAAACTTGATAATCAAATGATGTCTGAGCAGCTTCCAGCCCCCTGCTGTTTCAGCCTTGATCTTGTGATCTGAAGTGTGTGTCCTTCCTGCCTCCTGTCATCTTATTTATTTGACTTGACCTTTAGGTCTTAATGCAAATGCCCCTTGTCCCTGCCATTTGTCAAATATGCCATCTGCATATTTGAATATTGTTTGATCACGACTGTTTCACTGTATCGGTGTGCTGGCATGCTTCAATAAACTCACACCCCTACAGAGCAAACCTCTGAACTGGACTGATTTCTCCGACAGCATAGGGAGCCGTATCCAACCAATGAATTTATCATCCAAGAGTGAGAAATAAATAATGCCACCCTTCCGTATGAAACACCTTTTCTGAATCTAGAGTGATGGCAGCTCAAGGGGGAATATCATTCTGAGTGGAACACATGATATCGATAAGATGTCTGATATTATTGGCATAGCTGCATTTAGGATGAAGCCCTCCTGATCAGGGAGGATCAGGGCTATAATGACTTTATTGAGCTGATTAACCAATAGCTTTGATAAGACCTTTACCGCATTTCCAAGAAGTGAGATGGGCCTATAACTCCAACAGTCTGCCGGATCTTTGCCACTCTTTAAAATTACTGTGTTGATTGCTTCTGTCAGGGAGGGAGGTAGGCGGCACTCTTCTAATGCTTTCCTACATATCCAGGAGTAAAAGGGGCCAGGTCCAACATTTAACGGGCCAGGATCCTTTTAAATGTATCCTGGCTGATGTCTGAAGACTCATAAAACTTTAAAGAATGTTGAAAACAGTCTCTGTAGGTTGCTTGTGAGGTGTTTGAAGAGCTGCCCTGTTTAAAACAACCACTTTCTTCTCAAAATACCTTCCTATGAACTAATCAAAAGTTGCACCTGCACCGCCTGAACTTTTACCCAGAGCCACAGTACATTTAAATATCCTGTTGACCGGTGTTGCAGTGCTAACAAACTGGAATTAATTAACTGAGGTTTTGGTGTTTCATGACAATCAAATCTGTGTTTAATTGCTGTAAAGTTGCCTGACAGACAAAACATATCAACTGCAAATCTTAGCTAAGAATAGTGAAATCATGGAGCTCAAACCGGTGACTGCACACGTCGTAAAACTGAGACAGGATTTGAGGTCTGGAGCACAAGGTAAGAGTTAGAGCTTTTCAATTTGGCACACCTCAAGTTATCTCGGGGAAACGCTAAAGAAGCGGATAGTCTCTTATTTGTCAAGAGAAAAAAGAAATCTATGAGCACACAAATGTCAAGCCTAAGCAGACATGGTGAAGATTATCAATAATTCCTATAATGTCACACTTGCTGAACACAGACGCAACATGATAAAAGCTGTAACCTCTTCCACAATGTTGATATATAGTGATATTTATACATTATACATGCCCACACGTTTCAGTCTGCATTCTTGTCTATACACCCTCCAGCCAGTCCACAGTTTCTCACCACAGTAGTTCCAGACTCTCACTACATCTTTTAAAGAAGCAGGAAGCACTTCACCTTTGAGAAATATTACAGGGGACCTTATATAAGGACACTTTTGAAAACACTTTAGAAAGCGCTGCACTCACCAGGGAGCCGAAGGACGACATGCAAAACACCGGTGAGAATCCACCCACAGAAATAAACACAACTTCACAAGCTGCATGTGTAACGAGGCCACTTACTAATTTCCAGAGGAAAAGATAATAAAGGGTCTAAAAGCTTTTTCTCACAGGAATATTGTCAGAATGTCTTTCACACGTGAAATCTGCTGCACGGTTTCAAACAACAGGGAGTCTAAACGAGGAACGGTTTAGGAAAGTAGTCACACTGACGTCTTGACAGACAGGAAAAAAGACTAATGACAACAGAAACAAGTAGTTAACTCAGACAGAGACACAGATAGCCCGGCTAGCAAACTGAGATAACATTAGCACACACATACAGCAGCTATAGTTTGCAGTAGTTTACTTTACTGTCCATCAGGAAACTCTGTAAATCACAGTTTATGTGCAGCAGCCGGAGCACATCAGAGGGAAAACCAGAACACGTTTTCTCCATAAAATATTACTTTTAGTTCAACCAAAACGGTTGATGGTGTGTGACTTAATGCCGTAAAGCGTTACGTACTTCTCTCGGGTGATCGTTTTCCGAACACAAAATAGGCGTAAGGGACGCAGAGTGGAAATGACAAACATGATTTAAAATCTGTTATTTTATGGTATAAGAGTTATACAATGTTGCTTTAAATGATTTTGTTCTTGAAATAATTTCCCTTCCTAAGGTAAACTGGGGTGAGTGTATGACAACACAAGTGCTGGGTAGATGTACTACAGCTGCTACAGCTGCCTCTGATACATTAATATTCCTATTACAGCTGCTGCAGTACTACTGCTAATATACTAACAATTGCCTGCTTCTCAGATAATTGTATCCATTTTAAAAATAAGTTAATAATCTGTAGCTCTTGCACATCTTCGAGTTAAAAGGCAGTGAGCAAAGATGGATGATTTATTATTCCATAGCTCTGATCAAACAAAACAACAACAACAACAAAAAAGAGTTCTTACTCTTCAAATGTTCATATCTTTTTTTCTAGTAAAGTACATCAAATAACTTAATTAAAAATAAAATTCCCATCACCGACCAATAATTCATCAGCCCCGTATATATCATTCACTCCTAGTTACCGCTGCTGCTGCTGCTGAGAGTATAATGTGTGTTCAGCATTATTCCAGCAGACTGGTTTCAACCAAAAGAAACCACAATCATAATCAAAAACATAAGAGTACAGCTCTTAATTTGAATCAGCAACATGAAAAAACAAAATGAATAACGTTTTTTTTTTCTTTTTTTGGATTCATTCCCACCCCCCTTTGATACTGCTAATGACTACACACCTACATATACATTACAATACGACGTAGATAGAAGCACATACATTCTCGTCATGTTCATACATGTCCACCCAGATATGATCGTTAATGAGTCAGTGTCGGGTCTTGTGTACTGGAAGGTGTTCTGTTCAGTGTCTGTCTCTGTGTGCCACAGGGATTCAACATCTGGACACCCATATTAGCCATTACTGGCCAAATGCCACATACTGGTCTGGTGTGCTTATTCAACAAAACCATTCCAGGTTTAGTGAGCACATGGTATATTGGTTAAGCCCTGATCTCCTGTTACAGTAAATCCATGTCATATTTGACTGCAGGGTGGCTGCAAACCAGACATGTAGGGGAGATGTCATTTGTCTGCAGCTTACAGTCGTGGTGATGACTCACACAACAGATGACGGGGAGTCGAACAGTAGGCTTATATCTAGGTTTGTCTCACTATAGCGTCATCTTGCAAATTTAGAGGTTAAGCCCAAAATGCTGGAATAAATAAATACATTTCCTGTAATGCCATACATATGAGTAATCATATAATCTGAAAGAACAGTGTTTTGATTAACAGCGGCTAAACTAACTTCCTTAAAGGTCTTAAAAAGGCTCTTTTTTTTGTCTTGTTCTGACCTTCCTCTTTGTCTCTGTGTTTTATGTGATTTGGCTGCAATTTTTCCCTTTGGGATTAATAAAGTACTCTATCTGCCCTTTAGTAACCGGATTTCTGTCAAGTTTTTGAGCACATTTTGAATTTGTCCATAAATAAGCAGCAAAAAAAAAAATTGAAATATCACAAAAAAGTTTTTAATGCTTGGCTGAAGTAGAAAAGTTAAAAGCAAAATGTGGCAAAGTTTGCTGGAAACAGAGAGGAAACGAACCATGACCCAAACAGGAATGTCATATTTCAATCTCTCTTTTCCAACACCGGAGGTGCTGCTTTAAGTACGTTATCACATTGCACCCACAGTTGTTTATCTTGATTATTAAGCCCATAATGTTCAGTAGTACCTTAATATACATTTTATTGGTTAAAATTTGCTACATTTCAATGAAAACCTGGTTTATATTGGTCTTACTGTGGCGTGTGAAGTGCTGGAACTATTAGCTAGTTAATCAATTAATCGACTGACAGAAATCTATTTGACAAATTAATTTATCAAGCTAATATGCAAAAATATTTACTCGTTTAAGCATCTAAAACTGAGAAATTGTCACATTTCTTTCTTGTATATCATTGTAAACTGAATATTTTTGAGATTTGTTTCTAGATCGGCCAGAAGAAGCTTGCTAACCTTTTCTAGACCATTCAATTAACCGATCAATCCGATCGTCATTATTATATAGCGTACTTGCAAATCAAAGCTTGTTCAGCGTTCAATGTGTTCAAATGTGTGTACACACGCTCTGACATTAATATTAACATAATGTTTGACTTTATGCAAGATAAATAAGGACCCTTGCTAATGCGTCTGCCATACTTTGCTATTACTATATGACAGACTGCTTCTTTATGAGTGCAGCCCCTCTAGATTAGGAGACAGGAGGATGACTGTTGTAGCTGTAATGAGTTCAACAGCTGACTCATCGTTCCTCATTCTGTCATCCTCTTTGTTGGTAGACATTTTAACAAATCTGTCGTCTTTACGTCCTTCAGTTCTTTCACTTGAGGCATCCCCCCCCCCTGCATCCTCACCCCTCCTTTGTTAGCCACACTGAAACTGTATTAACACTCTATTATCTGAACCCTCTTTACTTTCTCACAGCAAGAAAACAGAAGTGTTTTCACAAAAAAAAAAAAAAAGATCTCCCGCTGTGCCTAAATTTGCTTCAAGGAATTACTCTTTTGTTGTTGCGGCTGAAAACCAGAGATGTATTGTAACCTGCTTACTTATTCCTCCAATAAACTTCGCTGGATACTTGGCAGTGGTTCCAGGTTCATCTGAGGACAATGCAGATCTGGGAAAACAGCTCTTTTTCCGCTGCTTATTGAAATGGCACGGTTCCAGAAACCACAACTGATGAAATATCATAAAGACTAACCCACAAAACAGATTTATGATAAGTTTCAATGCTGGCTCCTTCTCTTTCAAGTCACTGATATCTCTCTCCTTGCGCTGAATAGAACAGAGGATAAAAATCTACCTCTTCCCCATCCTCCGCTTCACCTTCCATGACCCTGTCTAAATCACAGAGCACTAGTGTTCATGCTCAACTTGAATGAACTGCCGTTGCCTGCCCTGTGGGCTGTTTGTATCTCAGCAACTGGTGAGCCAATGAGGAGTGGACTAACATGTTATAATAATCTGTTTCATCTTGCTAGTCACATCACACGTGATGTCGTCGTGGACATCACTGACAGACCAAACAAATCACTGTTTCTACAGAATTTCTAGAGAAGTATTTGAAGAAAGAGAAGGAATAATTTTACAATTTTCTTTTTTTCTATGCGACTGTCAAGGTGTCACTGATACTGTAACATTATACTATTGGTGACTGGTGGCATTGTGATGTGTCTGTAGTGTAGCTTTATGGTTCATGGTAGTGTTACAAATATAAAACCTGGGGAAGTTTAAACAACACGTATCGGTTTAATGATGTCCCTGTCTGATGTGAAGCAAAACAACAACCTCAAGAAATCTCAAGAAAACACTGACACCTGATCTGTTGGAGGTCAGCATTTCATCTTGTCAACAATCTCATTGAATAACAAAAATATTTCAAGCAACAAAGGATGTTTCATGTGTAGTTGTGCAAATTTATATCAAAGAAACTGCTGTTGTAAAGATGTGTTTGGATGAAACACGGGCTGAATTTTAAGTCAAGGGAAAGGCACAAGTGGGCACTAACATGCAAATTTGCTCTGCAATATGTGGTGTGAACTGAGGCTTAGACACATCGTTGTGATTGGAAAATATTTAGCAGCTTTGCGTTCATCTCAGGGCTTTATAAATCTCTTTCATACTGAGACAAAAGAGAAAAAAAAAGTAGAGACTGGAGGAAAATAACACAAGTGGAGTTTGCGGTGAGCACTGTGAACGCACACAGAGGCACACACACACACGGTTAGTGCGTACATTGCTAACTCGCTACAACTAATGTCTGTGCAGCCGCAAACTGACTGTCTGACCGCACAAAACATCCAGCTGCCAAATTCCCTCAAATTAGACGCGTTGAGAATAACTCAACGCTCACTGCCTGCAGGGCGCACACGAGTGAAAACTGCAGGATCTTTCATTACCTGTAGGTGGCCCACATCTGCATTTGCACTTGCAAATAACCCTTTTTTAAAAAAAACAGAAGTAATAATAACAAAATTAAGGATGTCATTTAGCTGTATCAGTTTCATATTGTGTTTCTCATTCCTCAGTTTCCATAGATTCCTTTCCTTGCCTCCTTTCCTCTTATGGATGAGACGAGGTAGACGACACAAAAACACATCCTTGTGTGGCACACTGCTTCGGTTGTCCTTTTCAGCCTTTTTTTATACATTGCACATGCTTAAAAGGCTTCCACAAGATACATCTGCACATCTTTGCTCATGCGTGCTTTCGGAAAGCCTCCTCTTTCTTTAATTTTAGGGATTGAGACTTCTTTGAGACGATGGTGTGCTGTGATCGATTTCTGGGCCACAGGCAGGCGGACAGAGGAGACAAGGAGACGAGGTGACACAAAAAAAGAGAATTGAGAAGATCACATTGTCATGGAGGCACCTGTGCTTTGTCTGCTGCGACAAGTCAAAATGGCCTGTAGGTGAAACCATCAGTGCTGCGGCTGGTGTTAGATATTGTGGAATGATCTAGATGAATGGTTGTCACAGACAAAGTCACACAAAGGGGTTTTTCTTTTGTTAAAATCAATCACCTCCTGTCCAGCTAAACACCAGCCAGCAGAGAGACTGACACACCAAAGTGCTGGCACATTGTTCCCCATTGTTTCAACTGTGCAGCCGCAAGTTAGGAGTCTCATTGAAGATTTGTCTTTTGTTTTGCTTCTTTGGTACTTTTTATACTACACAATGATGCTATTGTTTTAAACGCGTGTTATTGAAAAAGTATTGATACTTTTGACAACCTTAGTCTCTATACATGAACCCTTTTTACTATGTTACTCAAGGCTTTAGAGACTTGTTGATCTCATATTTTTTGTTCGAACATAAAATATTAAAACCAGTGAGCAAAAATCTTAATGTGAGATAAAGAGAACGAAGGTGAGAAGTTTGGATTAACCTACATTCAATTGATCTGTGACTACGCCTCACTTTTAACCTGTAGTGCAATTCTTTTTTATTGTTTATTAAATTCAAACATTTCACAAAAAACCCTCACTGAGTGTTAGAGATATTCTCTCTGCAGGTTTAGGGGTTCCTGACAGGTCTTCACATGAGCTAGCGTCTCCAGTTGTCTCTGCCCTTATTTGCACTCTGCGAGTAATGATGATGGCGAGCATGTCGGCGGGTTGTCCTCATGTGGCTTCTTTCACTGCTGCCTGTTTGAGCTTATTAGTGAGTGCCCGTCTGTACACTCATTGATGCCAGTCCTCAGGACAGATGGTGGCAAGACAGGGTGAGTGAGAAAACCTCTGACACACACACACACACACACACACACACACACACACACACACACACACACACACACACACACACACACACACACACACTCCCCCTCTATGTCTCTCGGCCTCTGAAGCATCCACAGCTGCCGTGAACAATTGTCTTTACTGATCTTATTGTATGATTTGATGGTTGTTTGACGATTGTCAGCATTTCTAATGAAGTTTAACTACCGATGTTATGAAGCCTTAACCATGTGTTCATTTTAGATATTCTGCTGCAGTGCAATGGATATATGTGTAAGCGTGTTTGCATGAACAACATTTATCCCGGTTTGTTTGCGTGTAATGTATACCAGCTAAAAGTGAAGTGTGCTTCTTCTGCACACCAGAACTAGTTGTTAGCTGTTTTTGTTTTTGGAAACATGTTTGAATTGCAAAAAATTTAAATGTGAGGTTTGTGTGTTTACCAAAAACCGAATCCCCAGGAGGAGAATCAAAGCGCTTGCTGTCCTCATAAGGTCATTGTGCACTCAACAGTGTTTAATAGGATGTGTTTTCTGCCCTGAGTTGTCTCTGCGGGATACCGCTAAAACAGTGGGACAAACATCAACTGGCAGAATTTGTGATGCTGGACAGGAAGGTGAAGCAAAACACTGATGAGACTGAGATCTGAGGCGAGCTAAGGGCAGAGTGGGTTGAGAGACGGCGAAGATACTCTGTAAAATGTGATTAGTTGTGTAGGTTTCTATTAGCGGTTTGAAAAAAGTGTGGCTAATCTAGTAACAATAGTAAACTGTTTATTTTGGAAGTAATCTAAGCTGAAAGTCACTCATCAAGTTGAGGACAGTTAGTAGGGCTGCAACCTTTCATCATCAATTATGTGATTCTCTCACATTTATAGATTTTCTGATTTCCATTATCCAAGGTGACGTATTCAAATGTCTTGTCTGACCGACCCAAAGATACTGAATTTAAAATGACATAAAATAATATTAACAATAAATCAGCACATTTGAGAAGCTGCAATCAAACTGTGAAAAACTGTAGAGGCATCATGTGATGACCATGAAAGAGATCGGCGAGCTTGTTTGTGTGAGTTTTGAGTAGGCAGCTAGATCAGCTGGGGGCATATTATTTTCAGTTCAACATGATGGAAACACAATTTGTTTTACTAGTTAACATGCTCTAATTGTAATAAAACACACTTGATTTTTATCAAAAAAAATAAAGTTATTCTCTTCTATAATATTAAAAAAAAAATCTGTTTTTCTTTGAATAGATTTATAGATTTTTTTTTATATGAAGCAAAACCGTGAACATGTTCATGTGCAAGAAGACTTCTTTTGATCTCTCCAGTGACATGTCTGGATATGTGAGACGGACATGGTTTAATACTTTAATTAGAGGCATGAACACATGGCTGAAAAACCATGATGTTGTGTTGTGTGTGCCTTATTTATCTTATTAGTTATCAAAGACCCGGAAAAAGAAAAACAGTTCAGACATAATGTATTTCTTGAGTTTCTTCTCTACACACCAGTGTGAAAGGTTTCTCGTCATATTCCCTGGTTGGTTTTTGTATTGAGTCTAGCTTGCGGTTGAATTAGTCCAATAAATAAAGCTATAGCACTGTCCAAAAGACATAAATGTATGCAAGCAAGAGATAAAATGTTTCATGCTAATTCATCATTGTGGGTGGGCAGAGGGATTAAAAAGGGTGCGTTTGAAATGTTTAACAGGTGAGAGTTTGGACTCATTTTCCCCCAATGTTCAGAGTGTTTAACAACCCAACATAAACTGGGTCTTTAATTCAAATTTATTTATGCTCAATGTGAAGTGAGAGAAATTGTTTCCTTCACAGTTATTTCCGAAAATTTCAGAATATTTTCTGCGTCATTTAAAGCCAGTCGTTAAAAGGATTTTCGCGTGTGTTTGCCGCCATCCGCACTTGCGAGTGATGGCTTTCATTTTTTCCAGCCTCTCCCTTCCGCCCGTCTCGTTTTCCTTATTTTTCCATCTCTCTCTCACCGATCTGCAACTACACACCTCCTCTCTCCCCCGTAACCCTCCTCTCCTCTTCATTATTGCCTTGGCTTTGTAAGACCCCCTGGTGAATCCTGGCATCACACTCCCATTTCAAAGGAATGAAAATGCAGCACTGGTCTGTGCCATCAGTTTACTCTGTTCCCCCCTTTCATCTGCCTGGATATATTAAGACAAGAAATGCGAAGCTCTGCTGCAGCTCCCACATGAATCAGTCTAAACCCCCCAGTGGGAACGTGTGCTGGTCATTTCAGGTCCCATTTGAGACGAGCGAGACAGTAAGTTAGAGAGAGCGCAAGAGGCAAGAGATAGTGACAGAGAGACAACTTGAACAGAATGAGACGGGGGAAGTGGCACGTTCTGAGGACACGGCCTGAGCTACTTTGGTGCTCTTGTTTTCTGAGGACACTCTGTGCCATAATTAGCTGTCTGTGATCTACTGACCACTCAAGTAAAGGAGGCGGACATCCAAGCATAAGCCACAGCGAGAACAACACAGAGAACAGCATTAAAGTAATGTATTAACTCTGTCTCCTAGAAGTGTGTTTGCCCAATTACAGTGTGGTGACAAATGTACTCTCTGTCTGAAATATGTTCACAGAAAATGTGTTTTTTAGTGTATGAAGCACTACATTTAAGTGATAGGGAGGATGGTAGGCACAGGACTTTGTCAACATACTCCAGGGTTTGCATTTAGAGTCTGGCCCATGGTTAGAAAAAGATAAATACCAAGGAAGCTAAACATATCTGGAAGGTAGTTCATGTTGTAAAAGTTTAGTAATGCCTCAGTTGCTTTGAGCAAATACTGTTTTGCAAAATCAAACATTTTGACACAAAACAAATAAAATACTGTATGTCAACAACATTATTTTATTATGGTAAAGGGCCAATATGCCTGTTATATGCATGTTACAATACATGTGTTATGTTGGGAGACATTTACTGAAATTAACTTGCTCCAATCCAGCTAGCTTCAGCTATACTTTCTTGTAATACTACTTGTGCTGGGAGAGGTAACGATGACTCACTAAAGCATCTAGTCTGACTTGAGTCCAACATGAGGACAAAAAGGGAGAGAACCAGGCTGAGCGGAGGTAAAGAGTTGCTGCTAGCCAAAAGATAGCTGCTAACTGCTAAGTTTCAACAGGGACGGCTGCAACGCATCTGAGTATGCCTGGACAAGGTTAGTAATTGCACCAGAAGCACCCTGGCGTTTCAGAAGTGTTCCAGAAGCTTTTGAAGGACTCAATCAAACTTTCAATTGTAAAAAGAGCCAAAAGGGAAACAATTTAACTACGTAGCATATTCATGGTAGAAGCACATAAACCAGGAAAAATGACCAAATCAGAGCAAATTCTGAGCACTGAAACACTCCTGGTGGGGTTTGAAGTCACATGGAGAACAGACCAAAACAGCATCAAGGCCACGACGTGACAGACACGTGCCTGGTGTGGTCCAGGCTTAAGGTTACCAACCTCAAAAGCTGGTGGAAACTCTAGGGAGGCACAGCAGCGGCAGAGCTGCAGTTTCTTGAGGAACAAACACTCAGAGTGACGTTGAAGTCAGCTCTGCAGCCGTTTACTGACGGGAGGGAGGAGAGCTCAGTTTTTTTTTTTAACTTTTGGGATCAAAAAGTAGATTTATCTTCACTCTGGCTTTTCAACCTGTCTGCTGAAGAGGATTTATTATAGCTGTCTATGGACACCCAGAGCTCTATGATAGTATTTCATATTTATACAGAGTACAGACAAAAAGGAGATCGCTTGAAGTGCTGAAAATATGTGTCTGTTACTTGTTTCCAGCTTTACTATGAACTAAGTTAGCACAGTTGTCTTATTGATCCAAACTCCGCTTAGAAAACAAGCGTTGTAAAAAGTTCTTTGCTTGCTGTCTTGACAGGCCTGACAAAGTATAAAATTAAGACTTTTTACAAATCGCCATCAAATACAACAGAATCCAAAAAGTTTATTTTGAGTTCATACCACTGAAATGTTAGCAGATGGTTTCGCAGCAGCTCATAGTTACAGTTACTCAAACAAAAAACGATCCCACAGTCATATTGTGACCACTTGGCATTACTGTTATGAGAGTTTGAAAAGTTCTCTATACATTCTTGAAGATATTGCAAGATTCATTGTGTCTAACTGTAAACAATCTGAAAAGGGTAAAAATCATAAATTGTCCCTTTAATAGTCAGTCCCTTTAATAGACAGTGTTATTTAGGTGCATATATTTAAACATAATCTCTATGAGACAGGGCTGCACATTAAGATACATGGCTTGAATACAGAAGTTTAAAGAAATAACTATCCAGACAGGAGAAATATTTGTATCAGTTATCAGTGTTGTTGCAGCAATAAAGGTCATACCCATACATACCATTTGATTAACAGCAAACACATACTTCATTTCATTAAAGTCTACAAGACAACACCTAATACAGAACTACTGGGTTATTCAGCCCGAGTCCTCTCACATGCACCAGCACAGGGTTCTCAACCAGTTAATAAGCTTATAGCTCTCTTCAAGATGAATATCCAGAATGATTGGTGCCGATGTCTAATTTACCCAAAATAAAAACAAATTAGAGCAATATGGTTTAAGACCCTGGGGCACATTTTGTTTGGATTTCAAATTGCCAGTAAGGCAAGGGGCGAGGCGTTTTGGAAAAAGGTTCTGGAGCAGTAAAAAGGAGGTTAAGAGGACCCATGTTTAGCCGAGGCTTTGAAAGCAGAGATAACTGGGAAAAATGCAAGCAGTCTACAATAAGATGCTTGTATGGGCAAGAAGAAAGGAAGCCAAGAGCGCTCACAAAAACTCAGAGAAAATCAGTATGGGGCTCTTAAGAATAAAGTCTCACTATATGCATTTAATTAGGGCTATGGCTTATATTGAATTACTGTACACAGATGGAAAGGAAATATGTATATGCTGTACATGAGTTCAGATGTTATCAGGGTGAGACACTAAAATGCCTTCATATTGGATTATAATCACAGATGCAGAGTTATCCCATGTCTCGGTTTCTTCAATTCTTGAAGGTGATTTAAGTTAAACAGGAATTTAGAGCCTAAACATCAACACAGGCCATGTGTTATTCCTTTGAAAATGACTCATATGGGAGTTTTTTCAAATCATCTGTCCCTATTGTCTGGATATTATCTAGCTCGCCTATGGTTAAGGTTTGGTTTATATGCTTTAAAACGCTTTAGTCGACCCTGAGGAAAGGGTTTAAAAAACAACGTTGACTGTTGGTATGTGACAGGATATGAAAGGTGTGGGGGAAAGAGTTTCAGACACTGTTTAACGATCCAATAAGAACCTCGTTTGAAGCATACTTACCGCTTAACCATCCACCTGGTTGGTGGTTTGGCTGCGCTATTACATCATTACATAGTTGTGCTAGGACAGTCATTACTCAAAGAACCACAAGAGGTTGCTTGTCAGAAAAACAAACATAGGTAAGTGGTTAACCATACAACCACTGCTATTTTTTTCCTGATAAGGACAGTCTCTTTGGCCTCATCTTTTGGAAAAATACACTCAAACAGATGATTGACTCCAAGGTCTAGAGTATTTTATGAGCTGTAAGACTAAAGAGTATGTACCATGTCTCCAACAAGACTTCACTCCACAGTATGTCTTACAAAGGGAAAAAAAACAAACTTCTTCAAACATGACTTTCAGTCTAGCAAAAGCTGTTGTCGATGCCCTCTGCCTCCTACACAGTACTGAGAAACTTTTTGTTCAAAATCATCACATCCTGACAGTCTGGTTACATAAGGAGTCAACACAAGTCTACTTTCAATTTGTGATTCCATATTTAATGTGTTTGTGGGGGAGGTGAGAGGTTTTTTAAGGAGTAAACACCTACCTACGTACCAGCCAATGTGTTAGAACTGTCTGAAAGGAAAAAAGAAGACAGAGCCATAAGGAAAGACACAGACTCAGAAGTTTGAGATGCAGACTACTGAACAATTTAGGCAATCTTACAAAACTCATTACAGCAACTTTAATTAGATTTGAATACATTAGGCAGGAAAGTTCCAATCCCCCAAATCCTTATGTAAATTCTCAATAAATTTGTATATTGTTACAGTTGATTGGGTGTTGATGTGTTTCAGTGTCCTGATCATTTTATTACATTTCAACATTTCAAAGCTATTTTGCCCCAAACACATCGACTATTTATGTTTCAGAAGGACCATAACCATAAAACAAAAACAGACAGGGAGAGTTAAACCACACATGAGAAGAAGAAAATAGGAAAACCTGGCTTGACCACATTTACACCTGGTATTAAAGTGCTATTTGAATCTGAATCTAAAGAGTGATCAGAATGTGATAAGGCCTGCCAGATCTCCAGAGGTGGTCTGGCTCACACTGTGATCAGATCTCAGCCAGAGCCTGCCAGGTGTAATTTAATGTGGTCCATACAATGTGTTTCTTACATCTGTAACGGAGTAAGTAGATAGCTCATAAATCAAGAAGTTTTTAAATCCACTCAAACCTTACATTTCTCTGGCAACAAATGACTCTTCATGGTTTCTGTTCCCTCATGAAAAAAAGTCATAAAAACTGAGCCTGTCTGTCTCACATGGAAAGCAAATACAGGCTCTAGAGTATCATGTTTAATGAAGGTTTCCCAGGTAGCCAGCACAATCAGGATGATTGCGGCTGATTGTGGGCATACTCTTCTGTGTGCTAGCAATCAAATGCATTGGTCATTCATAGCTCCCATATTGAATTAAGTTTTGTGGCTTAGTCTTTCAACATTTAGATTTAGGCCGTTTCAAGCAAACAGTCCTCACACACACCTGGAGTTAAACCACACCCATCATTCAGTAGCTGCTAGTTGTACGATGTAGGATAAGATTCAGATTGCTCCAAACCAATAGGGTACATACAGAAGCGAATAACTTGACTTGCATCATCACGTGATCTTGCAAGCCCAGGTGCTTCGCAATGTTAGATTTTATTCAGATCAATTTGAGAAAGCCATGATAGCAAAAATACAAAAACAAGCTACATTTGCAGGTGATTTGTGATACTATTCCAATCAGATGCGTCTCACTCTGGATACTCTGATTGCTCATATCTGATTTCAAAGTGTCTTGCAACAGAGCCGATAGAGCAGAAAAGCTGGCACTTGGGGAGGCTTCTGTACAGACAATGTTGCTTCCAAAGTTGCGTCACCAGTCTACGTAGTTACTGGTGCCTGTGTCGTTACCACAGCAACCCATGCAGATAGGTTGGTGATATCTGGACACACAAATGCGATCTGATTACAGTGTGGATTTAAGATCTGATTTGAGAAATATATCTGATTTGTCTGCAGTTTGAACAAAGCCTTAGACTTTATTGTTACAGAGGCAGATTTGTTTTCACAGGCAGTTCAACATACACCAAACAGACCACAGCAACATACAAAGATACATAATCCGCATAAATACATACATACATACATACATACATACATACATCCCAGCACACAACATAGTCAACGAGGCAGTGCTGAAGCAAGCTCTTCTCCATTTTAAAAAGGCCCTGTATCTCCATCCAGATGGCAGCAATGTGAAGTGATGACTGAGGGGGTGATCGGTGTCATTGGATATTATGAGAGTGCTGATGGCTCATGTCTGATGGTTTGGGTGTGGGAAGGCAGATGATTTTAGAGACAGTATGTGTGATGCTGGCTTATTTATGTTGGAGATGGTCAACATGGTGAAGATGCAGGGAAAACAGTACAACACCATGGGTTGAATTATGGTTTTGTAGAGGCAACAAAAGGGTGGGCAACAGACAGCTCCGAGTTAACAGATAATGAAAAGAGTTTTTCTGGGATTGAGATAAAAGTGATGTGTTGATCAAAACTTTTGCCTATAGTGAGTCCAAGATATTTAAAGTTGTTGACTTGTTTTACTGTCTTGCCATGGCTGGAGGGGGTATTGGGTTTGTTTGATGTGTTAATGATCAGTTCTTTGAGTTTTGAGAGACAATAACAATTTTTTTTCACTGCGTGGTCTGAGAATGGTATTGAGTACGGAGTATTTGGAGTATATGGTGAAGAGTGAGGGTCGGATACAGTCGAGCAACAAGGATACAGTATTTAATTTTATTTTATTTAATTGCTGTATTAACATGGTATTGGTTGGACCATAATGAGGAACAAGTTAAAAAAAAACCCCCCAAAAAAACCTGCCTCCTAGTTATAAGTTCGAATTGCAGATATTAAAAATTTCTATCAGTGGTGATTGCTCCAATTTGGCGGAAAACAAATCAATGGCAAAGTGGCTGCAAAGCTAACATTGAACACTTACAATTAGTTCAGTTCATTTAAAAAAAAAAAAACGAGCAACGACACTGCTTGTTTGCATCTGGTTTCACCTGTTATCCAACCACCGACAAAAGTAGTTAATTAAGGCTGTGTAATGATTTTACCACCACGCTGTGTCTCAAATCACTCCATACACTATTTACTGCACTGTATTTACTGTCTGTCATTTTATTTGAGTGTCCAAAATCATGCTGTGTTGAATTCATGCTTAGTATTAGTCCCTCCAAAATTCCTCTCTCTCATCAGTTTGTTCCACAAGAATTACACAACGACGGCTACAAATCACTGATGAGAAGCATCAACATCCTGTGCTGTAATGTCGAACTGTGGCCTTGTGCATTCGAGGTGGATTGAACAAATTATTTCAGACTTTTTTACATCCATGTCATCAGTGCACTTTTCATTAGGAGTGAGATGACCGGAAAACTTTGCCTTCTGTTTATACAAGGTTTGTTTGCATCAATATGTGTGTGTGTGTGCATCATGTATCTCTTGATTGACTGCATCCCTCTGCGTCTCTTCGTCTTCGCCCTCTGCCTCTCTTTACTCGTCTGTAAATTCCAAATGACACTCCTCGTATTTAGACCTGATATAATTCCAACTTGACACAGTCGCATCTCAGATCTTACTTGTTGACATGCTGTGAGTAGGCGGGAGGCAATGCAGCAAAGCAAGCTAATGCTGAGCAAAGAGAGACAGAGAGGGAGAGGGAGAGAGAGGCTAGGCAGCAGCAGCGGACTCAGCTGTGTATTTGCATCTACCCAAAGTTCAGATGAGGACAGACTTGTACACTCACTGCCTTGAGATTAGCCAAAGTCTTTTCAGGAGGCTGCAGACGGGAGAGAAGGAGTGAATTTCAACTATACAAAATGCATCCCATTTTTAATATGAAACAAATGTATCTATTTTTATGTGGTCATACACAACACTAAAATCCGGTCTTAATCATTTCTGACCATCCCTTCCTGTAACATATTATGGTTTACAAGGAACACGTAGGCACCATAGGGGATCTTTAAGCATTAGGAAAGACTCACATATGGAGTAACACATCAGAGCTGAACAAAAGGCTTAAGTAACAGAAAACGTCCATTTGAGACAGAGAGCTTCTCCGTGGTAATTCTGTTGACATATAAATGGCTAAATGGATATAGGCTTGGGGGGAGGATGTCCTGAACATAATGAGAAGCATGTATGTAAGCGTAATGAGAAGCAGAATGTATGTGGAGAGCGCCTACGTGCTCTGCATGTGTGAGGACCGGCACATTTCTCAACTGGCTTGTACTAGATGTTGCTCTGTTCTTACTGATTAATGTCTCTGCTCATATTTTGTTCATCAGATGCTGCTCAAAAACATTATAAATCAATGTCAATGTCAAATGTTGAGGCTCTATGTTTATTGACTGAAAAGATTGCCCTATGTTCACTGTTATGTCTCATGCATTTACTGTGAACTATTCCCTAAAGTTTCCATTTACTATGCAGTGAGGCCCTCTTTCTATAGCCTACAGTATGGACCTCTCCAAAACTCTGCGGGGTTGTTAATCTAAAACAGCTTTCTCTTGCCAAAAAAGAACTTTTGAATATCAGCCCAGCTTGCCATTGAAATAACCAGTAAAGAGCCTGAGTGAATGAGACCGCACGGTTGATTTCCACATTAGCCTTTCACCTACAAATGTTCAGTTTTCACTTGTAAGGTGAGTTTCGAGAACAACAACACTGCCAAATGTATGCTACTGTAATTACATGTGTGAATGTGTTCTTAATCCTTTATAGTGGGAGTTTGATGCTTGTCAAATGAGAGGAAGAACAAATAAGCATGCAAATTAATTTGCAACAGCCAATGTGAGCCAAGAATGGTTTACATAGACATTAGCAGTCATTTGGTACTGAAAGAGCTGAATAGACATCTTTCTTTCATTCATATTTAAAGTTCATAGGTGAAGAATGAATGTGGAGAGCATATTTCGTAAATTACTTACAGTAAATTTTGCATCAAAGGGTCAAACTCATGACTAATCTTTTTTACTGTCTGGAGAAAACAGTCAGGATTTCTCAGAACACAGTGAGGTTTTCTTGAAAAGAGGCATGCTTTTGTGATTTGCTCTTGCATCAGCCAAGTCTCAACTACATTGTAGAAGAAGTGATGCATTTCCAGTAGAGACTTGGGACGAGTCAAGATACTTTTACTGGAAGCATCAAGAAATGGTAGATAACATGGTGACTCACCAAAGTTCAGCTGAAATAACAATAGTTCTGGTACAATACATTAGTTGTTTCACAAACAAGTCTGCTCTAAAAGTCATTGTTTTGTTTTTTTCTTTAGAGCAAATTGTTCCTTTCCATTAGTTAATTGACAACTGAGATCTGTTCATTTGATGTGGTTGTGGAAGACGGAGCAGATGGGTACCATATCTGGTTAGGTATTTCATCTTGCTTTAATCGAGCATTCCATTGTTTTAGATTAAAAATATATTGTTTCTCAACTTTTGAGGTGCTTGTTATCATAGAAAAGAGGTAGAAAGGATCAAGAAGAACGCTGCTCAACGCTGTACCAACAATGTACCAGACTTCACGTGTCTGCCTACTTCTTAATGCTAGGCTGTGTTTAATCTTTGGGTTGGGATTAATGTTAGAAGAGAAGTCATGTCTGGGTTTGGGTCAGGGTTAAGATTATCGTGAGCATCTGACAGCCCTGCTCAGAGATGTGACCGCATAACCTCTGACTCCCAGTGTGTTATGAGAGTTTAAGATCTTACTGATTACATTTAAGGCTCTTCATGGTCTCACTCCTCCTATATTTACGACCTGTTAGAAGACCGCACGTAGTGTTGAGTTCCTCTGCAGTGAAGCAACCTGCCCGAGTAAAAAAGGGTGAAGATGCTACATGAATTGTCTCAGTAGTATTTTTTTTAGTTGCGTATTATCATCATTATTATAAACTGTAGATTTCAGCACTGTTCATAGAAGTGACTCATTCTTTGCTAGTGTGGTATTTGTTACCGTTCCTCTAACAGCCACTAAGTAACAAATAACACAGAGTGTGATTGTATGAATAAGGTATGTGGTTGTTAAAGATCCCCTCCAGACATGTTGTAAACACTCTGAATTGAATGCTAATTTGTACTCAAGCCCTGGCTGCTCCAGAGTACGTGTCAAAGTGTCCTTGAGCAAGAAACTGAACTCCTAACTGCTGTGGATATACAGGTTGGCACCTTGCATGGCAGCCTCAGCCACCAGTGAATGTTGCCATGTGAATTTACCATTCAAATATAAAATTTAAATAACATTTTTTAAAAATCTCAGAATACACAAATTTATTTTGGGCTTAAATTGAATGAAGTAAAGGTAAAACATTCAAATGAATTAAAATAGATTTCTGAGTGGAAGGGAGGACTTATATTGTTCTAGTATGCAACTTCATCCCAGGTTACAGGAGGTGCTTCCAATCTGAAAGAAAGTGTAGTTCAAAGCTCAATCTTCAACTCTGATTATAACTATACAGGTCTCCCCTCACTATAATCTGTAATACATGGGATGAATTACAAAGAGATATGTTGTATATCTCTACAATAAAATGGTGGCTTGAACGTTTAGTGGGAAAAACAGCAAAAAAAATTGGTTTTGCTGGGGAAACCAGATATAAATTGTGTGCAAAATTAAACAAATCTGTGTGTGCCGTGAAGTGGTTTTGAGTTCAGGAATCAGAGCAAAACAAACAGATTAATTTCGACACAGCTTGAAATTTATTTACTGTCACGGTTATAGCTCTGCCATGCTCGCCAATCATTAGGTGGTGGGAGAGAATTGGAACCTATTCATGTCATTTCTGAGGGAGGCAAGATAAAATCCAAACAACACAAATCCAAACAAAACACTTCCTGCATCTGCAGCACAGGCTTCACTTAGTTTCAGTCACAACTGAATGAGGTGAGACCAGGATGTTCAGACGATGACTTCATGAAATTTAGGCTAATTGTTGTGGTTGTATGCAAGTCATAAGAGCTAGAAATACAGAGATAAAAACAACCACTGATGATTTTTCCACTTGTCTAATTTCAGTGTTTGATTACTGGCAGTAAATGTTGACAAAATATTGAAAAATGTGGACAATCTTCACTAAATAAAATCACTCATACGCTCATGAGTGGCCTATACACAATCAGGGTGTGGTTTGGCTCATACTTGTCAAGTTAGGGAATTGCGGCCTGAAAACCTTAATAAACCTGCCATAAATGCTCCAGTCCATGTGCTCACTGGGGACCCGGGTTCAAAGCAAGGGCTTAATGTAATTCTCTAGCACAACAGGATTTGTATTAGTCCCAAAAGGGTTGGTGAGGTTAAGAGCCGTTAAGTAGTAGTGTTTAAATCCTTTTTAAGCTCAGCCACCACAATGTAGGGCCCCTCACACTCCTCTGGACTCATTTCACCTCGGGGTGTGGTTTGGGTAACTGGAAAGGGAGGAAGATGACAGCACATGCATGTGCAAGCATTTCCTCTCAGACTTTCATGGTATGTTGAATGACATGCAGATTATTACCAATGAGTGCTTTTGTTTTGGTGTTGGTGCGTTGGTTTTGATTTAATTGTTTAGCCAAGCTTATTTACTGGAGTGCAAGGGTCATCTCCTGGGGTTCAACTGCTGTATCATTGGCTTTGACTTCTCCTTCTGTTGTGATTATTCAGGATCTTGTTTGCATTAAACTAAAGATGAAATCTTTTTATAACCATTTGTGTGGGATGCTTGTTGTTATAAAAATTAGGATTATACTGGGGTTCAGATGTTTTTAAATCATATAATGTGTGTATGTGTTCCTATTTTTTTTTGTCTTGTGGGCACTTCCCCTTAATAACATTTTTGCTGAGGTTAGCAGGGAGAGATAAACTTTATGTATAGATGGAGGAAGTTTAGAACAGGACAAAGGGTCGGAGACGGGTCGGGGGGGGTGTCCTTTAGACAAAGGGATATTCTGCTGACTACTGATTAGAGAACTGAGAAAGACGTTATGATGCTATCTGTATCTATGGGGAGGTGTCCGAGACAGCCCATTTTCAAATGTATAAGAACTAATTGTCAAGGCTCTTCTGGGAGCCTTTTTCTCTGTAACCCCTCTTGTGTGTTGCACTGTTAAACGCTCCTTCTTGTACAAAAATAATAAATTCAACTTAAACTTTGATACTTCGAATCCAGTCTTCCTTATTGAAGGGTCATTTGAAAATTCTTTTAACACTTGTCTTCTTAGTATACGTTACTGTGCCACAGGTATACATTAGAAAAACATTAAACTACAATAATCAAAATAAGTGACAACCATGCAAAGTTGCACAAAGAAATTATTAGAAAATGTTTTTAGGGCCAACATTCGCTTTTCTAGTTAAAATAAGGACCTGGTGCCCCCTTGCACAACTGATGTTTGCCGCAATTAAGGACAGATTTACTCGAGATGCAGATTACATCAGACATTGGCATTGGGCATGACAGGCACGATCACTGAGGTAACTAGGATGGTGACCTGGCTACGGATCTGCACCTTCAGGTCACAGGACTTACCAGGAATCACTTAAGAATGTGACATAGTGCCCCATTAATATCTTAACAACTGCAGGAGATGAGCTATGAGGTAAAGCTCTATAAGTACATACTAGAAAAATTAAAAATCTTCACTACAATATAAACACATTCAAGACAAGTTCAGACCAGTAGGAATTATTCTTCACTGCTTCAAAGACATTTGGTCTAGTTACATGGGCTGCTGTAATTTGACCTTAATATTTATTAAATGTTTGATAAAGTGTGTCTTTGGACACAAGAACACTTGTTCATTCCACTTCAACTTTTTAGAATGCTGGTCTAATTTGTAACCCCTATGGTGGTGATTGTTTACCCAGTGCAGATTTACCTTGGATGAACCAAAGTATTTGGCTGCGGGTAGACGTGGGCGAGAGAGAAAGAGAGACAGAGGGGGGGAGAGAGAGACACACACACACAGAGAAAGACAGAGACCAGTGTGAGCAATCTGAGCAGGCTGAGCAGCAAGAGGTTGATTTATAATTAGAGTGAATGTCTGTTCAATACCCCTGCTGTTCTGGTGATGGCTCCATTGCATAGAGAGGCAGCTTTGCTGCTGTGAACTTAATTTGAATTCTGAAGCACCACACATCTTCCAACATTCATGGATAGCCTTGCATGTCTGGGATAATGAAGACTTTGAACAGTCTTGGTTGTGACAGTGATGTGCAGCCTTATCAGATATTAACATGTAAGGATTTAAATTGGTGACAAAGGTCAATAATCACAGACAAGTTCATTGTTGTAGTTAAAGGACCACTGTGTAGGATTTAGTCATTTGTAGCGAGGTAGCTGCCTCTCGCTTAGGAGAAACTACAGTCTCCACAAAATACGCACAAAAATTAGTTTGTCTGTTCTGTGTTAAAAAAAGTAATTTAAAAAAAGTAATAAAAACATAATATTTCTTATTTCCAGGTTATTACACACCAATGAAAACATTGTTATGTATATTATTTTTCATTAATGCCATATTTTGTAAATGAAGACTAAATCTTACACAGTGGATATTTAATATAGCATATTGTTTTATATCTGTGTGGTGCAGTTGGCATAGTTTTGCATTTATATTGTTATTATTTATATATATTATTTTTATTATATAAAAAAACACTACAGGGACACATAATTGAAATCTACAAAGAAAGGGAGAAGGTCAAACAAACTGTACATATAAAATATAAGACCACCCTAATCCAGAATCCGGGCATCTGGAGAAAAACATGCCTGAACTCCATAACATCTATCCCAACACTTTTGAAATGTCAGAGAATTTTGGCATAATGTCAGGTTATGAAATTAATCAAGCCTAATCTGAGGCTATGATGCTGGTGCGTAAATATCCGCCTTAACTGGATAACAAGGTTTAATTTAATTGGTCAGCACAAGGATTTAGGTATCTAGACATCAAGAAACCCCAGAAACATCAGCAACAAACTGTAGCTGTACAAAAAACTATTATGGCTAGGACTGGAAAAAGAAATGTCCATTAGTGCCTCTGGAGACGCTGCTACTTTTGGAGCTGCAGCTGAAGAAAAAAGAAAGTGTTTGATTATTCATTATATTAAAATATTACCGAAGGAAAACAAATTGTAGGGATTGTAAACTGGTTGGAGATCACACACACACATCTTTTGGGATTGTCCAAAATTGAAGTAATTCTAGGAATGGATTCATACAAGAATACTTTTGACTACAGTTTGAATATTGATTTATCATTAGACCCATTGTATTATATTATAAGAGCAATCTGATAGAGCGATGAAAGTATTGAAGAATAATAACTTTATTTTGGCTCAATCCACTCCATCCACTCTACATCAAAGACAGGACAGGTTAATGAATGTTTGCTTAATGGAAAGGATTACAGCAAAACCCCATGTAATGAAAGACATATTTTTTTTTATACCTATTTTATTTCTCCTCCTTTCTGTTTCTGTAATTGCTTATTTTGGATAACCAATGTGTAAAGTGCTGACTTAGTTTTTTTTTTTTTTTGCCAAATTCACAACTAACACCTGTTTGTTTTATTTATTTTATTCCAAGACACTTCTCTAGGTTTTGGTACAGCTTACAGCTTTTGGTACAATGTATGCACATTGACACACTACATGATGGTGCAGACATTAAATGAGCACACCTGGAGAGACACCGTGACCGTCCAGGTATTTGCTGACAGGGACATATACAACAGCTGTCTATATTCAACAGCTGAATGTCTAAGAACATGCTGAATTTTATTAGTTTACTGCCAGTTGTGCTCATTACTACTAAACACGAATAAATATGTTATGTCGTAGCGGGAATGCTGCCATGAATTCCTTTAGTCTCTATACTACCTGAGAGGCTTGTTAGTCTGTAACATGCAGTGTTCTTCCAAGTTCAAAATATAGAATGCCAGTTAAGATTTAGTCATCACAGTTTGCTGTATGTTCTTGTCAGCATTGGGGTAAGACTTAATCATGTGAACGCTGGAGATCTCTGTTATTATGGACATGGAAGTTCCAGCAATTACAGTCAAGAATGTGTGCATCTACTTTTCTTCAAAGAGGTATATAAACATTTAATAACTACACGCAACACTAGAAAAGACAGTCGGTGATGAATGAACTTTCCATCCTTCCCATCATTAGCTGCCTCAAATCTTATTCAAATCTCCATGATATTTGGCTCATAAAAGAAAATGGCACCCTTTGAACCTAATAAAAAGACAAATTAACCCACATCCTCATCCTTTGGGGGGTTATAGAAGGGCACCTAAAGAATTCAACGACTCCGGCTTTCATTCATATTCGCACCCAATTCAACTTAAATTGTAAGTATGTCACGCCATGTAGGATGTGGATGTATATAATTCGCCAAACATGGTCATTACTGAGGTGTCACTATGAACATCTTGCCTTCTCATCAACGTGATAATTATAGCTCAAGCCATTAAACTTCAACATTCAAGCAATATTCATAAAGCAGTATGCATCATCGTTCAGACACCTTCAGATGTCTCTCACATACATGAGGCTTCCATATGATTACAGATTTCAACATTTGTGATCAGTGGTCGTCGGCAGCGTTCAGATACGCTCGGCTTTAACACTCCCTTTCATCTCACGTTAGAAAGTGATGGAGATATGTGAGGGGCTGACTCAAGTACAGAACATGTGCGGTAACTCAAACATATAAACCATATGGAGAGATCAGCAGGAGACATGAATGCTATAAAAGAGGAAATGTCATAAAAAACAGCTTGCATGTGGGAGGAGTGCATGCCAGATAATCATTAGTCAGTATGTTGAACATTTTCTCCGTCACTGTTAAATTCATCTATAGAAAATGGAAGATAGGGTTCTAATTTCTATTTGATATAAAACACACTGAGCTTTTGTCTTTCTGTTAATTAAATAAGCGCAAAAAGATTCAACAGCAATATAATCTAATGAATTTATACAACACTATTCCCATGACGTGGCTAAGAATTGGTGGTTGGGAATAAAACTGGAGCCACTGACGTCAATGGCAGCAACTGACACATAAATAATTTTCTTGGAATAAAAACGTAATATTCTTTCTAGTAAAAATCGCACTACTCGATGTTATGTCCCAGTAATCTCATCCTAGGGATGCAACGATCCCTCTTTTTCTCTCCAGATACCTCAAATCAGTGTATCTACTTATAGCTCATCTCAATCTGCTTTATTTTTTATTTTAAATGTGTTTACCTCACTGCACTGAACTCATGGGAACCATTTTTATGTAAGGTATCACAAGGACAGGGATTGATGCGGTGCTAAAAACTCAGCAAGTTGGCTGCCCACCACGACTGGATGAGTAATACTTAGTACTTTATTAGTACTTTTATAGTTGCTGTTGTTGATTTTATTGCTGAAATAGTGCACTGAAATATCAATAGATTTTATCTGGGTGTCTCACCCTGTGTTGTTGTTGATTTTTATTGTTAATGTGGCAGTAAGCAATGGAGTGTTGTTTGCAATTTGCAACATGCTCCTTAACTTCTCAGTTGATTTTTTCCCCAGCAAATTATTCTCTTGATTAGCTAATTATCATTTAGTCTATAAAACCTCAGAAAAAAAGTAAGAAATATTAATTTCAATTAGAGCACAAGGTGACATTTTTATATGCATTGTTTAGTCTAACCGACAGTCCAATATATTCAAGTTATTATAAAGGAAGATAATGAAAACCACTAAATTTGAGAAGCTGTAAAGTTGTGAACAAAGATTAAATAAATATGAAGGTCCTACAGTGTGTAGAGTACTAAAAATACTGTGAGCAACAATCCACACTGCAATCATAATGTCTTATTCAATGTGTGACAGATCAGAGGTAAGGTGGGTTCAACTTGTCAATAGTCTTTACCTAACTGATTAATCAAGTAGTGTAAAAGAGGCCATAAACTAGTGAAGAATGCCATAAATGTCATAAAGTCCTGGAGTCCAAGCTGATGTCATCTTTATCCGACTAACATCCAAAACTCAAAGATATTCAGTTCACCATCTAAGGAAACCAGAAGATCTTCACATTTATGTGCTTGGACTTGGACCACAGTCACCCACTTTATTTTTCTATTTTTGTTGAGGTTTCCTTTGTCAAACTCCATCAAGTCCCTCTTGAGAACAAAATCACAGAAATTACATTCAAATTTGCCTGTAAACACTTGCAAAGACATCTGGAAGTGTGTTTCTCATTTGTTCCAATTCATTCTGCTCTGATTTGGACACTCAATGTGCTGGTTGCTGCAAATACATGAACGCGCCAAGCAAAATGCAAAACAAAAGCTCATTGAGGATTTAGCAATGCTAAGCCTTGTTTATTTCACATCTGAAGAGGTCATCACGCAGTACATTTTGTGCAGCTCTGCTGAGGATTAGTTCATTATAATACAACTGAACAAAACTGTTAAGGAGATGATTAAAAACACATCTCATTTTGTTCAAACTTATAACCATATTTTAACTCAGTGCTCGTATTCATAACACAATTTTTAAGATAAATCCATCCCTTTGTAGCATAGAGTGCATTTCAGAGTGCTTCCTCCATCCTTGGAAACATCTACTGTATGATAGTTCAGATATCTTTCAGGGGCACACCAAGAAGATGAAAAATCTTCTAACACCCCATTTGCATAAAAAATATATGTTCAATATATGGCATTTGCTGTTTGAAGTAGTCCACCTGCTCTATTAGCATGAAGGTCAATGTTTTATTGCATAATAGTGTTGCTATTCAGCATAAAGGCTCTGACCCCATCACTCCACAAGCATCAAACTCAGCATATGAGTGAGGATTATAAAGTCAGGATTGACAGAGGCAGCATAAACCACAGAACAGGAGCTCAACACTTTATGACAAGTCTAAACTGCTCACTTACCTGAATGTAAAGAACAGTATATGTCTGGAAAATGCTGTACCTAAGAAGATATGCTGAGTTTCCAATGGAAATTAGCAAGACAAAAGTCATATTTAGACACCTTAAGCCAATGTTGTATTACACTATTCAGCACAAACAATCTAATAACCAGGAGGAAAAGTGCCTAATGCCACAGCAGTCATAACACTAATCAGCATCATAACGTGTGTCAAACGACAACAAACAGCTAAAAGCTCAGTCACTGAATGAAATTAGCTAATTCACAATTGACATCAAAGCAAATCAAGCAAGCCTTGCAGGTACCCGGTATTGCCAGTAAATGTTGCAGCACACAAACCGAGCAGAACCAAGACATCAACTCATACACGTTAGCGTGAGAATAGCCTACTTAGCTAGCTTGTTGAAACGAGGCGGCCCAGTGGTGTCGGACAGCTGGACAGGTAAGCTCGGATACAGTCAGGGCAGGAGTGGCGTTTGAGGTTGTCAGCTTGTAAGGAGCTACCGAGAAACTATCACAGACTAAGAGCAGCAGGAGAGCGACAATATTTCACCCACAAAACCGACCTGACGTGACCTGACGTGACGTACCTCGACTTTTGGCAGGTGAGCCTGATAATGACATGCTATGTTACGCCGGCGACTGTAACCTAGCAACGAGCGGCTGCAGTTTAAATATCCCGCCAATTTGAAACGTGTCCGTTGGATATACACTCCGCCAGTTGCCAGTTGATCACATGTATTGCAGTGTTTCTCAAAGACCGTGTTCCACCTCAGAAAACATTCAACTCTTCAAGTACCACCGTTATAACAGAGGTTAAAATACAGTCGGCCTTATTTAGTTACCGACAGTTCACACAGGAGAAAGGTTTATTCGTATAAGATTATTTATTGTTGTTGAATCCTGAACAGAACTGGTTGGAGAACCAGAGCTACCTGCTTGAGGGAGGATTACTCCTAATCTGCACTCCTTCGTTTATATTTCCTGTTCAGAGCTACAGTTGAAGTGTTTCTTTTATTTTTTAGTATTTACACGTCATATTTTAGCTCATAACTAATCATGGATGTAAGCATACGCTACACGCTACCTTCTTGACAGTCAAAATATTACAGGAAATACAAAACATATTTAAAGTACATTCCTGTGATTCCTCCACAACTCAAAGGAGCTCATGTGTCACCAGTGGTATTGCATTAAGTACAGTATGGCATACTTGAACCATTTATTGGTTGTTTTAATGTGTTATTAGCTATATGAAATGATTTTGTGAAGTTATAGCTAACACCCATGCATTTCCTACTATGCCAAGACAATATATGCTCTGTGAAAAAGTCCTATTACATAACATAATTTGTTATTGACAGATCTTTTGAAAATGCTTGCATTTGTCTCTCAGAGACAATATATACTCTGGTAATTAGTAGTATGACAAAAGTAATGTTACTCGAGATCCATTTCGGCTTCTAAAACAAGTACAATTTCAAACAGAACTACAAATGTGTGTTTGTGGCCTGACTTGACTGCTGGTGTTTAAGTGTGGTGTGTAAAAAGATAATATAATAATGCACCAATTACATAGTATACATTTGGGGCACAGTGCTGACGATGGTCTGGTATAAAGCATCGGTACAGGGTAGTCATGAAATGTCCATTGCAGAAGCAGAGAGATGTAGGTCAGGTGAGCTATGTGTGAAGAAAGTGGGTGGGGTTGAGGTGTCTTCTGTGGTGGCTGGCAGCACAGTGTTAAGCAAGTCTGACAGCTTGGGAGAAGAAGCTATGCAGAACCTTGCAGACCTGGTTCTGATGCTGTGAAAGCTTCTGCCTGATAGCAGAAGGGCAAACAGTCTGTGTGGGAGGGATCCTTCAGGGCGGGAGAGGATCTGCGTGCTCCTTCAGTGTCTGGGTGTGATGCAATTGGCCAGCGTGCTCTCTCCAGGGACTGCACAGAAGATGGTTAGGATGGGCAGT
Organism: Miichthys miiuy; assembly: GCA_036365135.1. NCBI lineage: Eukaryota > Metazoa > Chordata > Actinopteri > Sciaenidae > Miichthys > Miichthys miiuy. The sequence goes on along the minus strand of CM071615.1, from coordinate 16,375,340 downwards.
GGCAGTCTGGCTCTCTTCAGTCTCCACAGAAAGTTGAGGCCTTCTTAGCTGTGTTGATGATGTTGAGAGACCAGGTGAGGTCAGTCGATGTACCTCGTACATTTGTCAAATGTTGTCATCAAACTGTGTTCTGAATGAGTTGACACATAAACTGGTCAGTGCTCTCTGGTGGACAAACTTTGTCATCGGGTGTGTTTAAATGATCTTAAATGTCTTTTCTGTCCTGCATATACGCGCATATATATCTGTCTCATCAGATAGATTAGTTGTCATCATGTTAACTAGGCTAAGTAACGGCACTAGTTACTTAGAGTAAGGATGGTGGGGGGCATCCTCGTCTTGATCTTTCTCCACCTTTGTCCACTAAATCCTAGCCTATGTCTGTTCCCTTGACCCCTTCCTTCCCAGTCCATGCAGTCTTGTGGTCAGGGTATTGGCATTTCACTGATGCACTGTTCCTTACAGTTGATGTCATGCACCACCCTGTCTCTAAGGGTATGCCATCAAAGATCATAAGGTGTTGAATGGTTTGTCTTAAGTGTGTTTTGCCTTAACTTATCATCTAAAATCATCAGTATGTAGATAATTAAATGGAGTGCATGTTGTTTGCCCAACAGAAACACAATTTGATGCAGTGTTTGATCAGTCATGGGATTTCCACTCTCATTAAGGGATATTTTTGGTCCCATCTGACTTTCACTGATTGGAAATATTGTAATTTTTCCAGCTGCATGATCTAATGTCGTCTAATGTGACGTTTTGATGGCACACTACTGTCAGCCCAGCCTCTAAAATGAACTTTAATTAACTTTAAAATAAACTTTCTTGCAGCTAGATATTTGTGTTGAATCATCCAGAAATGTTTTTTTTTTTTCAGTTCTTACTCTTACTTTATACTTTTTCCTCTTTTATATAAGACATTATTATGTCAGTAGCCAGCACTTGCTACTGACATTATTATGTCAGTAGCAAGTGCTGGCTAGCTTTGTATCTGACATATGATATATTGTAGCTTTAACCTTCACTTGTTCCTGCTGTGCATTGTGATTGAGAGACTATTTATGAGCAAATCCTCCCAGTTATCATCTATATTGCCTGAAAATTAGCAACCGTTTGCCTCTTTAACATCCGCACCCTCCCTCATGATTTATTTTTCATATAGATGTGGGTCTCAGTGCAATAGTGAAATAGAGGTTTATATTAAATTGCATCGGAAAGATATGCAATTTTAAAATGAATACAGTACACTAATAGCATTTACTTTGCACTAAAGTGGTTTGGGGAAACGTTTCATTACAAAACAGCAGTATAATAAGATCATCTGAAGTGGGTAGACACCCTCATATGAAGGGCAATTTCACTCACAAGACAAAAAAAGATTAAAATCACCCACAAACAAAATACCCTAAACCATATCTTTCTTCAGGGAAAAAACACAGAGTTTATCAGTTGTTTTCAAACCTCTCTAATACCCGACTGAAGATAATGAGATGAGGCATATTACTTGAAAACAAGGAATGAGCTCGTCTCATACCCAGGAAGTGAGAGAGAGAGATGCACAGTCCAAGAGACTCTCTGAAACAGCTGATTAGATTACCCTGCTGGGGCTGTGGTGAAGCTTTAGGCTGCGGCTGCCTCCCCGCCACTCACCTCAGCTGCCCTCTCCTCCATCTCACATCTTTCCCTTCATCCTAGGCTCGTGGGCCGGTCCCTGCGGAGTAACAACTCCCCCTGTAGGATCAAAGCAGGACTTCAGCCTTGAAACCTCAAACGCCTGGCTGCATCTCACAAAGGCTCCTGAGGTGCGCAAACTGACATGGCACATGTTCAGGTTGGATTATTTTTTTTATTTTTTTTCATTTCACGAGGAAAGAAATCATCACGATGATGCAGAGGGTTTAAGACTGTACAAGAGACAGATGGTGCATGTTTCATACCTCTCGTGTTTTCTCCCATAAAAGTTATCTGTAACATTAAAATATCACTGTGCATCCTACAGGCATCACGAGAAAGAGCAAGCCCAGCATCAGTTAGGATGTATATTTTTCTTATTTGACAGTTTGTCTAATATAACTTAGTACCTTTGGGGTGGCTTAATATACTCCATTTCAGTGGCTGCCTTCATGCAATCTAAAATATCACATTTTTTAGTCAGCGGAGAAAATTGCATTTTGAGAAATTAAGGTGTCCTGCACCACAGTGCTTAATGATCCTAAACAATGATTGCTAGTGTGTGTGTGTGTGTGTGTGTGTGTGTGTGTGTGTGTGTGTGTTGCTTAACACCAGAGGGTACACAAAAATCAGGTGCACAAAAACTTGTCAGGTTTTATTAGAGTTGCTGCTAATTAATGTCAAGATCTGAAAAGGTCTTCCAGACTGACTCATGCCCTACTTAAATATGTCATTCACATTCAAGAAATGACAGCAGAGTCCGGAGATGAACTGAGTTTATTCATTACTCAACAATGAACACATTTAGCTTCATGACAACATCAATTATATCTTTCAGTCTCCTGCTTCAGGTGTGATTCAGTATCTGAAAGGAAACTGAGGCATGTGTGAGCATCACTGGCACTCAAAAATATAGAGTTGGGCAATTGCTCAGGCAGATTTGATTGTGAAATGAAAAGCTGCAATTTGTTTGCAATTCAACTGAAAACAATCTTCCATCACAACATGTAATCACTCCAGAGCTTGTTTTACAGCTCCGCTGTCCCTGTCGTGCATTTAGTTGATGCTGCACAGGCATTTCAATTATAGAGCACAAAGAAGAAGACACAATAAAGCTTCTGTTTTAATTGACATTTGTTATTTTATAATGGGATTCTAAATATATATGATTACAATGATTAATTGGAAGCCAACTAATTGGAGTCAACGAATATTTAAACCTTAAAAATCCTTTAGATAGATAGATAGATAGATAGATAGATAGATAGATAGATAGATAGATAGATAGATAGATAGATAGATAGATAGATAGATAGATAGATAGATAGATAGATAGATAGATAGATAGATAGATAGATAGCTGGCTGTTACTAGCTGTGTGTGATGTTCCAGATGGTGGCAGGTTTCCCTTCCAGCAGTCTGTCAGTCTTGGCTCTGGGCCACCTGTGAGTCAGGTAGGGCAAGTAAGGACAGCTTGGCAACAATACACTGTGATAGACAAGCCCAGGAGATGCTGTGGGATTTGAGAGAGCAGGCTGGTCTCTGACCTGGATCAGTAAGAATTAATTTAGCTTGATATCGCCTTTATTTCTCAAACATGTTACGCACACAACAAATTCAGTGAATATAGTGTTAATTTCCTTGAAGACACGGCATTTTTCTTCCTCTCTCGTTTGTTTCTTTTGGTACTCCTACATCTTTCCTGGAATGCTGATACTTTTCAACTTGTATTACATTCATTGGGGTGTGATAAAAGCAGTGGTGAAATGTAACTAAGCTTTATTTGACAGAGACAGCTGAAGAGTGACAGGAATGCGGGGAGAGAGAGACTGGGAATGACATGCTGGGAAGGAGCCACAGGTCAGATTCAAACCCTGGGCTTCCGCAGCAAGGACTGAGCCTTCACACATGGGGCGGCTGCTCTACCGACTGAGCTAAACGCCGCCCCATTTCTCTTACTTCATAATCTAAACTGGAAGAGTGCACTCAAGTAAAGTGCAGATCTCCCCACAGGTGTGTCTGGGGGCATGTAGGTGGGGATCAGAGAATTCAGGGCAGGTTGTGTGTTCAGTGAAATGAAGGAGAAACAATGTGTAGGTTACATAATCAAGGTGTAACCAGAGTAGATAGTCTATATGGAGAGAAATGTCAGACAATTCCCAAACACCAATGCAAAAGGTCGGTTTCAAAGTGAGAAAGCCAACAAAAGAATCTGCCAACACTAACATGACAACCACGTACGTTGTCCCTAGCTGAAACAAGACTTCAAACTGAAGCAGTTGTTGAATTGTGGCCCCTACTGGCTGGTTAGGAGGAGTCAGCAGTCAATAAAATATATATATTTTTTCAAGAATCGTGGATGACCCCAACCACAACAGGTCACTGATCATACAGTCATAAAGGTGCACGAAAGATATTAGGTTGATGGGGCCAGTAGTATGCCAGATTAGCTGTGGACACACACACACACAACCAAACGCATGATTCCCCACAGGCTTGCCTGGCAAAGAGAACAAACTATTTAAAACCCCACTTGGATTAACTGGAAAATGCATTATCACAGAGCTGAAAAGAGGCTGTTTTTCCCATGAAACAGGTTTTTTTTTCACAGGACGGCGATGATACAAACATATGATGATATTATGATGTATCGCTGCAGATTAAACTATCCAGCAGTACTTGAAGCGGTAGAACAGCAGTAAAATGCAACATACAAATGAATCCAGCAGTAATATTAATCCAAAAACATCAGATATAATAACAAAACACTGACAGGGACCACTTTACTGCGCATTTTACTTTTGATAATTCCAGTAAAATTTGTTGATAAACGATTTGAATGCATGATTTGTAGTGGAATATTTTCACAGTATGAGATTAGCCTTTTGGCGCCTCTTATTCTTATCTGCATTGCTGCTCCATCATTGCAGAACTTTATTTGCTGGAAAAGTGAACACCATAACTCCAACAGTCACACTGGCAGACGTCCAGGAAAAACACATATCTGATCATAGGCCCACATGGTCACGGTAGGCTGTGTTAGCAATATAACTGTCAAAAGAAACATCATAAGAACCGGTAATAAAGTGCAGTGATATAGTCATTTTCTCTCTTTAAGTAATCTCTCAGTGAAGATGTTTAAAAAAAGTCCCAAATAGAGACAAACTGAGTGACACCGTGGCTGCAGGTTCACTTTGGCTCATGGTTAATGTGAGGAAAGACAGAGGGGGTGAAATTGTTTTGATAATCTTTCATTATCACTGAGGTCACGGCACATTAAAGCGTTTGCTTAGAGCAGACTGGCAGCTGCGCTACCTTGTCTGATTCCCCAACTGGAGAAGGCGCTGTTGTAAAACACATCTGGAGTCACATAAGCTTTTATAACTTTGGTATTATGTTGACTTAAATCACAATAATTTAAATCCCCACGTTTAGGCTCTACACTCCTTCTGTTACTGCTACTGTTTCACTGCAGTGTCCCCAGGACTCAGGGTAGATTTACATGCAACATATGCTTACATATCGTGTCTGTTCTTTGTCTACTTTGAGCCTTATTTTCACATCATTTGTACTATTTTTGGTGTTTATCTTTATGATTTTGTGTTGTTTTGTCTGCAACCTTTTATGCTTACTCTCTCTCGCAACCTCAACAGGACTTACCTGGTTAAATAAAAGTTAGTGAGTCAGATTAAATATTTAGTCATATAGTTAAGTAAATAAAAATCACACTTGTGTATTTGTGTACGGCTAGAATCAATGACACACATATGTTAAAAACGTAATTATATATATTCAGCAGAGTTTTCAGCCCTTTCGGTGTGGGATATGTGAAGCAGTTATTGTGCATTAGCTTCTATTCATTCGTCATTTTAATATATATTCATGCATCAGGAATATTCATGCGATTACAAAAATACACAGTCAGTAGTTCAAACTCAATGAGGAGTTCTCCTCCTCAGGCCTGCAGCTGTGCTTGAATGAATAGCAGAGCTCAAAAAAGGGAACTTTCTAGTGTGAAGATACATGTGATCGCATTCACTCTTCAGACATCAGGACTAGATACAGAATGATGGAAAACATATGTGACTGTTAAAAGGGATTAAAGGAGCTTCTTGCACAGAGACAGGAGAAAAGTAAATCAATTTGTGGTTTTCATGGGTGAACTCTTAATCGTCTGGTAAATGTTGATAGTTTTTTGGCAAATATGACTTTTTATTGGATAGACAACAGTATGTGTCTTAACCACAGGGCCTGTATGCATTGTAGGTGTGACGGATGGCACAAAACTGAATCCACCTGACACGGTAACCATGGGTTAAAAAAATTAAGCATACTACTTATTTTCATGCACTGTTGGGAACGAGAAGTGCCTTTAAAATGTGTGTTCTCTAGCTCTCTCATGCCTGATTTTGCAGACGCTAATGCAAATGCTGACGTTTTCTCTGCTTCTTCTGCCATCAAAGTTCAGTCATCCCTTCTCTTCACTTGCCTTCTTTTAATAGAGAAGTGAATTTACAGCGCCGGTACTTCAGGCCAACTCTGTATTCCAGGTTTATTTCCAACAGCAGTGTCAGATCAGGACAAGGCAGCAGATCTTGCGGAAATGTCTTCGGGGAAACAACAAATGTCTGGTTTCCTTGAAATATTTTTGCTTGTTTACAACTGGCCTTCCTCTCACCAATCCTTTGTGACTCATGGCCTCACCTTCACCTTATGTGACATCAAGATTTAATACTCTAGCAGGAGATAAGCTACTACAGCCAACTGTTACAGAAACACAGGGCCAACAACATCCAAACAAAAACACTCTCATTACTGAAAGAGGAAGTAATCCATAAAACACTTGTAATAAAAAAAATAGTTGATCCTTTTTTTTCCCTTCCTCACATGTAATCTGCTCAGTGCAGAAGAATGAGTGTACTTACGTACTTATTTGGAACCCCATTATGAAGAATGAATGAAACAACTGAACAAATGAACAACTCAGGCCATTGTCGGTTGAATTCAGTGTCAGGTTGCCACTATTAATTATTTCCATTATTGATTAATCTGCTGATAATTTTGTTTTGAAGATGAAAAGATGAAAAAATGAAAAAGGTAGCATCTTCGAATATCATGTTTTGATGGCCCAACAGTCCAAAACTCAAATATATTCAGTTTATTATCATGTAAGACAAAGAAAAGCAGAAAATCAAATAATGTTTGACATTTTTACAGGAAGAATTAATATTTTTTGTCATTTCATTTAAGCTCTTCTTTAGTGTTATATGTATATATTATATGTATAATACACACACGTTATTACTCTGCACAAACACAAGATGAATCAACTGAAATAGATAGAGAAGGTTGCTTGATGATAACACTGAACCTTTTGCGCTAAACTGATTATTTCTGTTACAAAACTGTCCTGTTGATTATAAAATCTCTTTGTCCTTTCAGCTGTTCCAGATAAATCTGGGTGAGTTTTGTTTCTGTAGTTTAAGTTGGTCGCTGGTGAACACAGTAAACATCTAAACCACAGAGAAGGCACTCTGTAATGGACGACTACAATTATTTCAAGTAAGCTTTAAAGCTTTCATCACATGAGTTTCACTGGCTTTGGTTGAGATGTAGCTGTATTTGTGTCTGAAAGCTGACTGAATGCTACATTAAGTGTTGCAGATGTACTCCTCTGCATTTGGACTGGTTAGTAGATGTCCTTTTTCCAGGTATCTGGCTCCCCCTTGTGTTCAAAGCAGCCCACTGCCAAATTGGCTACTTACCACTGACATGCAGAAAATAATCCAAATATGACTTTGATCATTCTTCTGTTGCTAATACTAGCCATTCTAGTATAAAACTAGTCATTTAAGATGTGCCCTTCCAGTAAAGTAAAGCCAAAATGGATGCATGGTTGAAAATATATATTCAAATAATCTCTTTATTCATTCTATATAGTTGTACACCACTAAAGACAGTGATAGGAGCACACAATGGGCATGAACATTTGTCAGTTATATAGAGGAGGGAAGAAACTTTGCAGATTTTAATAAAAATAAGAACATTTTCTAAATCCTTGTGTTGCTGAAAGTACATCCAGAACAGAAGAAAAAGACGGTATGTGCCAGATTGACTTCTTTCACTTGCTATTGATGTTTTATTCTGTACAGAGGGACAATTTGTACAAAATTAATCTAGATATATAACACTACATGAAACAAGGTAAATCATATATACAATATTAAATGAATCATATAGTACAGGTCACATACAAAAGGACACTTTAAGTTATCATGTTTTGGAAATAATATGTTAAAATTAAAAGATCTGCAAAGATCCTGCAGAGACAGAACAAGCCACCGAATCATTTTTAAAATCATCTCGTCATCACGGGTGACTTGTTTTTCAGCACTAAAATAAACCTCAAACATCTCTTGACTCAAACTCATAAAATCCATAAAACATCTCTCCCAGCAAGCAGGACTGTTTCATAAATGCAATTACCTCGACAACAGAAATCAATCAGTTTGGTGAATGGCATTCCTCCAGGGTAAAAGGTACATGTTTAACATGGTAGTTTTAATTTACATCTTTTTGCATTCAAGCAAATACAGTATTAATACAGTTAACAAGCCAAGTCACAATGTCAGTTTATTTTCAGCATCTGGCATTTTTGTGGCCATCTGATACCAGTGTGTTTCAGCGTCGGGCATCCTGAAAGGCCAGAAGAAAAAAAAAAAATTAAATTTAAAAAAAAAAAAAAATCCAAAACCTGACATCCACGCTACTAACCTCCAGAGACAAGACAAAGAAATACAACACATCAAATATGAAGAACTCTAGCAGACATCCTTCGTTTAAACAATGGTACTGACCGGAAGATACTTTCCAACCTTGAGCAACTTCCTCACTGAGAAGAATACAATATATGAAAACCCGCACACCAGACACCTGAAATTAGGAATGGCAGCAACACAAACATGTCACACCTTTAAATTTTAAAGACGTCATTGTTTTGGTAGCTCTCATCAAGTCATTTGTCTGTTAATAGTTTGATGTCAGTACGTTAATAACTACTGAGGTTACCGGCTCTTAAGTTTGATCATAAATTAACATTTTTTAATTATAGAGGACATTAAAATCTTTAAAGCATACAGTACCAACACACCTTCGTGCTCTTAAAGAGCAGAGGTCCTAACGTAGTAACGGCTGCTAAAAATCGTCATTAAGTGGAGTTTTTAAGGTGACAGTACAGATCTGTGCCTCCTCTCCCATTCAACAAAAACTAATCTGATTATATTTCCTTTACAAAGATAATAATCCCTATTCATTTTACAGTATACATAAAACCCACCACTCAACCTCGAACATCCCGCATGCTGCTCTCACGTCTTTTTATTTAATACGCAGCCTTTATTTGCATCTGAGTCCCACGGATAGTTCTACTGCAACTTAGGTAGCAAACCGCTTTTCATTCAGGTTCAATCTCATCTACTACAACTCCAAAAGCAGTAAGTACCATTGTTTGAACTGTCAAGGCATCACTACGGTCTTGTTTTCAAATATTGCCAATGAAAGTAAAAAGGAAGCAAGCGTGTAAAAAGAGCGTCATATGGCACAAAACAATAAAATGGAAAGTGTCGGATGTCCACAAGACAACTTCTCCTTTCCTCGCCATCTTTCCTGGACATTGCAAGGCTAAGGACAGGCCTCAGTTTGGTCTGGTGTGCTAAAAACTAAAGCAAATGAAATCGTTCAAACACCAGTTAAAAAACAAACAAACAAAAAGGCAGGCGTCCCTGTTAAAAGTCACAGATACAAACATGAAACAAACATAAAGAACACAACAATCTTGGCACTGACAAGATGTCCGTTAGATTGAGCAAATCAAAAAAAACATAAAAGAAAACATACAACAGATGACAGGAAAGTCTTGTCTTTCATCTGACCAACGGGTTCTGTTTTTGTTCCCTTTGAAAGAAAAGAAAACCAAGCAGAGACGATCCTTAGACAGTGAGTCAGTCAGTTCCTATGTTTCCATGTCCAATCCGTTTGGGAACACGTTTTGCAAGAAGGAATGAAGAAACCAGCGTTGTGGCGTCCGTACTCCCAGGTTCCACATTTACAGTGAGCGCACAGGGGAGGGGGCGTGGGGTGGAAGGAGAAAGGAAGGTGAGGGGGGGAATAAGTGGAGAACACACTGAATGTCGCGAGGGTTAAAAGACACACAAACAAACACACTCCCGCTCCTCTCCAAATAAAGAAAAAAAACCTGAGAAAGCAGAAATCTGAGGGAGGCGGACACACGGCTTCTGCACTGAGGCAGCAGGAATGAAACAGAACTGAGGATTCTGGGTAAACTCAAGGTAAGGGAGGGATGTGGAGGGGGGGGGTGGGTGGGGAGCCCAACACGGGTCGCCAGTGTAACTCTGGCACCTGGGCAAAGAGGATGTCCATGGCTGTCAAGGGTAGAAGGGGGCAGTTGAAACAAGAGCCGGCAGGTGGTGGGACCTAGAGTCCATCGTGGGTGGTCAACATGTCTTCAGCTCTGCGGTGGGACTCCAAGGCTTTTGTGGTGTAGATATCCTGAGGCAACTCAGATTTGCGTCGCACCATTGGCCGCTCTTTCCGCTGGTCATGCTGCAACTGAGACGAGACGAGGCAATTATAACATTTTTTCCCGTCGTCATCTCCTGTCAACATGTCAAACTGTCCCTGTTCTGATCATATCTTCGAGATTAAGCGCAACAAGCTCGAGCGCAATTCAGTTACGTATGACAAAATCTAATTTACAGAGGAAGACTGAGTTAAAACATGATGTACTGAGCCAGTCAAAATCAATATTGTTAACGGCTTTAAATTAAATACACAACATCAGATGTCCTGAACTAAATTTATGGAGCCCCAATATGTTCAATATACATAAACCGTCTCGGTTCTCATCCAGGTCATCTTTCTTTGGGGGAGGGTTGAATCTGGGGCAACTGGACTTGGTTGAAGATCCGTTTGAGATGTTTCACCTCTCATCCAAGAGGCTTCTTCAGTTTTGCCACCACAACAGGGAGCGCTAACAAACCAAGTGGAAACAATAACCTGGTCAGCGATCCCTACGAGGCTAAATACCCGAGTTTAACTTCTTTGATGAGAGGTGGATCTTCAACCAAGTCCAGGAGCCCCGGATTCAACCCTTTCCCCAAGAACGTAAGACATTAGGAGATAATTACATGAATAAATTGTGTCAAATATTATCGCTACTTGTATACTTAAGTTTTATCGATTTCAAGTTCTTATTTCAAAATACTAGTCACTATAACAGACATGCATGCAAGTTATTGGTTCATGCATAATTTATTCTTGAATCGTGACTTATTTATATAATATTGAACTCTTTGGTGCTCCATACTAGTTATACAACATGCATGGGGAAGCAGGCACACAAAAAGAAAGCTCTTGATTCCAGTGTTTAGTCCATTCCTACTTTTTTTTTTTTGTATTTTTTCTATTCATAGTTTGATTTTTTAAAACAATAAACACAAAGACTATAATTTACAGACTATACAATGATAATTACAATAAAGCAAGCAGCTTCAATTGGAAAACTTCTATAAATACACATCTATTAATATGCTGTATAGAGGAAAGATGAATAGAGACAGAGAGAAAGTCAGGTTTACCTGAGTCGCGCCCTCCTCAACTCTCTTTTTTAACCTCTGAACATCTTCTATCAAAGGGATATCCGTCTCCATTGCTACAGGACTATTGAGGTCAGAGGAATCAACATACATAGAGAACTATGTTGAAAACAAAGGGAAACAAAAAAACAAAAACACAAAAGGATGGAGAAAAGGCTTTCAGTCGCATGCAAAGAAGAATGAAACAACTGGTTAAAAAGAAAGTGTAGATCTGTGAAGTTTGATGTGACTTAGTTGAGGTGTAGGATTAAAAATTTGGTTGTTGATCATGAAAAAACAGACCAGAGGTCAGTTGCTGGTGACAAACTAAATCTTTTGTGGCAGATTAACATCGTTGATCTCTTTGGGTTGAATATTTTCATTTTATTGCCCATTTAAAAAGGGAATAGTTTGACATTTGGGGGAATATACTTACTTGCTTTCTTGCTGAGACTTTGAGAATAAGATAGATACCACTCTCACATCTGTATTGTAACTAATGCATGTGGCTGGAGCCAGCTGGAACTTAGTTTAGCTTAAAAAAAAAAAAAAAGTGAAATCTGTTTACAGCACCTCTAAAGCTCACTAATCAAAAACATTACATCCTGTTTGTTTGTACAGAAAGTACACCCAAAAGTATAAAAAGTGCCGTGACTTCCTGGAGTCTCCATTGGTTGCCGGAAGACCGTGGAGTCAAATTTACCATAAAGGATAAGAGAGTGGTATCTATCATGCCATCTAACTTTCAGCAAGAAAATTAATAAGTGTATTCCCCCAAAAATGTCGAACTATTCCTTAAATTAAAACACTAAAGTTACCGTAGATTGCTAAAATCAGTTTTGGGGAGGGAGGCAGGATTTCCAACCTGTATATAGTGACTCTTCAAATAAATCAAATGCCTCTTCAGAGACTTGTAGAGAGGTCTGATTCAATCGCTCACCACAACTAAGCACATTTCTTTGGACCACTCATTACGATCTTTCCATCTTTACCAGCAGTGTAATCTGGAAAACATTTACTATGAACTCAAGAGTGTGAACAAATGAGTCTAAGCAAACATAAATGGGATAAGATGGAAAAGGGAAACAATTCAACAACAACACAAGACACTTATTTCATACATATTAGTTCTACACGCACACCCACGCAAACGCACACAAACACATACACACTCATAGACACTTTGGTTAAATTGGTGGTTAAATGACTGCACACGCTCACCTGTGGATTTGACTTGGCGAGGTTCTCGATCTTGAGCCAAGCCTCTTCGCGTTCTTTTGACTTTGCCTTCTCTCTGTTGGACAAAAGCACCAAACCTCATGTAATTAAATCTGTTCCACACCGCTGATAAACACAAAACCCAACATGATTTTAGCTGCAGCGTTGAGGCCGATTGTTAATTATGTGTCACCCAGACATCTTTTTTTTCCCCCCCTTTTCAAAAGATGAATCGAGTGGGAGAAGAGTCTGTGGTAAACCTACTTGTTTTTCTCAGCCCTGAACTGCTGTGTGCAATCATCAAAGAGCTTCTGATTCATCTCCATGAAAAGCTTCAGAGCGTTGTAGATGAGGCCGTGGATGGTCCTGTAAACACACACACACAGAAGGAAGCACAAGTAGGTCAAGAGTCAGAGCTTTACAAAGACACGCAGCATTACTGTAAAGGTCGATTTTGTCGCCCAGCAACTGATATTTTAATACATCAGTATCATGGATTGACAAGAAAGTTAAATAATAATAATACTCATTGTTAAATAAACAATACTCAAAATTACTCAGATTAATATGATATAAAACATAGAAAAGTAGCAAATATATAGTAGTTGCTAGTTATTTCTCTGTTAATCGACTAATCAATCATTACAGCAACACTAGTTCAAGGCGACATCCTTAAATCTCTTGTTGTGTCCATCCAACAATACAAAACGTAAAAGATATTCAGTTTGATTATATAAATTAAACATATTAGATATTGAATTCATTAAAAGGCTCACGAATGACTAAAAGCAGCACACATAAATCATGTATCAAAAACTGATATGCAGCAATAAGTACAATAAAAAAAAATATAGGTCATTTTTGAAGCCTTTCTTATGATAAATAGATGTAGTGAGGCGTTGAACTGCTGCACAGGACAGTACATTCTGTAACCATGCTCAAATATCTACACACACTTGAGAGATAGCACTATTGTGTCAGACTGGTGTTACATGCAGTGTGAAGTACAGAGCTTTTACAGAAATTAGTACATCATGCGTGGAGACGGGTTGAGTATCTTACTTGTTCCAGTGGGTCTTAGAGTTACGATACAAAGCCGGGAACATAATCGGCAGAATCTTTGCCGCGTTGTCGCTGATCAGACTCATGATGTACTCGTTGTTCCAGTAGTACAGAGCCCTCTCTGCCACCTACAGAACACAAAACGCCTCCGTCAGAAATGTACTATACACCCACCACCGCCAGCAGCAGCGGCGTACCTGAATAACCTGAGTTATGGAAGTAGTTGTGATCGGGCAACAGTTACCTGGAAATGTGGGCTCGACACACACTTGGCCAGCTGTCTGAAGAGAGGCTCCTGCACTTTAACAAACTCAGACGGCTCGATGACGTCCAGGATCTCCTCCAGCTCGTTGAGGAACATCACTTCCTTGGGACTGTGAGTCTTTGGCCAGTACTTCAGGAGAGCCATTACCACCTGTTGGGATGATGAAGAAAGATAAAATCTTGTAAAAACAAACCAAGAAAAAACTTTTTTTTTTTTTTTAAAATCAATTTGAGAATCAAATTCATCTTCAATCATGAAAATGACTGAGCATGAAATTGTCTTCGACGTACCGGCTCAGTTAGAGTGCTGTCCTTTTCTAAAAACTGCACCACACAGTAGGCCAGCTGCAAAACACATAAACAAATATAACCCTTTAAAGCATTTGAATTTACGCACAAGCACGCGACACATAATGCCCGAGGGACAGGCTGCTGGAACATGCAACACCAGTTTTTAACTGCACAATGACCTGCTGCACTCAAGGAGAGGAGGAGTAAACTCAGAGCAGGGTTGGACACGAATATTTAAATGCAGTTTGAAAAAACAACAACATGTGACCACTAAATAATCTATGTCTGTCTCTCTTTACAGCGTCTCATTTCGTGTTGAACAAACGTACCTGTGGATGGTAGACACTGAGTGATTTGACTTTGTGCAGAGGCAATAAAACCTTCAACAGGAAAATCTTGTGCTCTTCTTTTAGTGGTAAGGCAAATCCATTGATTATGCTAAGAAATAAACACAAAAGGACAAAAATTTAGAACACCTGAAAAGTAGTGTGGCATCATTACGTAGTTATCAATCAGAATAAATGAGTTCTGAGTTTGTCAGACCGAAGAAGAAAGTGTTATTAACTACCCAGTCAAATTTGAATAATTAAAAAAAGAAAAAAAGACAGGTTTATGAAATTAGGTGTCAAAATTGGTTAAAATTAAGCAGTATTCTCAGCTCCAGGACTGTGGGAGCAGTCAAGCAGACATTTTGAAGCGACTGAAACGTGTGAAATGAGTTCAGAAAATGACATGACTAATTTTGAAGCACTGAGCCAGATAAATCCATCTCTCTCTGCTAGGGGTGCAGGGGTATGTTCAGGGTGGCCTCAGCGTGTCATCGAGCCACTCTTTAAGGACCGCCCACAAAATCCTGGACTGAAAACTGGTGAAAAACTGTTTTAACCTCAAACTCAACATTTCTGTATTATATCGTTCAAAGTCTTTTCACATGCTTACAGCAACTGTTTTCCAACATATTTAATGTATTTTGAAAGAAATCTCAAAATAGCCTTTACACGGACTTTAAGTTGAGGGTCATCCATACCTTCCAAGTATTTCCAGCAGTTCAGCTATACCGTTATGGTGCTCTGTCTCATAGATAAACCTGAAAGAACAAACAGGGACTTCTTACAGTGGCAATACACAGGCCGTGTATTAACTAATGAAGCAAATGAGTCATATGTTGACCATCTAACTTGGTATACAGATTTAGAAATGGAGTAGAGTGGTGGGAGAACTGCACTGACCTATAGAAAATGTTATTGATCTGTTTTCTGATGTACGCTCTCAGCCCCAGGAACTTTCCATAGATCCTGTGGAGGGTAGTTTTGAGGAAGTCTCTCTCTCTGGGATCCTCGCTGTCAAATAGTTCTAGGAGCTACAACGCGACAGAGGTGAGATGTTACTCTGACGACAGCAGCTCAGGTTTATATTTTATATACTTAAATTGGGAGTTTGCTAAAAATATTCTTACCTGCATAACAAATTTCTGGTCGATGTATTTCTTCGCTATGTTAGGCTGAAAGTCGGGCGATTCTAAAAACCTAAGGAAAAATTCATAGACGAGCTGCAACGGAAACAACAAATAAAGCGTTAATAATGGTCACGATTTTAAAGCAGACACAGATATGAACATAAAAGGAGTTACAGAGCAAACTAAAGAACTGCATGCCTCCGTCATGCTGAGAGGCTCCTCTGAGTTGAGAATAACCAGTTATAAACCGTTCACAGCTTTGCACATGATTAAATTATTTAAATGTCAACCTGGAGGTGCGGCCATGCAGCTTCAAGTGTTGGCTCGTCTTCCTCCGGATCAAACTCTGCTCCGGTGGGGTTGGACGACGGAGGCAATGTTCTGAACATATTCACTGCAAACTGGAAGAAGAGAAAAACGAAAACGATACCATGAATGTTTATTCCCCTGGACTGCACGCTGCTCGAGCTTACTTCCCTTTGTTGTTTAAATAAGTCGTAGTGTGGCTGATACCGATAGCTCTACTCGGGACAGGTTAAAAAAGATTTTCTGAAGTTTAAAAAACACACAACTTGACCTCGACTTCCTGTCAGAAGTTTCCCTTCTCTTGATGAATGTTTACCGGCATCACACAGTGAAACCACATCAATAGACGTGCGTCTTGATTTTGGAGAACAGCAGATTTTTTTATTTCAGTCACTTTCAAATCTTCTACCGTTTAAAAAACAAACAAACAAAAAAAAACAGTCCATGCAAATAAAAGTACCAGCAGCACTTCTGCTACAAAGATCTCCTTTGGAGGGAAAGAAGTCTCCACACAGTCTGAAGCACATTAGGTTTGCTTAAAGGTTGATTATAAATGCGTGAGTGCAGCTCATTAGGTTTGATGATTAGAAAATGTGTCAATTTTTTTAACAAAATCAGCAAAAAAACAAAGCATAACTGTGTCAACGCCCGAGTCTAGAATACATTTAACTCAATTTTAACAGTGTTTGCAGATGTCTCTAAAAATGCCCTATCTTCTGTATTCTAAAATAAATTTTCTTTTTAGGTTAATGTTAACTTTGTCCTTGCAACCGGCCTCAAAGGGTTTGGGCCCACAATAATCCAAGGGTGTTGTGTTTCTGGTCTCTTACAGTGTCAACTGACTCCCCTGTGGGCTGCTGTTCCCTGCCAGGCAGATCATGGGACAGTGCAGGTGGCCTACTAAAACACAGGGAGCCTTGTTTGAAAAAGACAGGCTACAAGGTAGATAGACTGTCCGTGCTGTGCTGTGCTGTGCTGTTGAAGATGACTGTGCATTAACTCCACAATGGAGACTGTAAAAGGAAATATCTTTAACGGTGATTATAGCAATCCTGCTGTCGGCTTTGATGATGAAGAAAAAACGGTTTGTTTGTGGCTCCATTTCTGTATCGCTGCACACTAAAATTGGTATTTTGGTTTGTTTTGTGGAGAAGTTTTCAATCAAAGAAAATTTTCTGTAATTTCAAAGATATCACTAATGCTTCTGCTCAGAACAATCATCACGCCCCTTTGTACAAAAGGCAAACACTTAATTTACATCTTACGGCTTATTACAGCTGTTGCAAGAAGTAAACGTCACTACCTTCTTCTTTTTGGCTTTAATCCACAATTTTTCCAAACATAAATCTGAAATGCAACAGATGGACAACATTCATCCAGCCTAATCAAAACCTGATCAAACATGAGCCCACTGTTCATCAGTCTGTGTTCGACTCGCAGCCACAACCTGCCCTTAATTCTCACCCTCATCTTCAGCTTTAACCACAAACATAACCCCGCCGGTTCCACTGACCATATGCACCACCTCCGGGTAGATGGGCTCTGTGATGACATTCCTGTTGTGGGTGATGTACTCCACCATTTCGCTCAGCGCCGCCCGCTTCACTTCCTTCCATTTCAGGTCGCTCAGCGGGTCGGACAGGAAGTCGAAGAGAACGCAGCACTGTCGTAGCTTCTGGATGAAGAGCTTCTCCTGCTCTGCGGGGGCCACATCTGAGGAGGAGACAAGAAAAAGCGAGGCGGGTGAGGGGAAGAAAAAAGTCCAGGGACAACCGAAGAAGAGTTGAATGCGTAACAAGGCCACACAGTGTGATGAAATAAGGCGGTAGAGAATATGGGAGAATGTTCAAAGAGTGAGGGGTCACATGAGAAAGGAGGGGGGGCGGCTTAACTGTCAAGAGTGACAGTTAAAACAGCGACGTGATAGAAAAAGGAAATACAAGGCAGAGGGAGAGTGACGAAGACCGGCAAATGAGTCATTTAGGCTAAAGTGCATTGAGAGAAAGGCTGAGATGGTTGGAGCCCAGCGGGAAGGTAACAACAGAGCAGAGTGGAGGAGCAAAGACACAATGGAGAGGAGGATGAAGGACTCGGGAACTAGGTGAATGGTCACCGGCTAGTATTTGACACAGCACAGCCAACTGGAAGAAGAAAAAAGAAAAGATATTTATATAAAAAGGAATCCTAGCTATTTAAGTCTGTCATTATATTTGTCCGTGGTGGTTTGAGGACTTCCTGATTCGCTTCATTTCCACCCGAGCATTCGAGGGGACAGGCCTGTAAACAAACAATCTCTGCTCGACATAACAACACGGAGAGGAAACTTTAAATTCCTACCTGCTCGTGTGGTGCTGCGAGAACACACAGTGACACCATAATTATGTAGTTACGCGACCCAACTTTGATGTAGCGCGTCTCTCTTTATGATGTTTGGAGAATCTACTCATTACCCTCAGCTACCCGAGGAACCACCATTAAGGCACGGTTTAATTATTTAAAAAATGAAATCAGGAACCGGACATCTAAAAACACAGAACGGTCGACACCAGTCGTTCATTTGTCACGGCACTGACTAACACCGGGCAGTTAGCTTAGCTTAGCATTAAGGCCTTAAAAAGAAGCAGCAAGGTAGCAAACTGCTAAAACATGACACCTCGCCTTGTCCCAGAACTGGGCCAGCCCAGCTGCTTGCACTGCTTCCAGCCTTTAAGCTAAGATAAACGGCTGCTGGTTGTACATGACAGATATGGAAGTCATATTAGTCTTTTCATCTGGGACCCAACTCTGTGCAAGAAAGGAAATCAGCACATTTATCAAAAGGCCAGTGAAGGCAATCATCTGATACTGATTTCCATTTGTGCAACTTTTATTTTCTTATGAAAAGAGTCGCAGAGCAAACTGCGGAGCCGGTGCCAAACTTTTGTCAGCGTGGTTCTTTCGAGTGTGTAGTGGTGTATAGTAAAATGCAAATAAGGCGTTAAAGAGTTAGAAATTACATTTCACAATAGTCTCCGCTTCCCTTTTTTTAGATTAGATAACTCCCCCTCAAATAACAGTCGTTTATTTAAAAGATTGTTATCGCGAGTTTCTTCCCTGACTGACCTGATCTAAATGTGATTCAGCTGCAGCTGCAATATAATAGGCAAATTCATAATGTCACCAAACTCAGGTGCGGGTTAATTTAACTGACAGAGGCAGCTGCATGCAAGCGTCAGTAAAATGTCTGTCGCGTCAAGATGCTCTCGTTTTGGTTTATAAAAACAGTTGGTTAGTCCGCTAAACTCATTTAAGCTTCCATCGCCGTCTCTGCTGGTGACCTACGTGCTGAGGCTGACAGACGGCGAGGTTAGGAAGAAGTTATAGCGCTCACTGCCCACACGAATGCGCACGGCTCGACACCTACAGCAGCTTTGCGTGAGGACTTTGCAATCAGACAGGCCTCTTAAGGACAGGTATTCTTGGACATTCAATCCCATGGTTACAATGTAAGGTTCAATCCTAACCTGTAAAAATACACACACAGAACGTGCATTGTTTATAGCAGCAAATCTCAAAAAGTCATACCAGAGCTGCAAAAGCTATGCTTCCTATACCCCATAATTACTAATCAGTGAAGGGTGTGGTGTTAACAATGGGCTGGCACTGAGGCCCGGAGGCTGTCTGCACACGATGAGGATGTGAGATTAGACCAGATATATACATACACACACACACACACACACACACACAATACGTCAAAAGGGAAATAAAATAAATGAATCCCATCCGTCTCCTATGGCTGTACTGTAACCTGTGGACAGCTTCAATTACAGGGATAAGCAAATCAAGCTGTGGGAGAAATCAGGATTTATGAACATGGCGCCGGGTTCAAATAAGGAAAAACGGATAAATAATAACCAGTTGATGAAGGCAAACAGAGCACTGCAAACATGCTATGTGAAGCAGAAATGTGTATTTAAAAAAAACAAAACACACATTATTCTGAGATTAATTCATTTGGTCTGTGTGTTGTGCTGCCGCCTTCCTCTCTGTTTTAATCAGACTCAGTAAAGCCCAATTAAACAAACCGCCAGAAGATTATCACCCAGTTCAGACGTGCAGGTGTGCAACGAGAAGGAGAACCCCGCAGGAAAGACTAAAAATTCGTTCATGCTCTCATTTCAAGGAAGGTACACAAAGAGTGACAGAAGGCCATAGCGCAAAACAGAGAAGGGTGCACACACACATACAAACACAAACACACAAGCGCTCGACATTCTTGCAAACAGGCAGATTCGAGGTAAGAAGAGAGATATCCTATTCAGACATAATGGAGACCTGGCTCGGATGCGCACACGCACACGCACACGCACACACACACACACACGCACACACACACACACACACTTCTGCAGTGTCAGTTTCAAGTCGGCAAATTTATCTTGATGACAGCGAGAGGTTGGGAATTCCAGGGGAGAGAGGGTAAGTGTGCGAGCTGCCATTATCGGCCATTTCCATAAAGATCTGACCGCCAAGAGCGGCGTCACTGTCACAATAGGAAAACACAGCGAGAGCCAGCACTCCTGATTAAAAACACATAAGAGAGAGAGAGAGAGAGAGAGACAGAGAGAGCGGCTGCTTGGAAGAGATTTATCATTTTTATGATGTAGTCAAGATCAGATAAGACTCATCTCCAGTGTGGTTTCAGAATGAGGCCTGTTGGGTGAACTGAGGTGCACCAGACGACTGGAGCGCCAACAGTAAAAAAGGAGGAGGATTAGATTACCATTTATTTACTTCCATCTCTCTCCTTTGACATAAGCTTTGTGTTTCTAACATATTTTGTAATGTGTGCTAGTTAGCACTGGGACATGAAGCCGAACTGGAATGTGTTGCCATGCCTCGCACCCCTGACCCCGTCAGACTCGCTCCTATTACATAAGTCTGCCTGCCTGCCTGCCTGCCTGCCTGCGTCGTTAGAAAGTTTCTGTACACTCCTAAAATACCCAAGCGGGTTGTTGTGTAACAGATAAAGAGCCAGTTGTTGTGATCCTAAAATTGATGTTAACCACCTCTATTAATGTAACTAACAGAAGCTTTAGGAGGATGCACGCGAATATCGTGTCTCGTGGAAAACAGAGGAAGATTTATCTTAATTGCCCCCCCCTCCCTCTCTGTTCAAAACAACAATAATAAATAACTGGAGTCACACTGGAACCACAGTTTCTACTTTTTCTTTGTAAATGGGTCAAATGAACAGCTGCTGGTCTGGAGTTAGGACCGCTTTATCGACAGTATGTTATGATCAATGTAAACATTGACTGATTACTATTTATAGTGCAGAGGCGCAGCGTGCTTGCAGGTTTCGAAGGCATATGAGCGACTAGGTTGGACATTCATTCATTCATTCATTCATTCATTCATTGGAGGTAGCTTTGGTAAGCGACGCCTAAGAATGCACCCAGGATACGAGCAGTGGAGCAAAGTTCACGGATTATTGCCCAGGTGTTATTTGGGAATGGTCAGATGGTAGGGCGTGCATCATTGCACTGCAATTTGCAGGCTCCCTTGTGACTAATAATGCAGTATTTAGTTATTAGGACGATGCCTTGCATCTCAAAGAACACGGAGAAAAAAAAAGAAATTCAGAGACTCGGTTCACACTCTGTGCAACAATTCATCCACGGTGACTCATTTAGTCTCCTGAAATTTCTGATAACTCGAACGCGGCTATAAATACAGGCGGGTATGAATGGCAGGCAATGGTGGGATGTGGATTCTGAAGCTCAGAAAATGTGTATAAACCTAACAAACCAGTCTAATACGTGTGCATGCACCAAAAGGAACAACACTTTTGTTATTGGTTTGGTAGTTGTTTCAGTTTCCCCGTGCGCCGAATCGAACGTGAGAAGGGGGAAGCGAAAACCTCTCGTAGGTGATCACTCAAACATTCAATTCTGTTCCAGCTGAAACCCAGACACAATGTGGACTCTATACGACACGTTTGGTCTGAATGATAGAGACAAACAAAGAGAGGAAAGAGAAAGAAGAGAGTCTTGATTGTCCCCCTCCTCCTCCCATCCCCTCTTTCTCCTCCTCCCCAAACACTGAGTTGTCATTCAAGGCAGTCGCCTCTGTGGCTCAATAGAGTGTAATCAATAATCGCCCGAGGCTTCATCTAACGCCGGGCTGCACCCGAGTACAGTGCTAACACAGGCTGGGCCTTTCAAACATGACTGAGTACATTGTACACACATTATGAGAGAGGCCGAGCCCGATGCTGTAATCCTAAAACATGACTGCTATGCTCTGACTTAAAAAAATATATATGTTGATACATAATTAGGATGTAGTTTCCTTGCCTAAGCATGCCCATGACATGACAGGAGGGTATATACAAGAGGGGGGGAAAGGGTGGGGAGGTGGGCTGCTGCTTGCTGCAGAGCTGTGGCTGTCTCCAGCCTACACACTGTGACCAATGTGTGCTCAGATGAACCGGAGGGTGACAGAGGAGGAGGCCGAGATGTGAGCTTCTCCTTCCCTTCCCTTCCTTCACATGCTGGAGATGAATAAACGTTTTAAGAGTCACAAACACACATAACTAAAAAGGAGAAGACCCTTCCCTGGGCTATGACCTCACTTCCTTTGACATCACTAGCTTTGGCGGGGGGATGGGCAGAGATAGAGAGAGAGAGAGCAGCTAGCTAGTAAAACCAGATTTTTTTTTTATGTAGCTGATGGCGATACAAACATGGCGAACACTTAGCAAGCCCGCGGTTGTCTTTCAAAACGAGCCGTTTCTCCCCATCCCAAAAAAAAAACCACAGACACAATTATCTCATCTCAGACGTGTGAATGCTGACTAACCAGGCAGTAACCAGTGGAGGGGAACAGCAACACACTCTCCTCTCCTCTCTCCTTAATTCCCCGGGACAATACAGGGAGAATAATTTGTCCTTACGTACCTCTGAAGTGCATAAGAGCCACCGGCTGAAAAGGCCCATTGGAATTAGGTGCATCCACAACCATCCTGTCTCCAGATTTATTGCATGTCAACATCTAAACCTCAACCAGGAAGGCGATCCACTCAGGGCGAGAGGCCAGCCTCCATTTTAGCACAAAAGCAGATCAGAAAATGAAGCTCCTCCGCTGCTGGAGGGAACTGGCTAGTTAGTGACGTAAGCAGTGAAGGAGGCGCCTGATTGGAGCAATCGAGGCAACGGCTGCTACGGGAGGCGGGTTGTGATTGGCTGAGAGGAGGCACAAGGGGCGGGACATGCGTTGGAATTTTTTTTTTTTCTTTCTTTCTCCTCCTTCTCACTCAGTGACGCGCTGTGAGGCAGGCCCTGCCACAGATCTGAGATCAGATTGATTTAAGCCTGCAGTTTAACCACTAGCAGGGTTTTTTCAGCGTCATCTGACTTAGGATAAGCAGCTGGAAATAACTTACTCTGAGTGTGCTCAGAGAGAGAGAGAGGCCCTGGCTGAATCTTCAAAGTCTTTCATTGTTTCTTCCTGTCATCTCTGCTTGGTTCTTTATCAAAGAGAGGTGGCAGAGTGGGTCAGAGGGGGGCCCTCAAATCTTTGGATTCAATGAGGAACAGAAGGAGACAGGAAGAAACCACACAAGGGGCTGAGGACGAGACTGTCAGGGGCTCAAACTCCAGAGCGCTCCAGCAAGAAAAAACAGAGAAATCCTATAAGGAAGCTGCGGTGTGATTATTCCCTACACGAGATGAAAGACTGTGTAAATGTATCATGTTGTATACCCAGTCCTGTTGAAGTCTAAAAAGATATAACATACTTTGTACTCTCCAATAAGCTACTATCTTCAGTTTCTCTACATCAGGGATGTCCAAAGTATGGCCCGGGGGCTAATCACGGCCCGCGTTTAGATTTCATGTGGCCCGAAGCTTCATTTTTATAATATATTATTTATGGCCTGCTAGGATTGTCAGATACTATATGGCTGGAAGATTTAAAGACAAAATATGAATGATTTTGTTAAAGACAAGAGCAAGAGTGATATGTTTTAAACTTAAATGTTAACAGACTTTGCATTACTCATAATAAGTCATGTTTAAAATGAGGTTAAGATTTGTATTAACTTCATGTCAAGTTTAACACGTTCCATACAATTTATTCTTTGTTATCTGACAGAAAGGAAGAACTGGTTTTTAGATTTGTTCATGTCTGATTGGTTTAGGTTTGGTGACACTGTCATTCAAAAAAAAAGAAAAAAAAAAAGATAGTTATGACAATGAAAACAAAATTGTTAAAGAACTGTGCATTTGTATGTAACTTTTATTGGTAATTTATCATTTTTAAATGTTAGTATTGCCCCCCGGGCATCTTCACATTGTCAAATCTGGCCCTCTTTAAAAAAATTTGGACACCCCTGCTCTACATATTTTCCGATAGGGTTTTATGATAGGGTTCACACACTTTTAAGGGCAATGGCAGAATTCATAGTGGTGTACATGTGCTTAACAAAATGAGCAGTAAACAGGAAATGAAAGCAGGAGGACAGAAAATTGAATGCACAGACACACAACGCAGGAAACTGCTGCAGCTCCAAGCAGCATTTTGCTGCCTTTCTGAAAGTTTGTCTGGTGACTAATCATCATCGTCATGCAACTTGAATATAACACATCACTCTTTCAATGATATAGTTGTACAGTATTGTGTAGTTATATAGTTTAGGCTAACTCTTTAGTGAATAATTATTTCAGGACTCCGTACACCAGATTAAGTCCAACTCCAAGGCAAAATCTGCATTTCGTCTTTGCATAATGAAGCGGTTTTTCCTCGTTTCATGTGATTTATCAGAAGACGCACGGAGTGAAACCACATTCACACCACAAGGCCAACTGGGTTTTCAAAACATCGGGGTTAGGCACCATGTTCACAGTCATTTCACAGCCATTTAATAACAAAGGCACTGCGCTGTTTTCCAACAATGAACAAAGTCAGATAATTATCTAACAGCTAATTAGTCCACATATGAGGAGGGCGTGATTTACGGTATGTCATGTTACAGTTTTCCTACCACTTAGGAAACTTCTTTATTGTCACATGCACAACTATTACAGTGAAGCAGTATTTGGCAATAAAATGCTCAAACAATATGTATAAATAGACTTACTTACTACATAAGACATAAAGTAGGGCAGAAGTTATGCACTAATAATACATATAGTAATATAAATATATTGTGGTGGTTATACATCTTGTAAACAGGTAGTATGCAGGTATAAACACTAGTAAAAATATATATAAATGGCGATGTCAACAGCAGTAAGTGACAGTAGTATAAAAATAAAGTGTTCACCATCTGTATCAGTCATACTAATGATCTTGAGAGCTCAAAAGTGCTCCAATCCTAGTAAAATTTAAAGTTTGAATGCATATGTAATTATAAAACTACATAACATTTATTTCACGTGATCCAAAAGTATACTTCTTGGCAGGTACTTTCAGGCCAAGTAATAACTTCATTGCAGACCGTGTTTATTCTCATTGTTTCTTACTTTTGTGTATTTATAACCTACATGAAAAATGACCAGTTGACGTTTCTCTACACTGAGGAATACTCTGACGGTGCATCAATGAGAACAAGGAAAGCAGGAGAGGAGGGGAAGGGAGGAAGGCCGAGTGTATCACTAAGCAGTTCTCTCTCTTGGCATTCTGTCACTGAGGGGCCAAAGCCTCTCCAAGAGGTGCCATTACATTCCATAGCCATGACAACGGGCGGCGGTATTTTCTGAAAGCTGCCACTTACTTCCTACTGGTTGGACAGACCAGGTAGGTGTACACAGAGTGTGTACAGGTCCACCCAACTACCTATTACATGTTTCTATTTGTCAACAAATCCAACATTAACTGATCCTACAAGTACTATGTGTGTAGTGTTATATATATTATTCCTCCACACTGTTGCACTGACATGTTCCTTCATTACCATGAACACAGACAGCGCAGCTTATTTTGAGTCAGGCTCACACACACCATGCTGACTGCTGTAAATATTCAGTGACATGCCAAATGTGTATTATTCTGCAGTCTTCTTAAAAATGAAATGTACATTGTAACCCGATGAAACATAATTTTGCAGCTGAGTGCCACAGACAGGGTAGGGAAGTCAGAAAGTTTTGACAGCTGGACTAACACACTTTTAGTTTGGGCATTTTCAAGGGATATGTTGACAATAAGAAAAAATACAGAAAACAGAGTATCATATGGCAAGAACTTAATCCAAATAAAGAACCAGAAATGATATTAAAATACAGTGACAATCTCAACATTTGTGAACGTTGCCGAGTTGGGCAAGGAAACAACAAAGCTCCCATTTTCAGCCAGAAGATGGCAGCACAGGTTGGATCATTAGTGCAAGAACTATCTGTAACACAAGCCCATCACTAAATGTTTTACTAACACTTGGAACAACACACTGTTTACCCTTCTTCATCAAACATGCATTGTTGCAACACTGACAAAATTTTGTCCGGTCCATCAAGTAAGTCAACTGTGATCGATGTGATATTTCAGACGAAAGAGTGAGAAGTAATGTCTCACATTTGATCGACAATCGAGATATTTGTGAGATTTCGTTTGATACTGTCACATCAACATTTATAGGCCTGCATTTGCTCTCTCTCTCTCTCTCTCTCACACAGACACACACTGATACGGAGAGAAGCCTGTGGCGTTGAGTCAATTGAGTGAATATTTATGTCTCATTCAGTATCGTCCTGACCTCTCTTGTATTTGGTCTGTGCCCTGATTCTGGTCTCACAGTGCTGAGATGTGATATTTTTTTAGTTGTTTTCTCTGTAGTTATATTTTGAGGACCTAAGCTAGCAGCAGTTATTTATTTGTGTCATGCACACACAAGTGTTGAGCTCATATCAGCACCAAATAAATCTTGGTGAAAGGGATGAAGCCACGTTTTGCACTTACACTTAAAGATTTATTTATCCTCTCTAGAGGAGGATCAGAAATAAAAATCTGTCCAACAAGCTCTCTAAAACACAACTTAATTTACTTTACCTAAATGACAACATGCAAAGCCTTTCCTCTTCAGAAAGATTCAAAGTATATATGTGTCTATAACTATAAGTATTGTACCTGAATGTAACTGTAAATTCACACTAGGCTCCATATTATAGTTGTTTTTTATGTATATGAGACAACATGTTTGTGATTTAGGCTTATACCATACAACAACAGATCTTATTTCTTATATATAATGAACTACTGCCACAAATGTTGCACTGGAACCTGTTTTAAAGGGGTTTTAAAAGTAAGTTAGTCATACAAAAGTTAAAGTTTTCATGGATGCCCAGGCAAAACAAAAATATATTTCTGGTGAGCTGGTATCCAAATTTGGATTGTTTTTTTTATTATTATTTGATTACTGTGCTGATTTTTCAATTAAACAATGAACTGTTTGGACTATATAATATCAGAAAACTGTGAAACATGCCAATTACGATTTCATTAGATCCAATGTGATGTCCTCAAATGTCTTGTTTTTCAGTAGAATGATATCTAATAGAGAAGGCAGAACATCCTCACTTTGGATAAGCTGAAACTAGTTTATATTTGGCATGTTTGCTTTTAAAATTACTTTTTAAAAAAATACATCATCAAAAATGAAATATTTTTTCTAATTAAAAAGACAGATAAGACAAATAAAAAAGAAGATACATTACATCAGATACTAAGATATATGACAGACAACTACAGCACAGCACAGTCACCTGTAGTCAGCAGGAGGGTGACTAAGCAAGTTATCTGAACTGTAGAGCCTAAAATCACACAGCAGTCCTTGAACTGTCAGGAGTGTAATTTGTGATGATATTCAAGAATCTGTCTGTTGCTGCATATTTCTTCAGGTGTGAATGGTCAGGGGGGTTATTTTCTCATTCGTCCCCTCAAATTATTCTTCTCAAATCTCACAGAATAAAAACATTTCATCAAATAAAACAAAGCTCATTATGTTTTTCTTTTTGATTAATCGTCACACGTTGCCAACTAGTGGCCACGTCTCCCTTAAACTTGCAAATCCTCTGGACTGTACACTTCCATTGTTCCTCCGTAGTGTCACCCAGCTCATCCAGGTATGAGAACAAAGCATAGCTCGGTATAGTTTACAGGAAACCACTTAGGCCAGATCCTGCCTGTAATGTGGTGCGTAAACAAAGAAGCCATGAAAGATTGATGTAAATGTTCAAACCTCAACCGCAATGTCTCGTTTCGGAATCAGCATTAGTGTGATTCAACAATCAACACGGTAAATTAGATTAAACCAGGTAGCTCGCTATAGTTAGGTTACGGTTAGTTTGCTGATCGGTGATAACTAAAATAAACTTTGAAACTAGTCAGTGCAGTATGGATTTAAGTATTTATAGGACTCTTAAGATGTCTGATGCTCCAATATATGTCAGAGTTTATTGGCTGATTTGAGTTTTTATTAGTTGACCCATATTCCACCACTGTCTTCTGGTCACCTGTCCATGCAGTCTGGGTCAGGGTTACCTTACATCAAGGAGCCCTCCGGGGTAATATCTGTTTCTTTCAGGTACGGCTGCAGATGCAGCTGATTGCACATCATTTGCATTACAGATAAAGCTGATGGGCAGTCTGCTTAGCTATAAATTATGTAGCATGCATGAACCTCAAGGTTAAAAAGGCGGTTATGAAGATCCACTAAGGCTATGAATTGTTAATATGATTCCCTTCATCCAAATAGGCCAAACATGCAATCATAGATAAAGGTCATCTAGCATTTTCCAGAATAAGCTTGTCTATGTAAATGAGGTATTACAGAGGAGGGAAATGTCGTGGAGTTGCATTTGAAGAAAAAAGTGATCGCTTCTGAAGGAGACACTGCATATGGAGGGAGGCATACCTGCCAGTGCATGTAGTTTATGCAGCTCTCTGTTAGCACTGAGAGGGAAAAGGGAAGTGCTGAACCTCTTCTCTCTCTTCACGGCTGAGTGTGACCCTGGTTGCTTCACTCTCATCAGCTGAGTTGCAGGAGGTACTTTCTTATTGGAGCCCTGCAGAAACAAGAGTTGCAGAGGAAGGGCTCCCGTTACTGGAGCAAGGTAGGGCAAGGTAGTTCCTGCCCTGAAGGAAATGGCACAGGAATCACTATACTCAAGTGTCAGTATGGAGCTCATGGAAAGGAAAGGAGAGGAGCAAGGAGAGGAGAGGAGAGGACAGGAGAGGACAGGAGAAGAGAGGAGAGGAGAGGAGAAGGGGTGAGGGCGTTGTGGTTAAGGGTCAAGTTCCTTTCCGAATCAGATCAGGTGATTCTCAGTGAAGCAACCTGATCACAGTTGGTGGTGTACTGTACTGCATCTGCTGACAGAGTTCAGGATGGACCTCAGTGGACAGAATAAATGAGCACAGATAGAGCTGATAGTGCTGTCAATGGGAACAAACAGCAGGCCCAGCAATCAATCAATCAGGTCTCTTCCATTCTCACTGTACTCACTATACTCAACATCACTGATGCACATCAGAAATGATGAGGACAAAAATAGCTGCTACAAAGCCTTGTGTTATACTCAGAGGCCAAACTGAGTCACGGTGGGGAGAACGAGGGATTGAATGTGAGTATTTTCAGAGAAAATAAAGTCATAAGATCGGGCTGAGAGGTCACATGAGCAACTTTGCCTTCATTTCATCAGGACAAAAGATACTTCAAAACAAATGTATGAATACAGAGTTTTGAGGGCTTGTGTAAAATATGTATGTAATATTCAAGCATGTGATACATTTAACTAAAAAACAAACCAACACAAAAGGCTAAATGAACTAAACAACAGTCAAAAACAGCTTGTGCCCCAATACAAACACCCCTATTAGAACAAATAAGAATGTTATTTATTGTATTATCCTGGATTATCACACTCTGTGCTGCTTCATGTATGTTGTTTCTACATGCTGGTAAAGCCTGTTTTGCATATTTTCTCTAAAGTAGCCAATGCATGTCCTTTCTGCACAGTGCAAAGTTCAAAAGTACTTACATCTTTGTCATCTGCAGGCCCATTTTTACTTCCAGATTTTTTAGATCTTCCAGATTTGGAGGATTCCTAAAGAGTGAGGAATCAATACAACAAAATGAAACACAGCACAACACAGTTATATGATGCTAACATTTCATATAAAATGTTCAATATGCACTTTACCTTTTCTTTCTTGCTCTTGTGAGGCATACTGAGAAGGGAAACCCCGGTGTCAGCAGGTCGGCGGTGAAACTGTGGTCACACACTAACAGCAGATGCCTGGTTAACACGTCTGTACACACTGATGTGGCTCTCACGACTGACCATCCAAACACCATGTGACCGAGTCCGAACCACAACAAGGTGTCATCCTACTTCCGCGGCGGCTGCAAACCACAACTCACGCGCTGTTAAGAGGATATAGTTCATAACTGAGGAAAATACCGATTATATTCGCTGTCAACGTCCAACTTACTGCAGCCGTGCCTGCACTTTATGGTACCCGCTGTATCCTCCAGCCCAGGGACGTGTGTCCTTTGCCGGTTGTAATATTTGGTGAGTGCCACAAGGGGGTAGTGTTGTATGTAGAAAGGAGGAGGTAGAGAGACCTGCAAATGTGAGCGAGGGATTGACTCCATTCATTTATGTACACAGTATTTGTACCAAACACTTTGAAGTTACCCCAGAGGTACATACGAATGATACAAATGTTCATCTCTTTGAGAAGGTCCATTTTTCTATCTACATAATCACTTCTTGATATATTCTCATTCATTTTGTTTTGTATGTTTGTACGGACATACACTACTCACAGAAAGTTAGGGATGCCACTGAGCTTAGAGTGTCACAGAGTGTCATCAGCAGGTTGCAATAAGTCAATCTGTGAACAGCATGAGACGTCAAGTCAAGCTGTAAGGATACATGACAAATTACTGAGTCATTACATTTTTTTGTTGTACCACCGTTGTAATTTTTTGCTTCAATAAATTGTTTGAAATTAAAATATTACCATTGCATGCTTCTACTTAAATGCCCTTCATGATATAATATTACTGTAGCATAAACTTTTTGTGAGTAGTGTATTTATATCGCATGGTGGTGCAGCACTGTCACCTAAACTGGCAACTTGTCCAGGGTTTACACGCCTCTCACCCATGCCAGCTGGGATACAATCCTGAAAAGGATAAACAGTTATAGAAAATGGATGGATGGATGGATGGATGGATGGATGGACTTCTCAGCAACCTGCCAGGAGAGAAAAATGTCGATGTCAGGTGTGAGTAGATCACAACTCATGTAAAATTCAAGATGTTGTGTTCAGTCCTTCAACTGTTGCTCACAAACAGTATTTCAACAGTCTATATGTGCAGCTCATTGACAGTTTACTCACAGGTCTATGAAGGGAAACCAATTCAGAAGTATCTTAAACCTGCTTTATGTAAAAAAAAATAACCCAACTTCTTTTAAAACTTTCCCAAAACTTTTAAAACAGGGTATGCCTCAAACTAGGCAGTGCAAATATGAATCAAGATTTTGTTACTGCATTGCCTATTTATTACGTCAAAAGTTTAACATTAAAAATAGATCACTCACCAGCTGCACAATCTCATCCAAATATATATATATATATATATATATATATATATATATATATATATATATATATATATATATATATATATATATTATTATGTTACTTTGTGAAAATCTAAGATGTCAATGGCTAGATGACAAGATTTCATTTTTGTCCTGACAGATTTGCCCTTTTTCCTATATTTAATGCTTTCAATATTATATTATTAGTTGCTTTTCAACTTAGCTACCTAGTTGTAACAGTACACCAGTACACTTTTTTTTTTATTTTTTTTTACAGCAAATAGTGTCTGGAGAAGAGATTCTCACATCTCCAATTACACTGAGAATAAAACAAATTATACAGTAACAAAATTGCAATGTAAAGATGACCCATAAGTGCAACATATAAATCCACATTCGATTTATTCCAGTGTGATCTCACTGGCTCCCTTAGTTGGTCTTTTTAGTATTGTTGTAATGCATCACTCAGTCCACATGGTGGCAGTGTTGCATGCTTTTAAACTTTGTTAAACATTCTCATGGTTTTCATTTACCTAAGCGCAGGTGTAGCCAGATCAATATTACAGGAAATCCTGTCATAAGAGACTACCATGCCATGTAACTTTGAAAGCACAAAATCAAATTTTCTTTTCAGTAAAACTGCATGAACTCATAAACCACCCACATGATCCATGAATGTCTTTATTTCTGCCTGTAGGTTGAAAGATTAATAAACTCCCACTTAATCCAGAGAGTTTGAACAACGCTTCACCTGTCCTGTCACACTTCTACACTCAGCACACATGTTGTACCTGTGATTAGAGAAGAAAGTACAGATTAACATGAGCAATGAATGCATGTGTGGGCTACAAAGAGAGTAGGATTGTTTTCTATTCTGGCTGTCGATGCAGTGCACTGGCGTGTATTGATCAGGTTGTGAGAATGTTCTGTTCTCTGAATCATTGTGTTTCCATCTCTCCCTCGGTCCACAGTCAGAGCTTCATCGTCAACATGGTGTTATTACTGGGTGATATGGCTCCCTTCATTTCCTGTCTCAAGAGCAGCAGTGAATGCAACAACATAGGGGAGGAAAAAAGGGGTTTGCTTTTTTGTGCGTGCATGTGTGCGTACATGGTTGGGAGGATGGATGGCTGCGCGAGACAGCACAATATGTCCATTCTTCTTCAAAGAAATGCAATAACTGAACTAGTATTTCATAGGCAGCTGGTGTACTGAAGAATATCAGTGATGTGAGGGAAGATTTCTACTATCTTTCAATAAATGAATCAAATATTTTTCCACATAAATCAGTTTAATAGACTTTTCTTATTTATCAGCTTCAGCTTGAGAAATGTTCTCTTTTCCTGACTCTTCATTACCTTCGTCTTTTTTAGCTTGAACCTGATTTAAATTCTTTATTTTAAATTCTTCTTTTTGCTACAACGACTGAACCTATTTCACACCATTGCTGTGCAGCACAGTCAGTGAAGTGTGAGTTGCCATAACACCAGCGTGTTTTATGAGAAAGCTGTCCAAGCCAATGGGGCTAATGAGTGGGGCTGCTCAACAAGAGCTTGTTTACTTTTCCACGAGAGAGAAAGATGGATAACGGCGTGGAGAAATGGGCAGCATGTTGTGACGGAAGAAGATTGCTGGAGAGAACAAAGGAGAACCAACGGGTAGTAGAGGAAAGATGGCTTGGTTGACTGTAATCACTGGGTTGTAGCACAGGTGCACGATCCCCCATGATAAAAATAAATGTGTATCGATTGTGACACAATCTGTCACGCACAAGCTCGCACTTTGCGTGCCTGTCTGTTTACCTGCTTTCATCATGAAATATGAGCTGTATCGCACATCAATTTAGAGGGTAACTCGTGCTTTTCAAGATGATAAATCTGAACGATGTTAGTGATCCTCTGACTTAAGTGCCACTGACAGGTTGAAATTGCCACTTGTCAGTTTAGTTCATGGCAGAAAACATGTCAAACTGATGAATATCAGGGTGTAAAAACAAGTGAATGTGAGCAATGATATCAGAGGAACCTATTCTGGTAGTGTTTTGATTAAACAGTGCTCAACAATTACTTTTAAAAGTGGTTGACAGGTTTGCAACCAGGTTTCGGCTTTTGGTTGCCGAAAATGAAAATGTGCTGCCTCGTGTTGCCATTTTTGACAACTTTTAGGTAATTTCAGTACTATGCAGTTATACGTCTGCCTAATAACACTTAATAATAGTTTATTACAGTAACCAAACAAAATTCACTGTAGTTTGTGTTTTATCTTATCTAACAGAATTTGAATCTTTTACATGTTTTCGTGTCCACACTCAATAACTGCTATACAAAATTCCAGTAGTGCAGCTTCTTTCCTGATCTTCACAGATCTCTCAATGATGATGGATGGGTGCACATGCAGAATTATATGCAACAAATATTAAAAGCTTTTTTGAGGTGCACATTTTACTGTTTGGCGTCCATATTTTTGTATGTTAAGAAGCTATTGCCTATTATGCCACATAGCAACTATTAAACTGAACCAAAATTGAATACAACTCCATTCAAGCAAACCATACTGTGTAACATAAGCAATCAGTAGTGAATGTAGGTGTGGTTGCAGCAGCCTTTCAGGAGAGACTGAGACCAAGAGTAAAAGACAAGAGCCAAGAGGAAACCATCTTGAGATCATCAGAGCTTATAAAGGTTGCAAGCAGGTGACATCAATCAGTCAATGAGGTGAGAGGGGCCAAACTACCAGGAAGACCTGAGAGAAACAACAGAGGTATGCCAGCACAAAACACAGACTGTCTTAAAGCTTAGGACTACACTGATTGCAACAAAAAGGCCAAAAGTTGGTCGCCTACTTCTCAAACTTCTCAAGTGCTGTTAAGCCTGAGTTCATGAAATACCAAAAAAAGCTACATAATACAGAGTTGAAAAGTTTTGCTATTCTTAGATCACGCTCTGTCCATTGACTGCTGTTTTTGGAGGTGGAGAAACAGTTGACCAATCAGGGCTCAGAGTAGGAGGGGTTAAGCATGCTAACATCCGCTTGAGGTTGTCATTGTGCGCAAACCAAGTGGCAACCTCCATGAAAGTGCTAAAAACTGCAGTTCGTCGCTTGGAAACTGCAGTTGACAAAACAATCTGGCCTCAAGGACTATTTAAGAATTGCTTTAGAATTACTTTGTCAAACACAACAAATGGAGGAAAAATGTAAAAGAAGTAAAGCCATTTGTGTTACCAGCATGCTACTGTTAGCATAACATTTACATTAGCATGACTGCATCTCGACATGCTTCTGTTTAGCATGATGGAGCGCTCTCACTCTCACTGTGTACAGAGATAGCATCCTGGTGACCTCACCTTGTTCCAGCAGATGGTTTGCTAGATGAGGCTTGGTAGAACATCGTGTACGGCCTGCTTCAGGAACATCCTCCTCTGGGATTCAACTTTCCAGTTTCTCCAAGGTGACCTAATAGTCTTTCTGCCTGTAGCTACTTTCTTCAGTCATCTTGCTGTTTCATGTTAACTCTTCAGGATCTCACCTCATGTTTTGAAGCCTACAGCTCATGCTGCACCGGCTTCAACCTCTTTTACTCTCCCTCTGGGGTGCTCTTCAGATAACTCTTCCCTGGGCTCTACCCTTTGCATTGGATTTCCGCCTTTGTACTTTTATCATCCAGCCTGAAAGTATTAGGGTTGATTGTATATTTAAGCGTGTGTAGCTTTCATTTTGTAAAGTTGACACTCATCTTCCACTAAAATCTAAAGGCAGTACTTACACCAATTTTATTTGTATTGCCTGCAATAAAACAGAAAGTTTAAAAGGTTATATAAAACTCAGATTTATATGGACATAAATGACTGATTTAAGCAATGGGGAGAAACAACACTGACACTATTTCCAACTAATTAAACCTACACTGTACTAACTGTAAGTTACATTTTAAGCTGTTCAATGGACTCAAAATGTTTGTGTCATGAACATTTCATAGGTGTGTTATTCATAACTTCATCTTAGGTACATCCCTGTAGAGTGCAAGAAGTTAACAGAGAGAATATGAAGAAGATAAGGATCCTCGGAGTTGAAGTTTGTTTTGTCATGTCATTATGAGTTTCATTAAGAACAATTACGCCAACCATCCAGCTCTGAATCGGACATAATGGCTATTGATCGGCTGAGTTGTTACATTTTGTTTCACAAGACTCATCCCACCATATGAGCTTGTAAACGTCTCTCCAGAATCAGATTGTACATTCGGAGTCTGACCTTCTCGGTTGTTTCAGCACCAGAAAAAAAAAAAGTTAGAGACTCACAGAAAGCACTACAAGGTCTTTGTTGAGTTTAATTGTTGTGAGAAAGTCCAGATGTAGGTGGAAAATAAGACACAGATTTAGGTCATGAAAAGGATTCTGTGAAAACAAGAGCTCCAGCTTTCAGCTTCTCTCATCTCTCTCACGGAGTCTTTGCCTGGATTTTGGTAGGTCAGAAGGACCTGGGCTTAGGATACATATGCATACAAATGTGAGTACAACTAATATGTTTAACACTAACACTGCAAGAAGATACAGTAATGCAGATTT
This sequence comes from Miichthys miiuy, assembly GCA_036365135.1. Classification (NCBI taxonomy): domain Eukaryota; kingdom Metazoa; phylum Chordata; class Actinopteri; family Sciaenidae; genus Miichthys; species Miichthys miiuy. The sequence goes on along the minus strand of CM071615.1, from coordinate 16,339,261 downwards.
GTGTGACTTCAAATCTAGCTGTGAATCAAACACTGAATCTGCGTTGAATTAAATATTGTACTGAAACCTGAGATCTAAGCTTTGTCTCTGAGCCCTGAGCTGGGGCTGAGGTGATAATATGATTTGACTGCAGATATTTCTTGCCTCTTGCCTTTAAGTGCTCAAGACGAAAGCATGTCAGAGATTTCAGGAATGAAGAAAAGCCTGTAAGAGCTCTGTTGTCTGTCAGGTGGTTATGAAACATTATAAAAGGAACTGTCGTCGCACACATGTATTCCCCATCCGCTTGCGTACATATGCATGCACAAAACCATACACACATTTGAGTAGTGGCATTTGCAGGTGTATTTCATGATCACACATAGTAGAGCCACTTATGCTCGGCACCGCTTTTTAAAAGATTTGTTTAACATTGTGAAAAATATGCTTGCTGCTTTCTTGGCGTGTTCATGATGGCACTGCTTGGTCCACACACAACCCCTTATAAAACTACGAATTGTTGTTTTTAGACTTAAACAAGATATAACATGTTAATTAGTGAGCTTTAAAGGTGCTAATAAGCAGTTTGTCACCTTTATACAGAGCCAAGCAAGCTCTCCCCCCCATTGCTTCCTGCTAAGCTAAACCGAACAGCTTCTAGCTTTAGCTTTATTTTTGATGGACAGATATGTGGTCCACATTGTCATCTTATTCTCTCTTCTAATGTCCCAAAATGTTGAACCATCTCTATAAACCATAAAGGATAAGTGTGTATGACTTCAGTGTTGTTGCAGATGATAACTCTCTACACTCCCCTCTACTCTCACCGTCCTGTTCCAAGAAGAAACTACAGTGGCCACAAAAAACTGAAAAAAATAAATAATATATATATATATATATATATATATATATATATATATATATATATATATATATATATATATATATATATATATATATATATATATATATATATTGGGCTACAAAAACATGGTGTTGCAAGATTTCAGGTTGTTATACACAAATGGAAACATAGTGATGCTTAATTTATATATTCTGTAAAAAGGGCCTTCAACAGCTTTACGTCATCATTATAGTAGATCTCACCTCTAGCCCATGTTAATAAATCAGGTAAAAATGTAAATATGTCCAGCACTTCAGATGTTAACTTCTAATAAAGACTTGAATATTATACAAACAAGACTGAAAAGAAATGTCTTTTGCTTTTATAATAGCATCTGCACTCCTACGCATACCTGCATGGAGAGACACAGAGCAACTCATGCAACCACAACCATCAAACATATGTAATCCCTTTGACAAGCCCCAATTACTGTTCAGTGATATGTACAGGGTCAGGGTGAAGTCTCCACTCTGTAAGTTGCTCTATGCAGTACCTGCTGTCATCTGTTTGTGACTGGCTCTTTCTGTGGGAAGGAACTGACAGTCTGCAGCTACAGCTGTCAACACCGGTTTGTCAGATTTGGGTTATAATAAGGGAGAGTTTCCTCTCGTTCAGGAGTTTAGGTTCCTGTAGCAGAGCAGAACTGCTGCTGCAGCCGAGAGAAGAAATCACTTTTGTAGATGAAATCTGCAGACTCCTCCAGCACTGTGGGGGGCATGACAGCAATGTAACTGAATCCCCACTGTGTGGGGGTCGGACCTTTTCTTTTTGTCTTCACCTCTGTTACCTCCACAATAAAGTAGAAAAGGGGAGTGAAGAGGTCTGTCACAGCTGCAGCTGACACTACATTAAAGGAAGCAGTAGGGAGGGCAAGCGAGGAGGAGCAAGTTGCAGTGATTGATTGGTTAAACCTACTGCAACTCCTCACAGGACTTTTCTGTCTCTTCAGCTGTAAAGACAAAACCAAGTTCTTCAAAGATTACTCCACCGATTCAGCATTTGCGCCCATTATGATTGTCAAACTCACAAGATGGACAGTTAAAAAGCCAAATAATGTAGAAGAACCGGATGATTCATCTTTTTTTACTCCATACGTTCTTCTTTCTTGTCAAAACCTGCCATCTCCGTCACTCTCATCGCAACGCGACTGCCAGCAGTTTGGCTGGAGATTTGGTTGTGTTATTCTAGTCATGACTAGTGTAGGCTTGAGCTGCCAGCCTCAAGCAGAGATAAGAAGTGAACTTCAGATGCCTGGTAAAGCTTGCGTTCTAACCTCACACCCCAGATTTGTTTTCATTTTAAACCTTGTAGTCTTCAGATCCAACCAATGTTATTGATGGAGTTCCTCCTCGAGGAATTCTGATTTTTGGACGAAAGGTTGATAGAGCAGAGCTTGTGACAGGTTAAGGCAAACCGAAATAAACTAGTTTGTGCGATGTCTTGTACAAATACATCTAAAGGCAAAAGTGTGTTATCTGTTCCAAACAGCCACAGTCGAAGGCGGGATGAAAAGCCTGTCGTTCCAGAGACGGCATAGATGCGATAAAGGAAACAATTCATAGTGTTTCACACATTTATACATACGAAAAGTGAAAGAAGCAGTTGCGTGAAGAAGTGTTTGATAGAGAAGTTGAAGCTCAGTCAACTCTCTCATTACTGCACACCCGGACAATCACTGCACACTTGTAGAATTGTCGGTTTTGAAAAAAGACAAAGTCTCTTCAGAAACACGTGGGTGGAGAGAGTTTTAGATGTTCGGCCATGCAGCAATCATTCAAACTACGGTTGACACTTTCTGATGCTTTAACAGTTCTTAAACTTGTTCTACGGTCTGAAGCCTGAGAAGCAACACGAGCATCCGCATGAAGAGAAAGTCTTATTTCTATGTAGAAATATTTACATATTTACACAGGAGAAACTGAAATTTCCACTGCCAGTCACTTTCCTCAATATAGCTTGTAATAGTAGTCCACAGCAGCATGTTAAAAGGTATCTTTTATCTTAGCAATAATATAACAAATGATTGAGGAACTAGTTTTATGATGGGAGCTTTTAAAGATGTCCGTTTCCTTGCCTACACCACATTTCATTAGCGATTGAGTGCTTCTGAAATGAGTTAAAGCTTTTTCTAACGTCAGTCAGTGGTCACTGTGACCTCTCTCTTCCACACCTCTATCTCGTCTTTTCTAGCTCTCGTTCCCATTCACATTTCTTCATCCTATCTCCTCCTCATTCTACCCTCTGCATTCTCTTGAAGCCTCGGCTCAGTTCCTCTCTGCTGGGGAGTTACTCAGGTCAGAAAACGAGACAGCTGCCCGGGCTAATCTGGGGAATACATGCAGCTGTAGACCGAGACAGAGGTTGACAGAAAGGCCAGCTTTTCCACGATGATAAAAGGCTGTGCTCGTGTCTCAAATCAGATATCATCCAACTTGACCTATAAAAGTACTGCACGGCTACAGAAAAAGAAATGCAGCTTCATGTCTGGAGCGGTTCCATCGCTGAAAAAAAAAGTTCAAAATCAGCCAGCAGAAGCAGGAATTTAAATTTGACATTAGAGCCTCAGAGTGATGAAAAAGTTGATGCTTCTTATTGGCAGTTTTGAAGATAGAACATCAACAGAGGAATAAATAATATTGGACAAATCATGTGTGTAAATAAACAGCTTTTTGAATAATTACATAACTGCACGTTAGTGTGTGTGGGAGTTACAGCTAAGGAGGGTCTTATTATTTCACACTTTTTTCATTGCAATGAAATTCTCAGTGTCTCAGTTCAAGGCAGAAATGTAAAATGTGATTCTTGCCAGGTATGATTTTGTCTAAGTAGGCCTTAATGAGGTATTTCGAAATGTGCAAAAACCCAGACTTTTGGTTTTGCCACACTAATTAATCTCACTGGTACTTTGCAGGCATTTATAACAAATATAGAAATTACTTAACCATTTTATTTCACCCCATGGTTGTATGGCAGCACATTACAGAGACAGCAAGTTAGGATGAAATTTATTTTTCTGGCAAAAAAAAAAATCAGTGGAGGATGTCTGTTGCCCTTTAGGCTGAGAAATGTTCTTATTGCTGCTTGCGAGTGTGTTTTGTTTGTTTGTTTGCTTTTGTGTGTGTGTGTGTGTGTGTGTGTGTGTGTGTGTGTGTGTGTGTGTGTGAGCACAACTCGGCTGGAGGCAGACACCAGATTTTCAGGACAGCAGAATATTTTGTCCTAAAAGTTGACTGTGTATGGTTTATAGGAAGAAAATACACTTTCTTAAGTAATAATACACAATATACAATAATAATATACATACTGTAAATGTGTCCAGTTATTATTAGCCATATTACCAGTGTCCGTCGGTCAGGCCACTACTTTGCTCCAGATTAAAATATCTCAACATTGACCGGATGTGTTGGCATAAAAGTTTGCGCAGACATCCATTGCTATCAAATGATTAAACTCAGTAACTTTGGTGATCCAGTGACTTTTCTCTAGCACCACCATAAGGTTGACATTTGCGTTTTTTGAGTGAAATTTCTCAGGTTATTGGATTGATTGCCATAAAATTTGTGTTCCCTTCAGAATGAATAGTAATACTTCACCTTTTCATCTAGCACCGCCATCAGGTCAAAATTTGAAATTTACTGAAGATCTAATATCATTCCCTTCAGCTGTACTTTAGGTTTAGTTCTAATTAGCAAATGTTAGCAAATGTGCTAACACAAGAACATGATGTTGATAAACATTATTCCAAAATGTCTGAATTGTCATAGTGAGCATGTTAGCAAGACATTAGCACTTAGTTTAAAGTACAACAGGTCAACAGGAAGTTAGCCGACTCAACCACCTCGGATGAAAAAAGGACTCTAGTGAACATGCTGTGTGTGTGTAGTGTAGGGAGTCTGCAGCAGTTTTTTGGTGTGTGTGCCCTGTGAGCAACTTTTATAGGAATGAATGAGATGGTATCTTTCATTGGTACCCTGTTCAAGTACAGGCTACAGAGCCAATAGCTAGGATATAGATCCTTTGTCATATTCCTTAACGCATACAGTATGCTGTAATATGAGTGTTTCAGATATAAAACTATAAAATGTTGAAATATATATAGCATTGTTGTGAATTTCATTTGACAAAACTGCTGCATTTTCTTTAGCCCTGCAGCAGCTTTTTAAAGGAGCAAGAGCTATGAAGTATTTATTGGAGCTGTCACTGGACAGCATAGAAGGCTCGCTGTGGTTAGGTTATCCACTCAGCAGTGCAGATGCATCCCAACACTGATGCTATAAGCCCCGCTGTAACTGAATCCAAGCTGCAACTGAAGCAGCTTTTACCAGCATCCATACAGACTAATCCATAGTGAAGACCGACATAAAAGAGGACATTAAAACACCAAACAACACTTTGTATTCCATCATCTCTAATCAAGGGTTCTTCACTTGTCGGGAAATCATATACAGCATAGATAGAAAACCAAGGTTAAACTCAACAAATGAACATCCCTATAATATATTGTTAAGAATGTATTTAAGGGGGATTCTAATACAATAACCATTGTAAAAAATATTGTTAGGTTTTAGTATGAGACTTCATTGCAGATCTTCTCTTCAGAGTGTGAATGATTAATAACATTTTCCTCCTTATTGCAGAATCTTTTCTTGTTTTTATGAGATAAGGATCACAGGGCCGATGTCTCACTCACTTTACAGTATCTATTCATTAATTACAGAAAAAACATTGAGGCAGCCTTGTATATGTTTTGTTACAGTCTCTGGGGTTCTGTAGGTGGTCTGTGAGTCTTATTGATTTGCTGTGAGAATTAAGTTATTGTATATTGTTGTTAGATTAGTCTCCCAGCTCATTGTCATCTCTAGTCGAAGAAAAAATAATTAAAGATCATGTAAGACAAAAAAAAAATAGAATTAGGTTGACTCATAAAAATGGGATTTAGAGCCCCTGGTTACAGAAATAAATATGGACAGATGCTGCAAATCCTTGTTGCATTGCCTGCTTACCCAGCTCCAGTTCTGGCATGACACTGACTCCGCTCCCTGTCAGTATTCACCCATCGCCTAAGTCTAAACAGTCCAAAACACCTCTGGTACAAATACTCACATATCGCCGGTGCTCTGAGCTCGCAGTCCAGCTAGTCCAGCTTACAAACTGAGCTAACATTAGCATTAGCTAACAGCAGCTATAGTTTGCAGCAGTTTACTTCACTGTCCATCAGGAAACTCTGTAAATCACAGAGAGTTGATGCACAGCAGCCAGAGGACATCAGAGGGAAAACCTGAAAACATTTCTCCATAAAATATGATCCAGTTTCACCAAATCAGTGAAACTTAGTGCTGTTCAGTGTTACATACTTCACGCAGGTGATTGTACCCGGAGCACAAAGTTACATAGTGCAAGAACAGGCCTCTCCACCTCTTTACATGTCAGCATCAAAATGATTACAATTATTTTATGGTAGAAAAGTTACACAACATTGCCCTAAGATCATTTAATTTGTTTCACTGCCCAACTTTGGATGCAGTCTTCAAAAACATTTGCTTTAAATACTGCTTAAAGTTTAACAGTGGATTCTTCATTAAATAAAGATGATTGCCATGCCTCATTCCTTTTGGGTTCAGCCGTGGTTCAGACAGATCACTGACTGGAACAGACAACCTCTGGGCTGTGTGTGTGTCTTTCCCTTTCTCTCTCTCTCCTCCCCTCACTTTAAAACCTTGCATTTTCTCTGCCAGGAGCTCCTCAGCATGATTAACATTGTTGTGAGCAGTACACACTCTCACTGCGTTGTTATGGCAGCCATTTTCGTATTTGCTTTTGTTTGTGCATCAGTCTGTCATTGTGCGTCTGTATCTGTGACCCGTGCATGCAGCTCGTCTTCTCGGGTCAGAGCACGTTAACACTTGTATGTAAAAAGGTATATTGAGTTTCATGACCCTTCTGTGTTTGTGTGTTATGGTAGCTTTACATTTCCTTTATGAAAGGCTTTACCTGCCATGTGTTGGCTAATTGCTGAAGCCTCAGTGGCTAAAATGTTACGTGGACCTTTAGTCACCTTTTAATATTCTGACCTTTTCCTGTCCAGCATCTTGCCGTCACACGAAGACAAGACTATCAAAGGCTAATTGTGTCACGGCAACGTAAAACTGTAATGCTGACATTATTGATGCAGTACAACTTGAATGCAGCTTCAGTTTTGGACAGCACAGATCTGAAACTCATTCAATGTATTCCTTTTATTTGTTACTTGCGAATATTGGGACAAAAATCTGACACTCATCCTACAAAACTTACATTTCAGTAAAGTTTGTAAGATGATGAAAACTTCAGTATTTTCTAACCTATTATCTTTTTACATCATCCGTATCTCACGCTCATGTTCGTTTACCCTCCTCTCGGTTTAAACATTCATAAACCTCATCATGAGATTTCTTCCTGACTGTGGGAAGTACATGAGACAAGACTTAACTGCTGTATCACAGATCTCTTCGAAAGAGGAGGAGGAGGTGAAAGAAGGACAAGCGCTCTCTTGAGCTCCCGTGAGTGCTTGCTGAATACTTACTCAAAGATTTGCTTTTATGGAACCATTTCCAGGGTTAACAGGTTCAAACTCATTGCAAATGGTCCTTGAAAGTTTAGGTTTTTAACTGCATGTATATTGCTTCTGTGTAACAGTGCCCTATGAATACTATATTGTTACAAACCTCCTGCTCATATGTAGGTGTTAACTGCGCAATAGGAGGACTAGAACCTCTTGTACAAAGGTTTGAATGAAATGTCACAACTGGTCCAGACCAAGTCATAATTACTTAATCTGAATTTGCAGTTTGGGCGGCATGGTGGTGCAGTGGTTAGCGCCTCATAGCAAGAAGGTTCCTGGTTTGAACCTGTGGAGTTTGCATGTTCTTGCAGATTAACAGGTTAATTGGTGACTCTAAATTATCTGTAGGTGTGAATGGTTGTTTTTGTCTCTGTCTGCCCTGCAATGAGCTGGTGACTTGTCCAGGGTGAACCTTGCCACTTGACCTAAGTCAGCTGGGATAGGCTCCAACCCCACCGTGACCCTGATGAGGATAAGCGGTTACGGAAAATAGATGGATTGAATATGACATTGAAATGAACAAAAATAATAAACATTATATGATTTTATTGACTTTTTTTTGGCTCACTAACTCACATTACAGTAGCTGTTCCACTCCAACAGCTGCCTCAAGGTCTTGCAACAGCGTAACATGACCTGCTGTTGGCTATAATATCCTCTCGTGACTGTCACATGACCACCTGTCATATTAATTGTTTCATGCTTTGCCTTGCAGATTCTTCTTTTTTACTCTTTGGTGACATTTTTGTGAAAGAAACTTGTCAACACATGGAGTGGAACAGACAGACTTTAGAGGTGGTGATCAAATCTCAAAAACGCTCGTGTCCTGATGAACAATATTTAACAGGCTGAAACTTTTTCAGTTAAATTGTTAATCAGACTGGGAACACTCACACGAGCAAGAGATTTAGAATACAAGTGTTCTTGCACGAGGCCTGTGTTACTATTCTTTTTTGTTGTTGTTTAATTTTTAAAACAGGACAATCGAATGACTTGTTGAAACTGAAAGCATTGAAATACTTTAAAGGACGAAATCTAACAAACTGATGTTGATGATGTGTTGTCACCTAGACCGTGAATTAAGTTTCCATTATAACTTTTTAGGGACATTACGCTGCTGCTATAATAAAGTACTGACTTCCTCTCGGCTGCAGCTGTAGCTAGGACAGAAAAACCCAACAATAGCAAACCAACAAGTTTTCATAAAGTTGTTTGGTGTGAGTCATTAGCAGGCAAGCAAGTCAACCTTTAACTATTCAGAGCCTCAAACCAAACATTGCACAGTTAAAATCAAAATGTTTGGCTGCTGGTGTAAATATCTAGATTACACACCCACTCTGACTCTGGTGTCCTGCCTCTTGGATGTTTTTCCGATGTCCAAACAACCAGTATCTCGTACAAAAAAACAATATGGTAAAGGTGAGTTCTGCATTGCTCAAAAAATAACCAGAGAGAGGTGGTTTGATTTGTACATTTTGTACACTTCTAAATTCTGCCCTTACAGCTATTTATCATGTGTTTCGTCCCCCAGCCTGCCAACCAACCTCAACACCGTTGCCTCTGAGTCCATTTTCTTGCTTGGTTAACCTTCAGTTCAATCTGTAGCTTCATGTTGAATCAGCAAATACCCAGAGCTCTCCCCACACGCCCTGATTTGAACCGCCTCAGTCAGGATTGTAAGTTGCATAGGCTGGCATAAAGGTTGCTGATGAACTTACAGCAGTACTTTTACATCATACCTTCATGTTGCTGATGAGATGACCCCTTAAACTCAGTCTAACCTCGTGCCACATGTCAGAGGTCTACAGCAATGTGTCCGAAGCTCATACATGTTTTAAACAAATGTTTTTAGGGACTCCTGCTACTCGGGCTCCATACATAAAATATGACTTCTCGGCTTGTATGGAGGAACAGTTGGCCTGTGTATGAACACATGGAGAGGGAAAAGAATAAAGTCATCTTTGAAACAATCTATCAGCATTACTTATTCATTTGTATTGTGAATACTGCATGTAAGGTATGAGTATACACGGGTGACACTGACTTTTGAATCTCAGCTATGATTCAGGCATCGCAGCTCTCCTGTGAGTTTGGGAGACACATTTAATTAACTAGCGATTGATTATGTCAGTTTTTCTTCTTCAGTAAATCTCATTCATTGTCTCCCTGGAGACAATATCTCACTGTTTCTATATGATAGAATAATTATTATTTTGTGTTGGATCATTATAATACATTTCATTACAAGGCCAGCATGTTTTTCCATTTCATCACAGCTCACCCATCACATTTTCTTTGTGTCGTCACAGCACGTATGAATTTGACTTGACTGTCTTGCACAAGGCATGAAATATAAAATATTAACGGAGCCTCTTAAATTATTTATCTCCTGTGTTTGTGATCATGTATGTTGACTTAGCCAAGGTGTTTTTCTGTGTGGATGTATACATTCAAAGCCTCTAGACCACACTGAATATATGCACGTCTTTTAGCTACATGAAGTCCAGGTGAGTGCATGTGTGTAGGTGGAGAGAAGCCAGGTTACATATGTGCCTCTTACTGTATATATATGTAGTGTATCCTTTCTTTCTAGCCAACTGCAACTCTTTTTGTCAGGCCAGAGGAAGTAAGAAAGCAATATTTGACTGACTGACTCACAGGATGTTGACACTTTTATTTTGGGTTTAGATATTTTGGTTTTTGGTAAGGATGTAGCCACGTTAAAACCCGTTTTAAATAAGAAATTTTAAGTGAGAATATTAAACATCTATTCATGAGACCTGTCACTGTTAACAGTTAGCTCAAGGGAGCATAATGTCTGTGAGATTAACTCACTTAATTATAGGATGAATTGTCATGAAATTTTGTACAGACATTCAAATCCCCCAGCTGATTTATCTCAGTGACTTTGGTGATTCTTTGCTCCACCATTAGGTTAACATCTGTGGTTTTTCAGTAGATATCAGCTGCATCATGGTCACCCAATTATACCTGCTAATCATCAGCCTGTTAACATTGTCATTGTGAGCATATTAGCATGCTCATGTTTAGCTCAAAGCACCACCATGAATCGCTTGCATAACTACAGTATTTTGTAAATAGCCTTTTGAACGTGCAATATAAAAACATTAAATATGGGATCTTTAATGATTAACATCAGTACAAATTTGCTGTGTATAAGTTCAACAGAGCCTGGCACATGCAGCAGTGGGGGATGTCCGGCTATTGTTCCCTTTATTAAAGCAAATTGGAGCAAATTAAAGTAAATGGAGTGAATGTGAGGAAACATTTTGGATGCCTTATGGAAAAATCACAGATAAAGGATAAAATAAAACTTCCTTACAGTAACATCACACCAAAAATAAATCTTAATGCAGCCACTGTCAGTCAGATTGTGAATAAGTGCCATTTATAGACTGGATCAAGCTGCTTTGGTTCATTCAAAATAATGTTTTATTGGTCTTTTGTTTTGATTTTTACTAAACTACACAGGAAGACTAACTTGAACAATTCATTCATGATGTAGCACAGAAATAAAAAGCAACTGATATGCACTCACTGGCCACTTTTTTAGGTACACCTGTACACTCTGGTTTTATGAAGCGTTGAGTTTTTGCTGTCAGAATGGGAATAATTTAACTATATGTTTACTACAAGCCTTAGTGATAAACATATTTAACTATATGTTTATCACTAAGGCTTGTAGTGGCTGGTGATGTTGTACCAGAGTGCATTATATTGAAAGGTGTGTATAATATTATAGCTGTCTCATGCATGTAAATGATGTGGCCAAAATGTTAGGGACCCCTTTAATGAAGCTTTGTGAAAGTAGAAGTCATGGCACATCTGTTGTATTGGATTGTACAGGTATACCCAGTGAAGCAGCTGGTGAGTGCATGTGTCGGAGTTGATATTTTTAGCTGGCTAAGTAATGTAATGTACAGTATATGTTGAAGTGGCACCTTATTATCCTTTAGCTTGACTTGGTTAACAGTGCGTGTTGCGCTCTGCCTCAGGAGGCTAATTTTGTTTGTTTGCAGGGCTGTCGTTCTCTTTCCATTCACTTCCCCTCCTCCAACTGTTTTTCCTCCGCGCTCCCTTTCACTCGTACTCCTTACATGAGTTGAGAACTGACAGTCCTCATTCCTCATCCCATGAGGTTAAGTGCAGCCTGACCTTTTGGTTACACTGCTCAAGGCAGCCTAACGTTATCTGAAGCCATCTCTTATCCACGCTAATCCACAGTGACAGAACTACTTTTGGCTGCCTTTCATTTTTAAACGTGCAATTTCTTGGCATTTTAGCCTTTATTCAATTCTCCACAGCAGAGACCCATGGTAGCCATCTGTATGCCATTTGCTTAAGCCAGCTGCCAGGATGCTTCTTATCTTGGGACTTTGCAGATATGTATTTCTTTACTGTAATTTGTCTCAATATCTTCTCTATATACTAATTAATTAAGACACATTTGTACGCCTGTGAATCCTCAAGGCATAAATCAATAGCTGGTGAGCTAATTATGGTATCTTTAATGCGTGTTAAATGTGATCCACCTATGAATTTGAAAGAACATTTTTAACACCCCGGGTAATGTGGCTTCTCTTCCAGGAGCTTTGGTATGTTCAGAGTGTAAATTAGATACTGTGAGGGTCACATTAGCCATTAGCTTCCATGACAACTGATTATTTATTTAAACCTGCAGCTGCTAAAAGCAAAAGTATGAATGCATTTTTCTTACTAATGTCCTACCAATGGCTTATTAGTTTTTTTCTTAAAAAATTGCACCAGAAATTGATGCCCTTAAATGACCGGAATGTAGGATTTAGAGGCATCTGGCGCTGTAGTTGTGGATTACAACCCACTCCACTCATCCTCCATTTCCATCCCTGAAGGAGAAACTACAGTGGCCACAAGCACACATGGCAGACTCTGTAGAAGGAGACCTGAGGACTTTATTATTAAATTTGCACAGGGTGTTTTATTTTGAAAATCAACCAGATTCTCAATGCTGTTTGTGTGCCAGCTTGATGTGCTCCGTGCTGAATGACACAGCTGGATGTGGCGTCCGTCAAAAATAGAATAGCTCCGTAGCAGATTTTATGGCAATCCATGCAGCTAATAGTTGTAAAGTCATTTTACTCAAAAACTTCACAGTGGCGCTATAAGTAAGTAAAAGGATCACTAAAATCAGTATAATACGTCTTCTGGGCACCATGAATGTCTGTATTAGATTTCATGACACTCACACTGGATTAAGGAGGTGGACCGAGAGATCCAGCGTAAAGCCACGCTACTGGCAAAGCCAAAAATCAACCGGTTAACATTTATGAAAGTCATACTCTCTTTGGAAATGTGAACGAATGACTCGCACATTAATAAAAAATGTACTGTAAGTGTCTAAGCTGGTCTTCAGTTCTATTTCATGTGCATTGAATTCAGTCTGATCCAGCACTGACTATCACGAAGACCACTCCACCCCTCCAGCCATTTACAGAACAGCAGAGGGAGTGGCAGCAGAGATGTATATATATACAGCACAGCAGGCACATGAAGAATTGATGTGAAAGTCCATTAGGTCACTCAGTGTTGCTGTTTCAGGAGTGGTGATGGTTGACTCTAGTCTGATGTGCATGTGTGAATCACTTAAGTAAACATCAAACCTCTTCATCTTCATCTCTTAATGCATGCACTATATACAACTATTTCATGTTATAGTTTATTTTGAGAGACCACTTCATTTCTGTATCCTATTGAACAAAGATTAAAGACAAGTTTTTGACTCGTATGAGTTGGCACCCACTGAACTGTGACCAGGTCCAGTGGTCCTTCCATCAAACAATCCAGTGGACAAATGTGTGAAGGTTATCCAAACTCAACCGTTTGTTGATTTTGCAGATTAAAGTCTCAACTTCACATCTACATTTAGTCATTTAGCTGACGCTTTTATCCAAAGGGACTTACAAAAAAGGGAAACAAGGTACAGTGTGACAAGGACATGTTAGTGCAGCAATAAGTACTGTGACAACACTAGAGGGGGATATATTTGGTATCTCCAGTTGTTGGTAAGAGCTGGGTCTTCAGGAGGTGCAGAGGGACGCCCCTGCTCTTGTAGGAACTGGTGGCGTGTTCCACCAACGTGGAACAACTTTATTGTGATTAATTTCATGTGCATGTTACTCTTGAAAATTGAGTATGGAAATAAGATAAGTTTTTGATTGCACTACAGATAAATGACTAATTCAATCACATATTTCTCACTCAGGACCTCAATCTTTACCTTGTCAGATTGATTGACAGGTAGGTGCCATTACAGAAGCCTTATTTGAGCACCCAGGCATTTTATTCAACCCACCTCAGGTCTACCGACGATCCACATCTTTGCCGATTTTTTGATTAGGCGAGAGGCAGCAAAGGTAGGACTACCAACATGGCGGTGACCAGAGCCACCACACTCTTGAGGTCAACGACAGCACAACATGCATTCTTTGGTACTGTCATTGGTTCTGACCTTCTCTGACAGGGTGCAGTCTAACTTTCTGTCTGACGTCGATTTGCATTGCTTGTGTTTTTGTGAATCGAAATGACGGTTGTAAGAGACGTTAGATGTTTCTGATCTTAAAAAATTGCTCTTTATATCTGATGTAGAATTAGAAAAAACTGCTGCTGAGGTGGAAAATGTTCATAATTTTGGTAATTCATCACAGCTGTGTTTGCCATTTACATATTATTTCAAGTTTGCACATGTGTGTTTGTCATTTAATATGTGCACTAGAAGTATGTCGATCATAAACCACCATCTGGTGACCCTGATCTCCTATCAGAGATTATAAATTGGTAAATGAATCTTTAGTTGCTTGTTGGCCACCATCATGACGGACACTTGCTTTATACATTTGGTAAGTTTGAAATTTAGTTTCAGGATTATTTGACAGAGGAGAATAAAAAACACAGACGTCAGAGATCAAATCCACACTACTTAATGTTAAATTCATACTCATATAAATGAGTGTGATGTTAATGAATTAAATCTCTCGTGTCTTTATCAAATGATCAGAATAATTTTAGACAACAGTGCCTTTGTTGTCAGGAGTGAGCACATCAACAGAAGAATACAATTACACACAGCTGTTCTGTGAAGACACTGTCATGGTCTTTTTTTTAACATCAGTCAATCAGACTTCCTGTGAGTGTGTAGCATCTGCCAGTGACACTCAAACAAGCATCTGCATTTAGGAAAATGAGTCATTCTGAGTAACCGTGACTGTGAATGTTTGCCCTTACCTTGTCCTTGTTGCTCGAGCATAGTGTCTCATAAGACTTTTGAAACGGTTTATTTGTTGCTATGACATTAAACTTCATATTCAGAGAGCAAAATGTTTCCGTCGCAGTCTGTTTCCATCGCAGTCTCTGTGACGACAAAACAAGCCTCACTGGAGAATAAGCACGTATAGATGTCAAACACTTGACAATCCTCCCTTCGTCGAACAAGCATATATTACAGTAACGTAACCACCTTTACATACACTCATACAGACACACACACTGATTTTGAAGTATAATTGCATATGTATGGCGACAGTTTTACTGATCTCTAGAGTAAGAACTTTACTGTACCACAGAAACATTATATTTGAGCAGCAGATACAGTATGACACAGAGATTAAGACAACATATATTTCATGGCTTTTCTTTTCCGCTGGATCAAATCCAATCACTCTGAGTTTGCTCGTTCCGTACAGTTACACTAATCCTGTTTTTCTGCTTTTGTCCAAGAAATAACAGCCGTGTCCCGGTGACATGAAATAGACTTCAAATCCCCATTTCTTTATCTTTTTAAGTTGAGTTCCACGATTCTTAGGGGTGAAGATTTTCTCTATTTTTTTATTTTAATTTTTTTTAAGCATGCAGGTCTATATGGAGGATATTCTGTAGGAATCTAAAGAGCTATATGGCACAGAGCTGTTTGATGTAAAAAAACAAAAATCACAATTATCATGTGTTTACACGATGGAACATTTAAGTGTACTGTACAGTACTCTCATTATCTCATTATCATTATTATTATGTATGTTTTTCAGGAGCACCGTCTGAGTTTCATGAGTTTTTGGAAAGCTTGTTTGAACTCATCGTTGAATGCGGTGTAGATAACAGGATTGATGAGGGAGTTCAGGTATCCCAGCCAGGTAAATATATCAAAAAGCACTGGGTCAAACCAGCACTCTTTACATATGGCCATGACAAGTGTGCCAACAAAGAACGGGAGCCAACAGACAATGAAGGCGCCCAGGATGATGCCCAGCGTCTTGGTCGCTTTCCTTTCCCGAGCCGCACAAAGACGTTTCCTCTCCACCACGCTGTCTGCCAGCTTTACTTTCACACTATTCATGAACTGAGGCGACCCTCCTCCTCCCACATTGCCAGGGTGTAGGTGTGCTTCCTGGTTGGATGCAGAATTAAGTGAACAGAGAGAGGAGCCTGCAGAGGTCTGGATGAGCTGTGCAGTGGTGAAGCGTTTGCCCGAGGATGGTGTCTTAAAGATTCGAGAGCGAGCGGCAACATAGATCCGTCCGTAGAGGATGATGAGGAGTACCGTGGGGACGTAGAAGGCTCCGAAGGTGGAGTACAGCGTGTAAGAGATCTGATCTGTATTCACCATGCACTCTGTCAGCTCCTCGTGGGCTTTGGCCTGCCGCCAGAATAGTGGAGGAATGGAAATAGATATGGAGATGACCCAAACCACCCCAACCATGACAGCCGCCCGGCGCATGGTGCGCCGTTTCGAGTACTCCAGCGCATCTGTGATAGCCCAGTAGCGATCCAGTGCGATCACACACAGGTGCAAAATGGAGGCCGTGCAGAAGGTGATATCAGACGACAGCCAGATGTCGCAAACAATCTGCCCTAGCGACCAGGTCTTGCTAACGGTGTAGAGGATGCTTATCGGCATCACTAAAATAGACACCAGCAGGTCTGTGACAGCAAGGGAGCCGATTAAGAAGTTGGCAGGTGTGTGGAGCTTCCTGGTCAGAAAGATGGTGGCAATGACGAAGGCATTTGAAAGCACGGTAGCCAGCGTGACAACAGCTAACAGCACAGAGAGAGAGACCTGGAGGCCGAGTAACGTGGCATCACTCCAGGGAGGAGTCGTAGTGGTGTTAGGGATCTCTGTGGAGTTGCTGGTAAAGTAGTCCACTGAGCTGTTATCCAGCTCCATCTCGCCTTCTTTTCTCCAAAGTTTAGACCAGCCTCATCGTTGTTATCTAAAACTGCACATGGATCAGTTCAGGCATGGCACTGACGATGGCTGTACAGTGACTTGGCACTGTTGGCGTTCCAGAATCTTGCCTTTTATCCAGCTTATTTTCCTTCATTCCCCATCCTTTGTATTGCAATGTGATTCTAAATCGACCTTTAGCAAACATCGATTCCCATCATTTCAGTTCATAACTAACGCTCCTGTAATTGAAGCCGACTAATTTGTCCATTTCTCTTCTCCAATATTGGATCGCCTCACTGGTGTAGCTGCAGGGGATACGAATCCTAATTTGTATTCAGCTCCTGTCAGACAGGCACTTCTTTTCTCTCTTCCCAGTGCTCTTATCTCATCTCCAACTGGCAGCCAGCCGGCAACAACACCTTCAGACCAAGCCTTCCTATCTGTCAAATGCTTTAATGGGCCCCTCCTTTTCAATAAAGCTGAGCGGGCAGCTGCATGTAGGAAGACGATGACGACAGATACACAGATTCGCTTGTTGTCTCTCTTTTATCTATTTTCAAGTCCATGTGAAGTCCTCTAAAATGAGGTTTATACTGAAACTCTGATGATGCTGGAAAGCCAGAACATTACAGTTACATGATCCACATCAAATCCCACCCAGTCCACTTGTAGGTAACTGTTTGGTATCCATAAAGGTTTTGGCAGTTATATAGAAGCAGTGGTCAGCAAAGCCTTTTTTTCAGACTCCCAGTATTGAATGATTTCAGCTCCTTGTCCTTTTCACTGTAGGATTAACTCTCGGTTGTGTCCATACAGCTAAGACGGTTTTGTCAGATTTTCATGGAGCTTCCTCTGCAGTATCTTCATCCTAGATGAGACAAATGAGAGGGAAAAATAAGAGGGAGCATTAGCTATATTCATCTTAACCATCATCCCCTCCCCCCATAATGTACACATGTATACATAAACCCATTAAGGGCAATAAATGCACATTATGACTTGATGCAAGCTGTATACTTGCTGGTAGATAATTTTAGCAATATTCTTACATGTTTTACACTTTTGGGGTGTTCTCATTGCCTAGTGATTTGACATGTTGACCATGTAACATGGTTTGAAACTGTCTGGAGACATTTGTTATTGATATGGTCTTTTCCTGTCATCTCCAAAAACAAACACTGCAAGAAAAATGTACAATTGGTCACACCTTTTGCATCTATATCAGACCCACTCTGGTTGACTGTAAACAACTACATTTCTTGTTCAAAGGACACAGATTTCATAAAAAAATAAGAACATTTCTCTCTCACTTGGACCAGATAGACTTTTATTCTTGCAATATATGAACTCTGCTTGCTTTATTGTCAGTGTTATAGTGCTCAGAAACTGGAGCACAGTAGGACGAGAAACTGACCATGTTGCCTCCAGGTGAGAGTAACAGAAAATGATCACAGGACGGCGAGCTGGCTTTCTTTCAACTACAATGAAAGAGATAGGAACTGAAATGTGGAAATATGGTCTTACATCCCAATGGGGATGCAGACTTCAAATGACTGTTGATCACGATGGCGAGCATTCTCACTCCCCTGAAGCTTTCCTTCTATATACCACGTTTGCTTTCATTTATTATTTAAGAGCAGTGACCACTTATAATTCAGATGAAATAGGGAAACATACATTAAGTAATTATTTTAATGGGCCATCAGTCTGACTGCTGATTGTCACCGTATCACAACCCCCAGAGCAAATGCTGCTGTGACTTAAAAGCTGGTGACAAATGGTAAATTCTTTACTAAAAGTATATTTCTTAATATTATGCACATGTGCACTGTGAATGTTTCTATGCCTGACTAAAGCCAAAGTGACTGAAGTGTTTAAAAGAGATGGAAAAATAGGAACGGATTAGATTAAGTTGAATATGGTTTGCATCGTTGTTAATTATTTTTCTTAGGACTATTTTGTATTTCACACGTCAACAAGCTGTGAAGTGCCGCTGGAATATTAAGGAACAAAGCTGCCAACAAACAAACAGCATTTGCCAAAGTAATTACAAATGTTTGCTTTTACACAGTTAACACATTACGAGAGTTATGGCTGATTTGCGAGTGCATGTTTGTTCCTGATATAACTCAGCAAATTCTCCATTAACTGAAGTGTTTGATTGACAGCTGGGTTGTTGAGAACTATTGTGCTTTGGCCGTAACAATAAATAGGCATATTAAATAGCAGATGAAAACAAGATTGTTTCTTCAGCACATTCATTTACAGACTCTGGGGCGAGGCGATGAACCAAACTCAGTATTGATCAACTTTAGCTATCAGCAATAACTTACCTACTAACTTAACTCACGAGTAAATCTATTTACTGAACTAAACTGAAAGTTAGTCGTTAGTTAAGTTATTCGGTTAAAGACTCACCAAAGTCACAGCTATAGAATCAATATTTTATATTAGATAAATGTTTAATGTTGCTGCTGTAAAGAAAATACAGTTGTGCCGGCATGGATGGCAGTAGTGCACAGAAGCCGTTTCCATGGTTACCACAGGTAGAGCACCTGGCCTACTCGCCGAGCAGCTGGTCTATTCACATGAGGAGCGTAGTGCCCGAGTGAGAGCCGAGCAAAGCATGTATGCAAGTGGAGAGTCGCTCCCCGTCTAAAAGGTCTTCAATGTTGACCTGATGATGGCGCTATTTTAAGTTAGTTAAGTGACCATCAAAGGTTATTGGGATTCATGTTTGCACCAAATTTCAGTCCAATCTATCCAAAATTTGTCGAGGAGTTTCACTCGAAAACACAAATGTTTACTGCAAGATGGCAATAGATGAAAAGCCAGAGCATCACCAACATCAGAAATCATACATGAATGTCTGTTCAGTTCCTATCATTAGTAAACTGTTTATATAAAAGTATAAAAAGTATATATTGTAAAACATTCAGCAGATTTTATAGCAGCTGGTCTAACAGGGACAAACTAAACCTCGGATGCAGGTGACGTACTTTAAGATAGAAAACCAACAGAGAAATAAGGATGTGAAAAACGTTCATTTGAAGCATCCTCACATCACATACACATATATAAACATATATTTTGCCTCTTTGTGCTGCACCTTGACATTCAAATAGCCGAGAGGGCAGTCGACCACAGGCTGCCCGCCATCAAAGACCCTTACATAGTGTTTAACAGCAAAGAAAAGGGCAGAGAGAACAGCTTGTACCCACACAGGCAAACATCCGCATACACAAACTGAGTCCTGCTGATCTACAGTTCAGCTTTTATGAATTTTAATAATGCTGCAAAACAGAAAATAGCTCCTTATTGTTACAGTGTAGCAACAGTCTAAAAGGATCAAGACAAATTCCTTCAAATCCTCATGTTGAATACATGTCATGTTATTTAGATTGTAGAGGATTATTACTGAGAAGTGTTTGATTATTAGGCTGAACAATAACCATTTGAATATGTTTAATCCCTGACCTATTTATTTTAGCTCATTGTAATGGCCATTTGTGCTCGGAAGCCTGAAATAGTCATCCAATGGCTGGTTTATACCCACCAGCGTACTTCAACTGAGGGAGACAATGCAGAAAAAAATAAACAAATAAACAACTTTGTGCCCTCTTTAATATTATGTTGTATATTTTTACATTTATTAAGTATTTTTCACAGAGAAACAGTGTGCTGCAAAATCCATTCAAGGGATCTTGAAGATAAAAGAATGTTTTTAACGTGTTTAACCCAAACACACAGGACACGACTAATGGCATGACTTTGTGGACCCAGACTCAGCTTTACAAAACTTCATACTGTTTTCAGAGGTGAGTTTTTCTTTTTATCTGTCTCAGATTAGTCCATAGAGGCATGTCACATTTTTTTCCTGGACAAGCATCTCTGTCTTCATCATCACTGGGGCTGTGTTTGGACTGTTTGAATGAATGGTTGAACAGTTTGGGAGTGTTACCTGCTGAGTGAAAATGCCAATGCACCCATGCTGGGCTCAGGCCTGCAATGGTTGGGTTGTTTTATTTGTGGTCATTGCCAACTTTTTTTTTTTTTTTTTTTTTGTCTTTGTGTAAGAGAGAAAATAAATTGTGCTTGTTGTCGTTTCAAGTTACAGCAGATTACATTTGTGGCACAATGGTGTCATAATTTGGCACTTTGCATCCTGCTGTTGTATATTGTTTTTGTTAGAGGGACATAAGTGACAGCTTAAAGGACACTGACTGTGATTTTATTTCAATTTATGCTAAATAAATAATCAAATTTCATATATTTTTTCATCTTTTTCATTTTAATTAGTAGGAATGATTCAAAACCGAGGGCTTAAAATCACATTCATATTATCATATTTTAATTTTGCATATGTTTTAATACAGTACATACCAAATAAAGGGGTGACTCAAGTGATAGCACAGGGTATGGTTTACCCAGCATGCTGCATCTCATGGTAGTTGATACTGAGAAAGCGCTACATTTATTTAAAAAAAATGGGTGCAGTGCGTATTTAAAACTCTGCACCAGTTAGATTTCTATTTGTTTTGCATGCACTTTAGATTCCAAGAACAAAACATAATGTGAAGACGTATCAGAGATAACCGCTCATGGATGAAGAATTACACAGTGAGGCTACTTAACAGTCACACTTGGTTGCATCAGTGAAGACTGATAAGCGTTTTGCTCCGTCCTACTGCTGGAATATTGGGAACACCACACGGTGAACTTGGAAGAAGATTGTCGTGGACAGCATCAACTTATTCGCTTGTCTCTGTTGGAGGCTCCCATACTAATACGTTTCTATATCAGTTCTCACGCACACACGCGTACAGCAGCGTGTTTGATTGATGGCTGAGTAGCTTATCTGTTTACAGTCAAGGACAAGGCTTATCTCCAAAGGATCTGGTTTACAGCACAATGAGGTAATGAGGTTCATAATGAATGAATGAGAGGAAAAGATTTTCAATCAAGAACAGGCCTTGCCTAAATTGGGCTGTATACTGTTTGTGTGAAATATATTAGCTTCTACATCTGGCTTTGAAATTGAAGATCTAATACAATGAGGCATGGCTCAGCCCCATGAGGTGACACGTGTATTTATCATCCTCATCTTTAAGGTGCAGTGTCTTAGATTTAGCGGGATCTATTTACAGAATATGGCAGAAATGGAACGTAATATTCTTAAGTAAGTATTTATTAGTGTATAATCACCTGAAAATACATTTTTTGTTACCTCATAATGAGCCCTTATCTAAAGCAGGAACAGGTCCACCATGTTAAACTGCCATGTTTCTACGAAGTAGCAATCTGCGGTGCCAGGAAATTAAGCCAATGTGGAAGAGCTAAAAACTGTAATACCTCAAGAGGCCGCTTGAGACAAGCTGCAGAACCAACTTCACAGCAGAAATAAACATGTTTACAGACTGGTTCAGACAACAGTTTTGGCATCTAAAGCTAATTTCCCCGTCCATGACAACTATGAGAGGGGTACATCTTTTTAAAATCATCCGTTCAGATGATATTAAGGCTCTAAGTTACCCATAATTTACAGCGTGACCACTTGATTGACAGCTAAGTGCTGTTACAGATGGCTTATTCAAGCCTCAGGTCCGCTGATGATCCACCTGTTCTCCGATATTTAAATTAGTCGGGAGGCAGAAGAAGTAGTACATCCAATATGGTGGTGCTTTGGAAACCTGCAGGGTGACGTCACTCAGGCCCTGTTCATTCTTTTAACTGTCACTGGTTTCTACAGTAGCCCAGAATAGACAAACCAAACACTCTCTGGATAGTGTCCTTCATATTTTTCCTGAGTAGGCAAGTGGTATTCACTTGGTTGCAAAATACAACTTCACCACTAGATACCACAAAATCCGGCACACTGGACCTTTACCTAATGCAAAACATGAAAAAAGTGGGTACATTAAAGCTAAAACATAATATAAAAAAAACATGCACAAAAGATTACAAATTAGTTTATGTCGGTCTGAGGTGAAGCAGTATTGGACCACAACACCGTACCGTACCGTACTGTACAATATCGCAGCCCTGCCCAGTTGGCCCCATTGCATCACACCCCATTCACTACAAATCCAATTCATCCCTTTTAGACTTGAGCCAAATCCAGGCAGATGCTGCAGCGCGTGCGGCAGCCTGTTTGTTGGTCTGGGTGAAACAGAAATACCCGCAGGCCTGCAAACGCCGCATGGCCCCACTGGAGATAGGCTAATTGATTTAGCTCAGAGGAGGTAGAGCACATCGCTACCTCCGCTGTCAGCTAATGTCTGGTGTTTACTCAAGTGTGCACTAAACGGTAGGTGAGCATGGATGTACTGTGTGTGCAAGAGGGGGTGGAAGTTCCCTCCACTGATGTGATTGCCCCCACCCACACCCACACACACACACACACCCAGAGGTTGGAGATTGGTGATGGGGTAAATGGAAGAATCGGGATAGTCAGGATATCTGTTTAGTTGCAGCTTTAGGATCATCAATCATGTTGTGAACCATTTTGTTGTAAAACAAAGACGTAATTTCCACTGGGGATCACTGATTGCTTTTATTGTTTAAGATTGATTTCCTTAATAAAGTCACTCTAAAGATCGTTCCATTTCTGTCTACAGATCAAACAAGAGAAGAAGTGAGTTGATAAATAGGTTGACAAGGTAGCCACACCCTAAAGCATACCATGCTACATCTTCTATTTTGCTCTAAATGGGGTCATGATTTACAAACTGAACATCAGGCTGTGAGGAAGACTTGAACGAAGCGACTCAGCCCATAAACTCATGAGGAAGCTGTTTACTGAGGTAATAAATCAGGTGAGAAGAGGGCCGTTTCCCCATGAGGCTCAATACAATCAGACCTTAATTTTGCAGCCAATGGAGAAGCCCCCTTCTGGGCATTAGAAGAATGCACGCTTTTGCAGTGTCCACTTTACACACCTAGAAGCTCTGTCCACTAATTATACTAGTGTCAATAGGAGCGAGTGCTTTTCAGACTTTTACGTCCTGGTTAGATCTCTTTGTAATAAAGATGCAACAAGTACAAGTACAACAATATCAATCA
This sequence comes from Miichthys miiuy, assembly GCA_036365135.1. NCBI lineage: Eukaryota > Metazoa > Chordata > Actinopteri > Sciaenidae > Miichthys > Miichthys miiuy. Next base: position 16,315,498 of record CM071615.1, on the reverse strand, counting down.
GGAGGCATCACCTATAGCAGGGGTCTTCAACTGGGAGTCCGCGACCCCTAGGGGGACCGCAGAGGTAATGCACGGGGTCTGCCAATTTATGTCAAAATAATTTGTGAGAATTAAAAAAATCTAACAAAAATTATATATGATACTAACATAACATGACCAGCTGAAGTGAAGCAGAATAGATAAATTTGTCACAGTTAATAAGGTGAAATAAAAGATGAATAAAGTAAATACAAAAGTTATTATAGGCTAGGCTTAAAATGTGACACTGAGGGGTCCTTGGGCTGAAAAAGGTTGAAGACTCCTGATCTATAGGAAACTATTAGCCAAACAAGCACTGTCAAAGTCTTTGGCCCATTCCATTTATCATTACAGCCAGTATGCAGTCCAGGATGCTGTTGTTTGTTTGAGCAAGAAGTTCACAAGGTAGTTTTCTCAGCACCATGTGAATTCTGAATTATAGATAGCTGGGCTGCATCATGTATGAGAAAATGAAACTATAAAATATAGATTAGTAGGAACGTTTGAACAGTCAACATGACTTCAGAACTGATATCTGTCAAAGCCCAGCCTAAAGGTTAAAGTACAGCACATACGATCAACACAGACAGTGCAAAGATGAGTCTGTACAATCAGATTGTACTATAAATAGGGAAGAAGATTTCATGAATGGCAGGCATGTGGGGAATTGCAACATGCTGGCGTGTTACTCTACAATCTAAGCATTATTGACAGAGGTTTTATCTCATCTCCGTTGTTTGCAGGTACCTGGAAGGGTGCAGGGTAGGTTTTTTTTCTCAAGCTGCATGTGTGCACAAAATGCACAATCTCACATACATGCACCATCTCCACCACCCTCCAACCATCCACCACACACACACACACACACACACACACACACACACACAAATGCATGCATAGGCAAACATAAAATGCCAATTAATTCTCACAGGAACTGGAGCTGGAGGACACTGAAGGAGCTTCACAGGTTTTGTGTTGATTTATGGTAACTGATTCCTTTGTGAGCAATTGAATTGCAGAGAGGGCGTGAAGGAGTTAACTAGTGACAGTGGTCTGCTCAAACCTCAGGACTCATTATAGCGGGCCCAGGAAGGATAATCTCAGCTCTTCTGTAAGCCGATAGAAAGGGAAGAGATTGTGGAAAATAGGATGATGATGATGACGATTTTTTTGCTAATGAATGTCCCTTAATCAACAAGCTACAAAGCATTGTGTTAAAACTGTCTCAAATGCAGCTCATCCCTCTATCCATGTCTGCCTAAAATAAACCTTAACATACTAAAGCCTCCTACTTTTTTTTTTCTTTTTACACCACTCCACAGCAACAGACTCCTCACTATATGACCCTTAGAAAGTGGAACAGGTCCAGTACAAATCTAGGACACCTGAGAGGCCCTTTATCGAGAGTGGGCCCGGGATAAACTGATGCAGAGATTATCTGTCACAGCCGGCTGTGTGTAAATGTGTGTGTGTGTTAAGAGGAGATGGAGAGCAACAGACAGGGCAAATGGAAATCTGGTTTAAATCTGAGGGCGTGCTGCATGTTGTTAGTGCAAACTGTGTATCAACAAAACAAAAGAGACATTTTAGGTAGTCGCTCCTGAAATTCGTGATCTTGTTTCGTGAGCAGTTAACACAGAATCGACCCGTCTGTGCATCATTTGTGAGAGTTTGCACTTTCCCAGTCCTCGCAGCATTTCTGCAAAATATAGCAAATTGCTCTCGTACAATAAAATTGCTGCAATTTCTGAGATCAAATAATTTCCACCCACTGCTGTGAGCAAAAAATAAAATAAAAACCTCACCTCTATCGAATTCCTTACAAACACACTGACACATTGAAAATGTCTTTCCCCTTGTGATGCCTTCACAGACAGTTCTTACTTACAGGCACTTTACCTCCAACAAGTGACACCAAGTCCCATCTCAGCAAACTGTTTCTATTCTTGTACCTATACTGAACCATCTAAGCTTGTACCCAAACTTATACCTATAAATAACCTTAAATTTAACATTTTATTGCAGTGCCTGTAAACAAAACTACAGCCTAACTGACATATACAAAGTAAAACTATGTGCAAAAAGATCATTTGTAGTCTTCCAGGAAATAATTGTTAGATTTTAGAGCTATTCACTGCCAGACAACACACCATGGATGTGAATTGCAAAAAATATTTGCAGATTCACTTGTTTCGGGCTACAATTTCATGCAAGAAATCCAACTGAAAGTGTTCAAGCTCCCCATATTAATCTTGTTTACATGACTGAGGTAATTATCCATTACAAGTGTTGACATCAGGGGCATGTTCCAGAAATAGACCACTTCAAATGAATCACTTAATGTTGTTCCTCGCAACCACAGGCATGTTTGTCATAATTCAAAACACAGTATTTTAGCCACCGAAGAGCAGACAGTCGTATATAGTTGCTGGTGTCCTGCCAGCAAAGCATTTTTGTGCAAAGACACAGTGAAGATGGGTGAGAACAGGCAGTGCTGTAGGGACGTCAGTGATGTAAAGTGACTGAGACAGACTTTAGAATAGCTTGGTGTGATCTACTGTGTCTGGTGAGTCTTCATAATGTCAAATCCATCTTTTACACTATACTGAAAATCACTGACAACATACAAACCAGGAGCTTGTGCTGACTGGAGTCATAACCATCATGTTTACCGTGCACAAAAATACATGTTTGGGTCACAAACCATACAGGGGGATAACTATGTACCCTCACTAGGATTCACATTCACACTCCTGCCACCTTCACATCAGTAATCAACCCAAAGGATAGCACCTGATACATGCTACTTGACGCTTTGTGGATAACTGGTAGGTCAAAATTAGCCCTTAAAGTTATCAAATTTATAGCATTCAACATATGGAGCGATGACTTCTACCTGTCATAATCGCTGACATGGCTTAAAATGTTTAAAGGTTCTGGTTCCTTTCTATGGCTCTTTATATTTCTTGTTTTTAGGTCATTTAAATATACATGCATGCATACACACGTGACATCCCTCACACTCCACAACACACCTTCCCAGTTTGGCGGCCTATGCAAGCTGCAAAAATTTCCATTGCTACAATGCGTCAGTATCACAGCTTGCTCTTCAGCCCCGCCGCCACCCCAGCATCCACCTACAGGCTCCGGGTAAGATATTTACTTGTCACTTCTTAATATCTCTATGTATATATCTACAGGAAGTGATGAGGTACGACTGTCTAACTGTATTCTGCTGCTGCAATAAACACTCCAAACATGGATTGTCTGACTGTTTTGGTTAGTTGTGGTTACACTTGTCTAAGAGTTTAGTTCAAAATGACACATTCATTATTCACTGGGAGCAGGAAAAACAGGACATATGAAGAAAGGCAACTTGTGTTCTTTATAAATATAAGTGTTTCTTCTTCATAATGTCCAGGACCAGCTGTTCCACTCTTCTGGATTGCATGCACACCTAGTACTAATAGGCTGTTTTGACCCAGTGACAGTATAAAGAATGGACAGCATTTGCATGACGTCACTGAAGTGAGGTCACTGCCATGTTGCCATATTGGTAGTTCTGCCTAAAAGTTGACCTGATCATCGGTGGACCTGAACTGAATGACGTCTGGGTGCTGAAACGAGCCACCTGTCGTGGCATCTACTTGTCAATCAAAGCGCCATACTGTTAATTATGCATAACTTTAAGCCTTAATACAATTTGAATGAGGGAGTTAAAAAAATTCAGACTCAGTACAGTTGTCATGAACGGGGAAATTATCTATAGAGAACAAAACTGCTTTTGTACCAGGATGTAAACATGTTTATTTCTGCTGTGAAGTTGGACATGTTAATATGGAGGCTTATGGAGATTGATTTGTTCTGCAGCCAGCCTCAAGTGGACGGCCTTGGAACTGCAGCTTTTGGGACTTCTGCACAAGCTTTACTTCACAGCCACGGAGGTTGCCGCTTGCATAAAATATGCCTTATATGAATATGTTTCTTTCTTTGTCCAACCGTTTTTTCATTGTGTTCTAAAGCTTAAATATGCACATTGAAAAGAACAAACAAACAAACTCGTTCTTTCAGTAAAATGATAATAAAAGCTCACTACAATGGCGAGATGCATAAGTTAAGCTCCAGATGCCAGGATGGCTGATTGACCAACAATATCAATATATCTACATTTGATGAGTGTAAAGTGAAGAAGCTCTGCAGTTGGTATTCATATGAACAGATGATGACAAACAGGAAGGCTTTTATCGCTATCTGCTTGGTTTGAGTGTGTGTATGAGTCATAAATGTGAAGGGGCAATGATACAACAGAGGGTAGGAAACAGCAATCCATCCAGAGCAAACGGATGTTTGTTTTGCTGAAGAGGCCAACATAAAAGGCTTTTAGAGATTTAGTTTCCCTGAGATCGACAGAAAGTAACGATACATACAAAGAATGTGGAGAAGAATAAAAATAGCACATAACTAAAAATAACAAAAGTAGAAAGTTATGGCATGCTGTTTCACCCTTGTTGTATCCATCATGCAGGGTGCACACAGCACACGATGACAGCTTCATTATATTTTGAGACCCAGAAACCAACCAATACTGAACACTACCTGTCCCAGAGATGCCACATGCACCCAAGAAAGTTTTCACTTTCTCAGGCATATGCACATCCTCTCTTTCATACCTTTTACTAACACTGCTATTAATTATGTTTGTAAATTGTGTGTCAGTACCATAAGGACAATATTTGTACCTTGGTGGTGTACAGTTATATATATTTTTCTTTTGGATCAGATCAAGAAAAGTCATCAAATTTCATGTTACAAATACACTTTTTACATTTAAGACAACAGGGTGGCTAAATACAAACATTTCTGTGCCATACACTCATAAAGTAGTCTTGACTGTCTCAAGATTTCAGGGATTTTGTTTATATAGTCTTTACATTTGAAAAAAAACATACTTCCTGATCCTACGAAGTCAGACTTGGTAATACAAAGCAGAGCTTTTAAAGGCTTTTAAAAGGATGTCATCAACATGGCAGTGAAATGACACATTAGGAGTCACATGAGGGTAAGCATGTACACTGAAATTGGACCAAGAACTGAGCCCTGCAGTGCTGTGCATGCTGGCAAGAGGATGAGCTGCAGCTCTCTGTAGAGTGATCTGTAGCTGCAGCAGGGGATGATCCAGTGTAGAGTGATCTCAGCAGAGACGCTCACATGTAGGTTGATTTGATCTTGTGCACAATCTTATCAACCCACAGTATGATTCGTGCCAAGTGCACAAATATCTCTGTTTTTTGTGCACCATGAATATGATGGTTATAAGTCTGAATATTCAATAAAATTAGAGTATTGTCAGAGGATTGATATTAAACAATAAGCCAACATTTACTAACACCAGAAGGTTAGTAGTTAGTTTAAAAGTTGCCTTCTGTGTGCCGTGTAAATCCCTAAAAAGACTTGAATTGCATGATCAGCCATATGAGAAGTGCTTAAATTAGAATTTATCTTATGAATGTGAGTTTAAAGATACCGTTAAGAATTAATTAATGTGTGACTGACAATAGGGACCAACACATTAGCACATTTTGATATCATTTTTATTAAATTGTCTGCAATTCTTATCTGTTAACTTTTGTTGTATCTTCAACTAGTTTTGAATATTTCTCCATGTGAGCAGCAAAAGGCTAGTTGGTATTGCACAGGCGGCTGTAACTTTCATCAAGACCGTGGATTGATTTTATTGTCAATTAAGCAGGATGGATCCATATAGCGATGCAGAACCCCAGAGAAATCACGTGGAAGCCCATTTGTAAGTAAAAAGAACAGAAACTCTTGACATCTTGAGTCTGGACGGAGTGTTGAACAAAATTATAATCAAGTTCAAGACAGGAAGACGCTGTCAATTTACACAAAGAACAAAGCGAATAAATGACAGAGGAGCGCTATCAAGTCTTAAATCTCACTCTAGAAAACATGATGGAGACTTCAAAACCTCTGTCTTATATGCTAATGTGCAGAGAGACATGACCATGGTCAAATCAAACTCCACTCGTTAACTCAGCTCAATAAACCAAGATTTCAACCTTTTAAGTGCAGCTCAAACTATACCTGTGACACATCTTTGAAAATGTTCAATAATGTGCAATAATTCACATATCATTTATTATGAGGCTGCACTGGTGGACTCACTCTCACTCTCGGGTGCGCCTGAAGATAAAACATGATAAAGTGCCCTCCTGTGTAGCCCAATTTGCAAGAAAACATGATAAAGTTGATAAAGTAACCTCCAGGGTGCCGTTCCAGTGGAGAAAAAATAAAATGCATTGCTGTGCCGTATATGCTGCCCTACATGCAAGAAAAAAAAAATCATCCTCTGTGCCTCTAAATGGCTAAACAGTTAATAGCTCCTTGTGTGTTTTTATTACAGAGAGGATCTTTCTCAGGCAAAGTGATCCGTGACTAAAATGAGAGGTGGTCTTACGACAGTTGCGGAGATATTAGTCCTGCATAAAGACAGTGAAGCAGTGAGAAACTAATGAAACTACTGAAAGGGAGGTTTCTGTGCAGAAATGAAAGAATTTAATAAAACTTTATTGTCCATGGAGGGAATTTACTTTCCACAGAGAGCATAAAAAATCTGTTAATAAAATAAAATAAAATCTAAAAATAGAAAACTCTAAATAAACTCAGGATGATGATACAGTGAACTGGATATACATTATTTTACATTAAATATGTATTAGTCATATGTTTTTAGTCAATTTCGTAACATATTTCAGGTCTATACAGACTGCTGAGTATCATTTAAAACATTACAATACCAGTTTCAGTATCCTTAAAGTGATACTGATACCAAGAGAGTACTTTATACGATACCCGATGTCGAAGAAGACCTTACGAACACGTAACATTTTCTCCATGTTTGATGAGCTGCTTTAAAATGTTACTCATACTCCCAGTTTTTTCCTGAATTAATGCTTATACATTTTATCAATCTATTTCCATGTGTAGTATATCTGTACAGTCGTAACATTTAGGTGTCATCTCAGCACACTGAGCAACGGACTCTGTCAAAGTTACCACGCTCAACTTTACCAGCACAGACTGTATGTAGCTGCTATCCGTAGCTGCAGTAATATAGCTAGTAAGGCTTTATGTACAGAATATGGACAACAGAAATGGATATATAACATACATAACTATGTTTTCATTAGTGTTTAATCGCCTGAAAATCTGAATCTTTGTTTGTTTTTTTAACCTTAGAATGAGATTTTTATAAAGATGTCGGATGACCACGTTTCAAACAACCGTTCACACATTACAGAAAGTGTTACAAATTACAGAATTGTGAGAGCAAACCCATATTGCCTCATATATTTCATAGTAAAATAGAAATTTACAATGCATTGTATCCATTGTTGCTGATGCAGGACAGCAAAAGACCGATCAGGGTTGACATTTTACTGTTTAATAATAATAATAATGATGATGATGCTCTCTTGTCAGTATTTTCTAAAATAGATCAATATAATTTCAAAGTTGATGTCAAAACAACATGAAAACACAATTTATATTAACAATATTCTAACTTTGTTCATGTCATAGATCGAGTAGAAACTGTGAAATTGTACAATAAGTACAGACACTTCGTATTTCTCTGTGCTGCTTTGTGGTATTTTCCGCTTATCCAACATCTGCAGGCTTTCAGTCAACAAATCACAGCCTCTCAACTACAGTACGTCCCTCAACAGGCTTCAAGTAATGGAAAGAGGCATCTTTCAGCAAGTAGTCAATCTTGAGATATTGACCACTAATGGCCTGAGTGGCCGAGCTGCCGCTGTGAGTACAGACCTGAATGGATTCTGATGACCCCTGCAGTCATTTTCATGCTAAGTGACAAATTGTCCTGATCTATAATTATGACTTTCATCAGGAGGGCCCAATTTTAGGATTCAGCTCTAATTATATGGGTAGCCTGACTGTAGATTGATCAGTGATGGAGGATTAAAAACAAGAAGATAATGTGAGAGAAGGAAATAGAATAGATTGACCCCTCTGCTGAAACAATGTGGTAGAAAATGATGACGAAGAGAAAGAGATGGGGTGGAAGAGAGACTGATAGAGGGATATTATTTTAACTGCTTTCTCACACTCACTCCAATCCCCTGTGAATAATCCTGCATGTACATCCGATGGGATTACCACTGGTAGTCTCAATTTTCTCTATCGCTTTAATTCCAGTGTAAAGACAAAACACAGCGGCACACACAGCGAGAAGAGGATTTGATGAGAGAAGGGAAGCGTGACGTGAAATGAAGAACAATTGTGTGAACATCCACATACATTTGCAAAAGTCTTGAAACTCATGCTTATGGAATTTAAAAGGAAAACTTTACGCATGTGACAGTAAATAAGTATATCAGGCGTAAATTAAAGGTCTAATCACAGCCATTCATGAACCTCAGCTCGACTATCAGCGGCTTCCATGTCTTCTCTTAGCTAACTCTCTACAGCAGCCAATATCTGATGATCATCAGAGCGTACATTGTGCGTATGTGCACATCTGTCTTACTCTGTGGTAGTACTCAGATGTTGCTGCCTCCCTTCGTCTCTGGATTTCCTGCTTCCTCTTCATTTTTGTCATCTAACTCTGGATCCATAGTTTCTTTAAACTGCCCTACGTGTCTGTTATGTTAACCCGTGGCTTTGGTGCCAAACGACATCCTGATTATGGCTGTAGATCCTGGTAAGATGGATTATTCTTGGACCACAGAGGTGCAGGCTGGTGAAAGGTCCCTTAAACTTGTCTCCACTGATTGTTCTGCTTTATGTTAGCCAGTCTTAAGCAATCTGAGAAATCGATTGGCTATCGCCTGCGAATTATTTAGCCTCTGGCTGATGTTTCTGGGCCTCCGCTGTAGCCAGCAGATATCCAGAGAACGTATAACAAATATCCAGGCCAAGACTTCCTCTGCAGTCCGGTTAGCAACTTTATACACGAGGATTGCTTTTAAAAAAGCTAATAAAACGTAAATCGACGTCAGGGTTCTAAGATTTCCACCTCTTTCCCTCTTCACATGGAACGTTTCAACCAAAGCCAGCTCAGACGTGACTGGTCAACGCTACTCGGACTACAAACAAAAACCTGAACGCTTCTCAGCCCCTTTCCTGCAGATTTCACATCCATATGCAGTTTGTGTGTCTGTTTGTAGAGATTAGTAACTTGTTCGTACTGCTACATGTTCAGTAGTGTGTTTGTTTCTTTGCGGGTTATGTTCCGCCTCAGCTGCTGTTTTTATAGCTCATAGTTGGATGCCTGATTACCGTGATGGTGACTGGTTCCTGTTCTGGATGCCACTGATGATTGGTGTTATGTGATGATTATTTCTCCCCCTTGCTCTTCCCGTACTGTTCAGTTTCAGCCTTTGATGATGCAGCTTCCTAAACATTTTGCATGTTTATTTGATCTTGACTTGTTACTTGATCTTGCTTTGATCGGAGGACACTGCCCAGTTCATCTTTTGGCCTTGTGTATTATTACTGCTAACATATTGAGACTTGGACACTGAGAACTGCTGTCACACTGTGTGACACAGTAGCTTCTCACTGAGTTTAGAAAGCCTAGTTCATCTGACAGTAGTTAGCTCTGTCTCGTGTCAGCAGTTGGGCCTATTAATAACTACAGTGTCAGTGTTCATCTCATCTTGCTCATCGCACATCCAGTATATCCTGGTCATTATTCTAATGGCCTGCTTCCATCGCACGATTAGAGCTTTCTCGAATACTTCAAGAAGTTGTGGCAGCGATAGCCGAGCAGGGTGTTTTACAGCCGAATGGTAAAGTCTTCTTCACAGACACTGCCCCACCATCTGCTCAGCTGTGATGCTGCTACTCAGCCAACTCACGTGCTGCACGGTACTGTAAACAGTCTGGAGGACAAACAATGTGATGATAACACTGTGTTAAATTAACTCAAGTGCTTTAGCGTGTTTTGCGATGTTACGTCTCGCAGCAGATCCCGATCCCGGTTTACGCCAAGTAGTGACAAATGATAAAATTGTGGAATGAGGCTGTAACTCGCCTGCGTACGTCTGCTTCTCGTTCTCTCAGTTTCGACTCAGTCCTGCATGTGAATTATCTGTCATGTACTGCCAGACTGAAAAATAACACGCGCTGTGTGCTGTTCATATGTTCCTTCCCGAGAATAACAATGAACATGCTGCGAGAAATGAAAAGCTGCTGTATGTGCCTCACTGGGAGCCCATACACTGACGGTTACTGTTGCTAAGGCGGTCAAGCTTTCCGTTCCTACAGCACATCATGCCTGAATGAAATGACAACTGTAGCAGATCTTATCACCTGCAGCTAGCTAGCTGTTTAAGCCAACATTATTTCCATGAGATGGTTGAAAATATTTTCTCTGGCTCACCTTTTAATATTTCAAACTGGGCTTTTTTAAAACACGAAAACTCTGTAAATACGCACTGTGATGGCTCTATCATGATGGAAGACTGACAAAAAGCCAACATCCTCATTGCACATGTAGGAAACACGAAAATAAAGACGAAGCATCCTTACATTGCAGCGTAGAGCGAGTTCTAGTAAAAAAATTTTAACCCAATATAAAAATAAATCATGTAGGCTAGAAATAACATGCTAACGATTACATCTTAGGCTAGAACAGAGACTTCTTGTATTTTAGATTTTTGGCGGTTACCCTGTAAATAAAATACACTTCCCTACAAACGCTGTTTATATGAAGCTGTTTTAAGGAGGGGTGCATCAAACTGATCATTCACTATAACTATATGTCAGTGTTTGTTCAGTTCAGGTTAGAAGTGGTGACATTATTGAGAGTTATTATTTCTTTTAGCTATATTTCCCTCATCTTATACACCCCTGACTCTCAGCATCATTTGTACCTGACTGATAACAGTGATTTGTGGCACAGATGATTGAATGTACAAGACCCAGGTCTGAATTTCAATTTTAGCTCCATTTATAATCGGTGAAGAAAAATATTACTCCAGACAGCCCTATATTTTCTATATGTAAAAAGATATTATCAGACAGAACCGTTCTTTTTATGCTCATGGTGCACTCTTGAAACCATCAGGCCTTAATTGCCTCTTCCTATATCAATTATTAAACCATACTTTTCGTAATGAGCTACAAATGAGTCATTTTTGTGATCTGGTCTCTCCTGAGGGGAGAAACCTCGTCCATCACTGTTTAAAGAAATGACGTATCCAACTGTATCATCATCCAAGATTCATTGTTTCCAATTTGTTTTAATACGGTGTCATTATTAAGCAGGGGAAAAGGGAGGACATCATATTAATATGAGGTTTATGTCAATGGGTTGTCAGTTTAATTTTTTGTTTGTAGCAGGTCTGATTCAGTGTGAGAGGATGGGGGGAGGAAAAGGTGAGAAACCCCACATGTGTGAAGCTCCCAACAAAATGGAGGGACATTGTGTGCTGAAAAATACTTTTCATCAGAGCACCATGAGGGTGATTCTCTTTCATTTTCTGGAGTATCTCTCACATCAGTCAGCTACTTAAAGCAAAAATGCAACCCTCTCTCTGCCAAGAGAGCCTGAGGTGGCTTTGTGAAAATCTTGAGAGCACAGAGGACAGATCTATTTTTTTCCTACTCGAAATGGACTTAATGCTGTGGCTGCTCACCTCTCCTCCTCACCAGCAACAACAAACGACAAAAGAAACATCTTGGCATGTCGTTCAGATATTTTCATTTCTTCCTTCAGAGTGAAGATGATCAGATTTTTTTTTTTTTAATGAGAATGATATCAAAAGTGTCTCATTCAGCAGGAAGCCAAATTGCCACAACACACATAAGCCTTATTGGATGACCTATAACCAATATCAAAATGTAGCTCCTCTCTCCTGCCCTACATTTGCTAAATGAATTCAGCCGCATGTGTGCTGGGTTGGAGATAAACACCTTCAGTGTCAGCATCACGACCAGTCAACCAGTACCTTCTCTCTTAGACTGCTGGCATACATTATACTCCTTTAATTATTATAGGAGTTTAAGCCTTGCAAGTGAAGCTAAATAAGCTTTATCACATTATTAAATTCTCTCCTGCAACCAGCCTAATCCTCAGGCTGTTAACTCAGAGGTGAAGAAGCCAGAAAAAAAGTCCCTGGAACCTTCATATTACAGTTACTTTCATAGAAATTACTCTGCAGGGTAAACATGATGTTTGCGGTAACGAATAACTAAAGGACAGGTCTTTCACACAATCAGTGACCTTACAAAACAATAATGAAGCTAGAATCTTCATCCTGTAAATCAGTTTTGACATCTGAGGCTTCGTTCATGCAGGTTTTATCCATGAGGACTTGCATGCCTGACACAGTGAAAATGCACGTCAGTAACACATATTTACTGTTGCGATGCGGCAGAATGTTGTTTGAGATTCTGTATGTTACAAAAAACAACAAAACTTATGTATTATTATTTAAAAAAACAAGGTTTATGACGTTTTTTTTGTCAGTTTGCAAATAACTCTATTTATTTCCAGAAGTTGAGGGAACTACCTGCAGAGGAGAATCTTGTATTAACTCCACCACACAGCAGAGATATTTACTTAAAGGTTCTGCAGGGCTGGCAATAATGTCACAAGAAAACAATTGTAACCCCTGGGGAAGCTTTGGTTCACATATTGCAGAGGGGTAAAGCCCACATAAATGAAGAGAAGCCTGCATCATGTGACGCTTCCTCTTCAGAACGTGGCTGATGCTGAGGATTGGGGATCATTGAATATAAAAGTTTAAGCACATAAAGTCACCTGAGGGGAAAATGTCCTTAAAATAACACCAGTGCCTTGGCGGTGCAGTTTTCAGCATTATGTTGCCTCTTTTGCCTGTCTTCAATGACCTTGAAGAGCTGAAATGGACGTTCTTCTTGTTTTAGCTCTTAAATATATTGTTCCTTTGAAACCAGCAGCAACCAGCAGCTGTTTACTCACCCTGCAAATCAGTTTTGGCACACTGTGGCTTCAATGCTGGTTTTATCCGTGTCTTACACTCCTTAACAACCTTCAACCCATGTAAAGGTCTTTTTATTTTCCCATAGGGAACATATACTAACAGTTTATAGTGACCTTCCTTACACGGTGCCAGTGGTGATCACAAGTGACCTTTCCATGCTCTGTTGCATCGCTTGTGTGGGGGGGAATATTTCAGGGTTCTCTGCGGAGCTGTTTAAGCTTTCTGTGGTTTTTTTTTTTACCTGAAATATTAGTTCAGGTTGTTTTTACAAGTAAAAAGATTTTACTTCACTGTTGACTCGACTTTGAATATTTCTAATATCATCTGTTTTACGCCCCTCAAACCCGTGCGCAATGGTTACAAACGCGGACAGTCGGTATTTGAAAAAAAAAGGAGAAAAGATCGTTAAACTCACCATGTTTTTCTCTCAGTTTGGTGATTTTCTCTCCTCTTTGTGTTTGATTAAAGGGGAGCACAAAAAGCAAAAAGGGAATCCCGGCAGCAGTGTCCTTCATTTACGCACGTCCAGCACAAACAAATGCGAAGTGGTTATATACAGAAAGCACCAGCGCGCAGCTTCTGTGGGTGTTGCTGCTCCTTTATAAGTGAGACTACTTCACATCTCATCTGAAAGGTGAAGAGTGTGTCTCAGTGAACTTTAGTCCGCTGCTCATTGAACGACAACAGTTACTTCGGTAATCGCTTTTTCCAGAGTTCAATCGCCAGAATGTGTGAAAAGTGTCGAAAAGCGCGGAGCTCTATCTGATGCACCAAGGCGCAGCTCTTTGAGGGGTTTCTCCATCAACAATTAAACTCCCGGAGAGACACACGGAGCTTCCCGGTGCTGATGTGGTCCACTGTGCTCCGGGTTTAAATTAGAGAGTCCGTCAACAAGTTGCATTTAAATGTGCGTTTCTTGGAGGTTTTGATGGGACTGGCTACACGACAGAGCCTCCTCCTCCCCATTTTCTCTCTCTCTTCCTCTCTCTCTCACACACTGTGCGTGAATTGTATCGACTGCAGCCACGGGCATGTGTTTGCAAAGTGCATTTCTTTGACTGTCCGTCCCGTTGTTACCGTACAGCCTGTAGGGCAGAGGTTCTCAGGATCGGGTGCAGGGACCTCACAGAGGCCCCCTGACAAATAAATGATGCACAAACAACCTTGAGTTTGAGATTAGCTGCATGCATTGATTTAATGATTTCTAAAGCCTTATCACACATCCTTCAATCAGTATGTCATTACATTGCTGACATGACGTGCTACACTGCTGATACAGGATGCATTTACAGTGAAATGTGTCATGTTTTAGTCACACATTGCAGAATAACTTCAATGAGCAGAAAACTGTGAATCTGATGAGGATAAGTGGTTACAGATAACAGATGGATGTTTCAGTAACATATGAACACCTTATAAAAATGTATCTGTTTTTATTACCTTATATTAGTCGTTTTATCTACATATGCCGTAGGTCGCCTTACATGGCGTCCACCATCATGCGCCACCATGTTTGTTACAGAAGCCCAGAATGGACAAAGGACACTGGAGACTGTGTTTCGCTACTATTTTGCCGACGTAGCCACAAAAGAAGTAGTAGAAGAAGAAGAGGACAGACATGATGTAGAGGAGGAAGAAGTGTTGCTAGCTTTGGCTCACTGTGTTGTGTTTTGTTATAAGCTGTGAAAAGTTGACAAATGGAGGATCATACTTATTATTTAGCACAAGAAGAGCCAAGAGAGCAGGACTCTTTGCATCAAAGAAGCAAAAACACGAAGAGGCAAAACGAAATCGGGACAAACGTCGGCAGAAAACAAACGGTGTAGAAAGTGACGCCAAAGTTTTCTGTTTTCTTCTGCAAAGATAATTCAGCCCAGCGTTACAAATGTAAATGAAAACTGTTGTTTGATAACTTTAGCTAGCCTATAATTAAAAAAAAAGCAGCTGCCATAAGAAAACTATTCTAACCTCTGGGGAAGCTTCTGTTTGGATGAATGGAGGAGAAACTAAAAGCATGATATGGAGAAAACATACACCGACACTGAAGATTGGGAATGTTTTCAGCATTGCCTTAGGGAGCGTACAATACTTTAAACACTGTTTCTCCTGTTTTACATGAATACATTTAAAAGAAAAGCACAGTCCAGGCTGTTATTGACAAGCGACATCTCTGTTTAAACTGATATTTTACGTGAAGTACCTCGTCACAGTGCTCCGTTTCTTTTTAATCTCCAAGGAGTTCTCAGAATTTTTAAATCTCAATTTTTAAAACACAAATAAAGTCTCTTGAAATCGTATTGCATGATCTGTCCTAATTCACAGTAAAGAGCGGTCTTGTTCATTCATTAAATGCTGTGACTGAACTGCTCTTTCTGGCTCCCATCTTCTGTATATTTTATCTTTAATTGAATCAATACCAGCTCCTTGAAAGCTAATTAGGAGGCTTGTGGAGTATTGAAAATGTTAATGAAGAAATGGAGCACACCACTTGCACACATGTAGGTACACACACCACACATATATATACACACACACACACACACACACACACACACTTTATGGGTTGTTATAAGTGGAAATAAAAACTGCTGAGCTTTAAGTGGACAGAGTCTTTGATCCCATCATCTCTATCCTGGGGAGATGGAACGACCACGTGGGAATGAACAGTGCCGGCTTGTTTTTTTCAGTTTAGCCCTTTGAAATACTCCTCTTGAAACGGATGGTCAAAAGTGTGCCTGTGTTGAGTTTTTCTAACAGTGTTCTGATAATTATCTTTGTCTCATTTTTCAAACAACTGCTTTGAGGAACTACAAATCTTTATCTTAGAGGCTAAACTTGAAGTTTGGAAACTTTTTTAAAGCCTCCATTCAGGTGTATGAGACAGAATTATAAGTTTCCTTTTCACTGACAGACTGATGCTTACATGATGTTGCCTTCAGGTGTCAGGGGAGTCAGAAATACCAAAAACAAGCTGAGAACACAAACATATATATATATAAAAAAGGGCCTACTTGCATTTGTACTTGTGGCGTTGTCTGATGCCACTGTGGGTTCTTTCAGCACAGAGACACTCTGAGAGTTAGGACGCCCCACGCCTCCTCCACAGTACTAAGGAACACAAGTTAGAGAACAAGATTCTTGCTGCAGATGTGGCCAGCATCATTTTCTACACTGTAACAGACTCGATAATCCCATCAGAAGAGCTGCTTCTGTCCTGGGAGTGGAGATGTCAGAGAGGGGTATGCCTGAGGAAGCTACCCAGTATTATGGACAATGCCTTTCATCGCCTGCATGCCACACTGGAGTCATATCAGAGCACCCTCAGCCGTAGACTGAGACCACTGAGGCGCACTGCAGAACACCACAGGACTCAAACTGTAATAACCCCTGCACCTTCAGCAGGAAGGACGGCTGAAACATCAGACAAAACAATGTGCAATTACACTCCATATACACTGTTAAGGAAATTATTCAGTAACCCTCAGGACGCCGTCAGGCTTTTAAGATAGATCATTTAATAGTAACTTGCAGCAAGGGAACAACTTACAGACTCTGTGGTTCAGTAAATGTTCAGTGGTTCAACACAGCATATATATATAAAGCAGTCACAAAGGATAATAACATTTTTCTAACATACACTTTATATTTATTACCCTGATGACAAATAAAATCACAACATTACTGTAGCCAAATAACAACTGTGGAAAGCAGCGGTGGACCAGTGAACATATGTCTGTGAATAAGCACAAATCAGTGATTTCATATCCTCCAATACCAGCGGTGTAATGAAGGTACACTACATACAAAAGTAAGCACTACTTCACTACATCTTGGAGGAAATACTGCATCACGTTTATCTGACAGCTCAGTTATTTTCCAAATAAAGAAGAGAAAGAACTTTTTGAAATATGACGTCTTTGTTATAAATTAAACAGTACAAATGCAGCTGAAATGATTAGTCAGACAAAAGAAAGTTAATTGGTATTTTATGGATTCAGCTTTATAAATATGTAAATTTCATGCTTTTTTCCTTTGGATTATTTTTTAATAATTTAAATTTATTTTAATAATTTTGAGGTTTGGACTTTTGGTTAATGGCATCTTTAGTCGGTTTTTCTCACTATTTTCTACAAACCAAACAATCTCTAGTAAAACAACTTTTTTTCTGCATTGAGTAGTTTTGCTGATTTTACTTTAACACTTTTACTTAAATAACATTTTCGATGCAGAACTTTAACATGTAACAGAGTTTAACAGAGTGATAGAAGTACTTTTACTCGAGTAAAAGGTTTGAATACCTCCAATAGTATTCTTTCCGACAACAGGGCACAAACCAGCTTTTGGCTTTCAAAATAGTCATTCAATTAAAAAAGCTCTCTTCACTCTTAGTAAAAATACATTTTATTATGCCACATTTTCCTATAGTGAATATTTTTCTGGGTGTTTTATGGACTTCATATTATCAAGTAGAAAGATGACAGAAGATGAAGATGAAGGGAAACAGAAATGAGGAATGCGGTGCAGCAATTTATGGTTGGTTCCTAAATCACAAAGGTAACCAGAGCACCCCATCTAACATCCGTCAGCAGAACTGAGTGTGTCGTTTCTTCTGCTTCCAGTTTGGAAAAATAACTCAAAGTGCTAAGAATGTGTGAAGTGTTGAACAGGTAAATGAAATTCACTAAAGGACGGAGTCGACTTTATGAGAAAGAAATGTATTCGACAAATGTAAAATGGAGATAAAACTTACAAATACCATAAACAGTAAAAGTCTGAAAACAAACCTGATAAGCAGGGGTGTAATGCTAAATACACAGGTGGATAAAATGTAGTTAGCTCACCTCATTTCCACTCAATGATTGATACAGTTGATCTGAAAACAGTTGAGTAAACTCTCAGCTTCATTTCAAAGAGGTTTGGTTTACTCACTACGATCTGCTGATAAGTTTGAGTTATTACTCTCGTCTGAAACAATTATTCTAATTCGCCTTGTGAGCTGTTGTGGTAGCGCCTAGTGGTAACTCCAATAAATCCTGTCGCATCTCTATATTAAAGACATTTATATGACATAGTGGCAGATGAAGCAGGATGAGTGTGCATATTGTAGTCTCCTGGAGTTTTACCAAGAAGGAACCAGATATCTTTATTGCCTCTCCACTGTAAACACTTAAAAGATCACACTTGCAGCCCCTCCCCGTGTGTAGAGCACAGAACAAAGATGTTATTGTATTATCATGTCCACAATGCAGAAACAGATCACTCACGGCAAGATGATAAATGGATAGAGGGGATAAAAAGTTTTAATGGTTTTTAATAACTTTGTACCTTAAAAGGTGTTGCATAAAATAGTTTTTTATTGACTGAACTTGAAGCTGAAATCCTCTTTACAAATGTTGTTTAACTCTGAAAGATGCAGTTCATGTGGATCAATGCTACATTTATAATTCCTGTACTGTATAAATATGTACGTAGTATCTGTGACGTCACTCATAGGAGCTGTTTTAAAGAATGCTGCCTCTTCTGTCTACCGGTCAATTTAAAAATCAGCAAAGATGTGGATCATCAAAGGACCTGATGTGGGCTGAATGACGCCTGGATGCTCAAACAAGCCACCTGTGACAGCACCTACTTCTCAATCAAAGCGTCCATGCTGTTAATTAGTTATAACTTGAAACCTTAATACAATTTGAACAGGTGAGTTAAAGAAAATTAGTTATAGAGACCAAAACTGTTTTTTTTAACCAGGCTGTAAACATGTTTATTTCTGCTGTGAAGTTTGACATTTTAACATGGGGGCTTATGGAGACTGACTCGTTCTGCAGCCAGCCTCAAGTGGACGTTCAAGGAACTGCAGTTTTTGGCACTTCCACACTGAGTTCATCTCACAACCACGGAGGTTGCAGCTCGATGCTGTACAGACTTTAAAGCGGCAAAATGTGATTTGTGATTCTATTATATAAGATATTACATAAGATTGGTGTGTTCAGTAGGAATTTATTGGGTTTGGAGCTGATGCCATGAGTATTTGAGTTGGTGAACAACTTAAGACGGTTTTATGGTTGCATATAAATCCCTTTTCAGGCAAAGAATACCTAAGATTGTTTTCATCTGTTGAAGCTTTTTGTGATTCAGATATTCGGCTTCATGAAGTCATGACAGGGCGCAAACATTTTAACACGTTTTTTGGTACCTGGTGCACAAGAAGGAGCAGAGAGGGTTAAAAATATCATAATGAGGAGGAAGATTGTTATTTGATCATTCACAAGCCGCATCAGGAGATATTTTACTTTCGTAGCCTTAATTAATGAGCACGATGGATGCTCAGCCCTCTCACACCATCCATCATCATTCATAATTAAGGTTATTTGAAAGTGAATCCTGATGCCTTTTTTTATAATATCAAACTGTGCACATGCATTTAGTGACAGGCTCCTAAGTTAAAACTCTCATATCATTATTTCAGCTCATGTGCTGTATGTAAAACATCTGGCTGGATACTAATTTATTCAACAGTTTGCATGAATGAAGATTAAAAATATAACAAGGGCATGCATATCTAATTATAGCTGTTGATTAAACTTCTGACTGATTTTTTTACATCGTAGACGATGAGGATGATTTATTAAAGTGACATCAGAATAAGGAACAAGGTCCATTTATTCTTTCTTTGCATGTTTTAGCTTGCGCTGCTGCTGCCTCACAACTTTGAGTGATCCATCTTTGTGTGGTTTTTCCATAGTGTGAAGTATCAAGTTGGATATATATATAAAAATCCAAGTTGCAGAGTCGTGATCATGATCTGAAGTTTTGAAAAAACAGACTAAGACAGTGTTGGATTTATTATTGGATGGGATTTCTTGAGAAAAATATAGAATAATACCAGCCTGATGTTTTAGGTAATAGTGGGGCTTCGAATGCACCAGCGTCTCACTGACTGTAGTACACTGTCTTTGTTTGTGCAAAAGAACAAGCCCTCAGCTACAAACAACAGATATCAAACTCATGGCAGCATGTCAGACGCCAGGGTCATTATTCTTCACTCAGAGTCTGAAGAAACTCACTTGCACAAAGACGTTCCCGCTGGATTCTTCACAGAATGCTAATGTCGTAGTTTTGTTCACTGTAAACAATGCAAAAACTTTCCAGAACTTATTCATTACAAATTTGGATGGCTCCGAGATACATAATGAAAGTGTCTCTATAATCTGATTTACATGTTTTCTGCAACACAGAGTCAGTTTTTTTGAAACTTTCTTTTTGTGTGAAGATAAACTAGGCAATTTGGCTGCAGAGCTGTGTTTTACTTCCTGATTATTCACCATGAAGCAGCGTCGGTACTGTACAAAGGCCAAGGTGATGAAATACAAAGGTATTGTTTTGGATACCTGCTTTGATGCTTGTCTGTCTGCTTTGTCCTCCAGTCCTGCCTTGTTCAGCCTCCTTTGCTTGTTCCCCAGCCTTCACTGTGGGTCCAGCGCTCAGTCTAAGCTCAAACTTAACAAATACAGGTTTGCTATATTAAAAAGATGTTTGTGAATGCAGTTTTTCTAAGAGCAAAGGTGGTATAAATAGACACACACACACACACACACTCCTTATACCGCACAGCTATAATGCTGCTGTCAAAGCTGAGGAGGAAACGTCTGAAGCCGTCAAATATTGATTCAGTTGCAGGTTGAGTGACAGATCGACACACAGTACTGCTCTAAACGTCCATCTCTTATTTTTTGACACATCTAAGATGTACTGTGCTTACCTCGCTCATGATAAATACAGAGATGGACACAACAGAAGATGGTATATTAATGTATTTATTGCAGTAAATAAAATAACTAAAGACATCATTTCAAATGTGGAGTGTTTTATTGAACATCAGTAATTTTAGATGTGAGCAGTACGAGGTGTAGGTGTGCTGGATGCAAAACAAAAAGTCAAAATAAGCTTGCTGACGTTGGCGGGAATGAGTCCAGGTGAGAGAGCCAGCGCAAAGCTGGATCCTGTAGGAGAACTCGGCCCAGGTGCTCCAAATCTGGCTTAATGCTGTGTGATACCTTAAAGGAAACACAGTGGGTACGGTCGAATAGTCAAAAAAATTAGCTCCTAAGTCCTTTCCTAACCACTTTTCCTTGACCTCGATAGAAAACGTCACAAGGTCAAGGAGAGATGTGAAGGAGAATTCATAAGGAGTTAGGAGAAGACGACCGCGGTGTTCAGAGAATCCTACTGCACTTACACTTAGACTACGTCATTATGCGTCAGCGAATGTTCTTGACAAAGTCCAGAAGATGGACTACAAAACGCACATCTGAGATACTTACTAGATACTCCCTGTGCGCTCTTAGCATGTAGTTTAATGCAGGAAATATAAACGTGGAAAACCCAGTGAAAAATATGACTTCATTCAACTTCAACGTCAGAATTCAAATAATAAATGAATACTGTCCACCTGTCACAGAAGTCAGATGAAGTGTTTGTTACGCTGATATGGTCGCTCACCCTCCTGTCCACTATATATGTATAGTGGGCACTATATATGTATAAACATATTAACAAGTTATGGCAAAGATATATGATTAATCAGCAACGGTAACTTCATGATGATCTGCAGGACGCTGGATGTCACAGTTCAAACAGTTTTTACTCTGTGTGTGTGAACGCAGCTCCACAGTCAACAACAGAACACACTTCATGATCAAAGTCTTTAGATCACGTCAACACGTATGTTCATATTCACACGCTCTCTCTGCTGCAGGCTGCATCACTGTTTAAATATATTAATGTTTTCTGGTTGTGAATGACTGAACGGTGCGCCCATTTTTTGTCACTGCCGTAAGGAATTGTGGGGCGGCATTACCTCCTTTTTCTTTCGTAAAGGATGGTCCGGTGTATCCTATGCTAAAGGAGATAATAAAGGAAGCATTGAAGCTCCTTTCCTTAAAAGTTAGAGAATTCGAACAGCTCTTATCATGGCGGACATGTTAATACTTCCGGGTCATTTCATTTCTTTTCACAGCATCTCATAAGCTGGACACCTCTTATTTAAGCCAATGCCTTGGGGTTGTTGTGATATTAATGTTAATGATACCCCTTGATACATGCCTGCATGGACATAAAATATTAACACACAGCATGGTGTCAAACAACATGTTCTGCAGAGGCTCTCGGAGCTGGTATAATGTAGAGTATTTTACAAATACAATTCTTTCATGGAGTATTTTTTTTTTATGCACGCTTGTGCACTCGTTTCTCAAAAATTCTAAATGATCTCAACATGCAAACAATAATTTTATTTGATAGTTTTGAAGGCTGAATTTGTGACTAAATTACATGTTAAGACAGTTTCAAATTGTCCCAAACAGAACCTGCATACTGTGCACAGATTCCTTGATATACTTTCCTTGATGATACTAGGCAGTAGGGGACAGCTGGTACTATTTATTCCAGTACAGAATGGATCTTAATTGTCGCATCAAATTTAAAGTGTATAGGGCAGCTTACTGCATGTCAACCAGTGTGCATACACTTTCCTTTTATGCTAGCACACATTTCTGTGTAATGATAGCTGAGTGAGGAACAGTCAGGAATAAATTAGATGAAATTGTGGGATAAATCAGTGCTCCATTCAGACCTTGGACATGGTGAATTATCTACAGAATATGTGAAGAATCAGCTGCTCCCAGAGGTGCAGTGCCACCAACCTCAAGACCAAAACATGAGGAAACATGTCGACAGCATGAGGAATGTTGGAGAATGTGAGCCACGATGCAGACGTCATTGCCTGAGTCACGTAGATCAGAAAAAAAGCCAGAGGTGAAAGAAAATTACACAGTTGTGAGTTCATTTCACAGCAGTGGTGAAAACGCTGGATTTACAGTTTATAATACTAATCGCAAAATAAAAGCAGCTGTCAAGAAAAAGTGCAGCAAATAGCATGAACAAGCATACTTGTGATACGCTCCATCATGTACGTCTGAAACTGCACACTCACTGTGGATATATAGTAATTGATAAAAAGGTGCTAAATTCTCAGTCTACTCACACGGGTGTTTTTACTCTTTTCTTACCTCTTTTCAATATAAAATGTGCTCGACTGACACTCCAATCTTACACTCTTATTGCACCTGTTTAGGTAACTTAATGTACACTTTTATCATTTCTACTGGTATGTTAAGGTCTAGATAAGGCTATGCATGCAGGTATGAGGTGGTTTAAAATTTACTGTGTATCCGCAGTGTCAATGAATGATCAAATCTGTCTACTAGACATCACATTTATTAACTACATTTTGACAGATAATTATGTAGAAGACATAATTCCACCTGAATTACATTTCAACATAAAATTTATGCTGCGGAAATTCTTATTAACTGATGTGAGACTGAAATAAAGACTTGAGAATTAAGCTGTATTTGAATTCTTGTATTCTTTGCAAAGAAGGTCAGTCATACAGGGTGCAAAACAGTCCGCAGAGTTAGAGACCAATGAGATGAGGGCAGCTTATTTATACACTATACAGTCATGTAACGGAGAAA
This sequence comes from Miichthys miiuy, assembly GCA_036365135.1. Classification (NCBI taxonomy): domain Eukaryota; kingdom Metazoa; phylum Chordata; class Actinopteri; family Sciaenidae; genus Miichthys; species Miichthys miiuy. The sequence continues at coordinate 16,291,938 of CM071615.1, read as the reverse complement.
CCGGTTTAAACTGGGACTGAGAGAGTTGTTTTGTTTTGCAAATGTGTTGACCGTAACGTGGAGTCATAGTTATACAGTAGTCAAAGCTCACACAAAAGAAAACATTAAAATTCTTCATTACACTCCCAAATGCCAAAATGTTGAAACACAATGTCCACTTGTAGCAGCTATGACCCAATCTGACCACCTCCCTACGAGTAGTGTGTATTACCCAAATGAAGTGTTACATTTGGGTATTATATATTTGTATATATATATTTGGGTATTCAAAGAGAGGTTACCAGAAAAGCATAATCCAACCATCATTTCTCGGAAACAGGGTTGGAACATTGAATTTGAATTTTGAACAGGGTTCAGAGTAGGTGAGCATTAATTCGAAATGTCAAAATGTCCCATGTCAGTTGACAGCAAACCTTAATCCGTTCGTTGTTTTGGTTGTGCAGTTATACATGTACACAAAAATATATATGTAACATATACTTTATCAGCTTGAGTGGCTCAATCAATGATCAGGCTTTAGAAATAATGAAAAAAAAAACATGGTCTGTGTGATCCCAGATGTCTTTAAGAGGTTTGCCCTGATTAATGCAATCAGAGGGAAACCTTGCTGTGTCCCGATATCAATACATCTACAGCAAATGGAGTTCTCTCTGACTGCAGCGATGCATGGTGGGATCTGTTTCCAATGGCAAGCCACTAATGAGTATTCTTTCGCCAAATGGATTATAAATAACTGTAACGGTGTCCCATTAAATAACACCCTCTGAACTAATGTTTTTTTTATAGATCTGGGTGAGAGCCAGAGGCAGATTATTTAGTCTAATTTGAAGCATTTTTACTGCGCTAAAGTGAAAAACTGCAGGTGCCACACGCCCCTGAAACTTGACATATACTCAGTTTGTGTAAATTGTTGGACCTATTGTGGAAATTAAAGCAGCACTCAACTACATTTTAGGTATTTTGGGAAGTTTCACACACAGAGTGTGTGTGTGTGTGTGTGTGTGTGTGTGTGTGTGTGTGTGTGTGTGTGTGTGTGTGTGTGTGTGTGACAGAAACTTTCCTCTCTAAGTTAGGCATGAGTTTAAATCCCAGCGGGATTCTTCCCCCTTCAGTTTGCCCCAGGATAATGTTTCCACATGATCTCACCTGTCTGATACAGTTAACGCTGGTGAGTCCACTAGAGTCACATACCCATGCTCACCTGCGCTCACACATACCACACTTTGACGTTAAGTCAAGTCTCATCTGCTCCTTACAGTTGTGTTGTGTAGTGGAAATGATGGAATCGGGATCAGCTCATTAATCCTTATGCCAGCTGCCACTGAAAGCTCCGGGAACTTGGCTCCTCACCCAAGGTCTGTCAGTTCAAATCCCACCAAGCAGACCGACTTTTAAATGCTGACTAAACAAGGGATTGCGCGTTAGCATGGCTCGGGAGTTCTTGTTAAGATCCATCCTAGTGCAATGTGTTGCCAAGCCAGGATGAAAACCATGTGAGGGATTGTGAGCCAGAGAACAACAAAGATTGTCTAGTGAGCCCGAGTTGCAGTTGTTACCATGTAACATGGTTGTTATTTCAGTGCAAATGCAAAGCTGCTTCTTAGTGAACAAAATATGTCAGATTCAACATCTTGTGAACATTTTCCTGTCAAATTTATCATTGCCACAATTAGATTTAAAGTATTACACGCCAGTGGATACAAATTTGGATATTGTGCATGAAAAAATCAACATCTGAGCAGATGGTTTTTAGATGACTGCAGCCGGTTGCTGACCGTTTGTAAATCCCTACACCAAAACAACTGTTCAATTATTGCTTAGCATCCGTAATCATGTCTCCGCATGTTAAAACAGTGTGCGTGAGGCCAGAGTTTGTTTATCTGCTCTAACATCAGCTGCAGTTGTTAGCACGCTTGGCTACAGCGGTATATGCATATGATAAGGCATACAATGCCTAAGATTAACCATAAAACAAAAGTCCCTTTCACACCTATCTAACACAACATCTGTTGTGTTATATTTACCCATCGTGAGGGAATGCTGTTTTCTTAATTAGCAAGTTTGCATGTTTGCAAAGCTAGCACGTTATCAGAGATAGCGTCTTTGCTATACACATAACGCTCGACACCTGCTTCTGTTACCTCTGTTTAAACGGACCTATCGTTATAAACATTTATGATGTATATTAAAAATTTAAGTGGTAAATCTGCCATCGTTATCACTGTAACCTGCATACGCATAGCTGTGCCAGAACGCTTCACAAACATAACTACAATAAAAAAGGCAGGGCATTGAATCGCGTCACTTTGATAAACATTCTGTCTAACACTAGTATAATTATAAATGCATCTCAGGTGACCAGATGATGTGAAAATTTAATTTGAATCCACGTGTAAATGCAACCAAGATGCATTGAAAAAACAAATACAGTGAGGATTTCAAACTCACTCTACAAGCAGGCTGACACATTGTGCATGCAAGTGTAAATGCACTGGTATTTTCAGGTCAGGCACATCACCTCCCAACACCTCTCAAATGAGATGACATAATCAGAAGTGCAGCATGCTTCACCTGAGTTTCCTTCTCGCAAATATAAAATAATGAATTAGGTTTCCTCCATGTGCTTTCATCGGATTAAGAAATAATCTGCCGTCACAAACAATACAAGAAATAGAAGAGGTAGAAGGAAACTGACAGGTGCCCGTATGTATTTTGGGAGGAGATTTGGATGTTACCTCTGAAGATGCTTTGTTAATGATTAGTGTAAACACACGAGCTGAGTTGTTCATGTGCACTCTCCTGCATGGCTATGTGCTGTAATGGTGATTTTGGCTCTTTTCCTCGCTGGCTGCTGGTGTGTGTTTATGTGTGTGTGTCAGCTGAGGCCTTTGTCAGCAGCTGTTCATTATTTCAGTGAACAGCATTGGGCTGAGCTGTGGGTGCAGGACATTTACAGAAACAATCTGCTCTCAGTAAACACACTGCTGTTGGTGTTTAGTGCCTCTCCAAAGATACAAATGAACCAGAATTAGTAGCTCTTTAGGCTGCATTTCCCATCTGTCCAGTCTACTCAGATGGTTGGGTTAAATTTTTGAGAACTTGTGGGTGATGGATTTCTGTTTGTTGATGTCCACAGTGGCTTGTGAGCCGTGCATCTACAATCATCTAAATGTCAAGGAGTCATGTGGCTCTTTTTGGGCACCATACCAGTGTTTTTGCTCATTTATTGCAAATCAAATGTAGTTACTGCAGATCATTGTCCAACTTATCCAACGGAATATCATTTTAAACTCAAACTATATTTGTTTTGTTCTGATTGGTGAATTATTTGTTTGGGTTGGCACTTAAATTAGTTTGTTATATCGCTTCACTTCCAACAACCCAATGGTTGTGTTCACTCGCTTTACTGGTGAGTAAACATTATATAATTTAAATTTGCCTTCTACAGCGGTATGGGCTTGAAATGAACTTTTTTTTTACAATGATTTAATTGCAATAATCTGATCAAAAAGATGCTGAAATTACTGCATGATGGTGATTTGTAAAAAAACATCTGAATTCATAATTCAATTCAGCATAGTTCAGCTGAATGCTGACAGACCTGACAATTGAGTTCTGATAGATCAGGGCTATGTGTTAACTTGGTTTATTATAGATTAAATATAACCGATTGCTGGAGTCAAATAAGAGACACGTTTAGTCAAAATTTACATGGCCTGTGCGATTGGACATACATTTGTATCTATTCACGTCTTTGCATTGACTTTATAGGACTACCCAGTGTTGTGGACTCGGATATTTTCATTTCATTTTTGTGCAAGGGGAGTAAGTGAAGATGTGTTGTTCATCTTTATATACAATCTATGGCCTAGACTAGCTGTTCCCAAAGTTAGTGTGTGCCTAGGTTGTCATAGTTTAGGTCAGGACAAACTCAAACCCAATAACACAACATAGGATGGTTAGATTAACAGCTGTTCAGGTCAGAAACAGGCAAGAGTCCAAAACAGGACAGTCAAACAAGCACTTATCTAGATGGAGGTCAGCTAGGGAAAGAGTTAGTCCAAGGGTCAGGCAAGAGTAGGCAGGCAGGGTCAGCCACTAGACAGATTTAATGGAGATGGTAAGTACAAACAAATGGGAAGCAGCTCAGTGAGGTCAGGTGAGGGGAAAGGCGGGCAGGAGGAAGCGGCAGAGAGGGAGAGTAAACAAGGCAGACAAATGGTGCCACAGAGTTTTGGATCTCACCTTTCGTACGTTTACATGAAAACAACAAGATAACTTTTATAATTAAAATCACTTTGTAGAAACAGTTAAAAGTGTGATGCCGCAGCTCAAACTGGTGACGAATAGAAAGAGAAGTCACTGTAAACAGAGCTCATGGAGTGGTGAGGTGACATGGCGGAAATAATCAATATAAAGAGGCGTCAGAGTTAGTCGAGAGAGTTTGACGTCAACCAACTTCATGGGAAGCTTTGAGCCTCTGACGCCCACTCAGATTTCCTGTAAACCGTCATTCAGCAACAGTCAAAACACGATTCTACATGCAGTTTCCCACTAAAATTTTCTGTAGCCCACTTTGTTAATCCTTTTATCTTTCACCCTCCTATTAGTCAGCAGCGATCATTGTGTGTCATTATCTTAAAATGTGTTATTAAGATAATGATTATGAAAGTTCTGATTGTGCTCGGGGAGAATACAGAATAGCTTCACTCAGCAGCTGATCAGAGCTGCCCTAGCGTACGTCTCAACAAAAAAAAAAGCTTTTCCTGCAGCTGAAAGCATCATCCTTTTATTATGTTAATCAGTATTGAGCTATGTTAATCTCTAATAAAAATAGCAGTGTTACATCAAACCTGATGTAGAAGTACAAAGGCATCGATTTACAGGCTCCATGTCATTTTATATTTATTTCTGGAAGTAAGAAATGAAGTGTTTCCTCTCCCCAGATAAATTACCATACGGGAGGATTTACTTCTGCCAATATCCAGTTTGTTTTAACTTCCTCTTAATTTAGAGGAGCACTCCAACAAAATACACCTTGAGATTAAAGCTTTCTGCTTTGTTTGCTTTAGTGACAAGAAGACAAAGTCAGACCAAAGACAGAGCACATTTTATGACAGTCTGTTTCTCCGTCAGAGTTCAGTGCACTTAAAGTTTCACCACTTATTGTAGTCGGAAAAGTCTGCTGGATGTCCCTGTCGCTAAAATGTCTAAAAAGGTTAACTTGTGAAGAGTACTTCTTATCCTCGACACACAAGATAAGATGAAACCAAGACAAAAATCTGACATGAGTGAAGAAAAGTTGTTGGGATACAGTATTTGTGTTGTGTTAACAGCCTCATGTCAGCAAAGTGAGATTAATACCCATTTTAAATGAGCCAAATTAAAATGTTTTTCCTTCCCTGAGTGGGCACTTATTACATTAATACAATTAGAAGTGTTTCTTAATTTTCACTACACCTCCTCCCGTGAGATAAAAATGCTTTAATGAGTTTGCTGTATTTGTGAAAGCCCTAAAAACAAACAAAAAAAAAAAAAACACTTCATGTTCCTGCTGTGGTGCTGTAATTATGCAGCAGATGCTTTAATATTTACTGCAGGCTGTTAAAGAGCAGCGGAGGTGTGTGTGTGTGTGTGCGCGCCCAGGTGCACAGAAAGATTCACAAACTTATACTGGGATTTCTAAATAAAATGACTATACACAAAAATATTTTTCAATGCACACAAATATATTTATCATTGTGTATAACTGTAAAAAACATATAATGCATTTTCCATCTGTGAAGTCTGCAGTTATGAATTTATAACACGAGGAGAGTCTAAACGTCAAACAGCTGCCCAGAGGTCAACATCAGCATGCCGTCTGGTAGCTGCTCTCAGCAGGTAAAGAGATGCCTCTCCTGTTTGAGTTATTGATGTGGCATTTATCACTAGCATTAGCTAACAAGTTAAACATTAACTAGCGAACTGGCAAGCAGAAGTCAAGGACTAGCAAGATTTGTTTAAATGATTTAATAACAAAATGAAAAAGATTGACTTAAGTGTGAACTCTTGTGCTGTTGCTGCGCTGTGGGGAATCTACCGTACCATCCAGGCATGATGGACACCAACCGGACCCTACGGAAAGAAAAATATGGGCAGGAGGGACGCAGAATTCTACCGTTTCCTTAAACAGATGGGGCTGTAGAACGTGTTGGGGACTAGTTTCAGCTGCGGATTAATTTGAGTCTTTAAAGTGCTCATGTTTATCATATTGAAGCAGCACGTGCAAGTGCAAGAGTGAAGCTCTGACGTGTTTTCATCAGATGGATAACAATGGAGCTCTTTGGCACAGAGGAGTGTTAGGCTTTGGCGGCTACATAGATAGGATTTGTTAGCAGAGTCATTGTGTTTTTCAGTGTTGGTTTTGGTCTTAAATAGGATTTCATGTCAATAAGAAAAATATAATAATATAATTTTTGCGGTTAAGGGCCCAAATTTCAGAGTGCAGTACCACTATTGTAAATATGAACAGCTGTAGCGAGTTGACAACTTTTCTAACAGCCAAACATCAAGCAAGGAAAAGCAGCCAGCTTATATTACTTACTAGCTCAACAGAAAGAAGCCCAGCTCGGCGTCTGTCTCTCAGCCTTTTACTTCACGCAGCTCTAGCCAACGACTAAAAGTCAGTCCCAGATTTACTCTTGTCTCTAGGCTTCATGCTGTCACTCCCTCTTTTTGTCCTCTTATCTTCTGCCATCAACGTCCTCTTTCAGTCTTTTCATCTCTGTCAGTGTGTCCATAGAGGCTGCTGAACCCTGTTACACTGCCCACTTGCCCAGCTCTGATTCTGGCATGAAACCAGCTCAGCTCCCTGCCAGCATTCCTCCACAACCTGGGCCTGAAAACCTCCTCCTCTTCCCAGTGGTCCAAACGCCTGTGGTACAAACACTGACACTCCCCCAGTGCTCTGAGCTCACAGAGCTAACATAGTGAGCTAATATTAGCTAACAGCAGCTACAGTCCACAGCAGTTTAATTGTCTATCAGGAAACTGTAAATCCAGTTTCACCAAAATCAGTGAAATAGTCGGTGTGTGTGACTGAGCACTTCTCACGGGGTGATCATACCGGAGCTAGAACAGACGTACGGAGCACAAAGTGGAAATGACAGACACCTTTCACCATTCATGAAGCATGACAATAAGTCTGTTATTTTATGATAAAAAGAAAATTACATAATGGGGCTTTAAACCCAATATCCTCACTCCCAATGTCTAAAACTCTCTCACACACACGCCTCATTATCCCAGCTTGTGGTATGTGACCTCCTGTCATGGCCAGTTTAGCTCTAAACTGTGGATCCAATTTGGATGTGTCACATGACTTTCACTGTTAAAACATAGTAACACAGTATAAGCAAGCATCTCAAAGCCACCCAAATGAATTCAAACTTTATATAAATAATTTTAATCCTTGTCTCTGAGTGGCTTCTGCATTAGTTATTGTAGCTAACTGCATATAAGGCTGTAGGCTTACTTATCGCTCTTCGCTTACTCGCTAACAGCCCACTAGCAAGTTTGGGAAGCTAAAAGCTAAGCTAAGTGAAGCTGGATATAGAACACAAGTGGACCCAAAGAGATTGGGTTCAAAAAGATTTATTACACAAAGCTAGAGAGAAAAAGTGCAGGGGAAGGTGGGCGTCAGGTGGGAAGGAGATCCAAAAGGTGTAGGGCAGAGATGGGAGTGATAACGAGGCAGGGCTGTATGTGGAGAAGACACAAGGCGCACTAGAGCCATACAGTTGTTACCCCAATGGAGACTGAACAATCTGGCAGCATCTGAAAGGCTGAACCAGGGTTATATACTGCACTGTTGATTGGATGAGCCGCATGTAGTGATGATGATCAGGTATCACTAAATACAGACAAGATACAAACACAAGAGAAGGGAAAGGGTCTTTTCTGTGCTCATAAAGTCAACAGTGTTTATTAAAAACACAGTTTTTATGGAAAGCTCGCATTAGATACAGGCACTTATCTCACTGTTACTTGGTTTTATCCATACCCATACATCGCTCTCTTCAAAAGTAATCAGATTTTTTTGTTCCAGTCTCTGCTGGCTAAAAATCTCTGCAGCGTTCAGTCCTCTATGTCCTGTTGTTATTACATGTCTGAACTAACTGTGACCCCCCTCAATTCATCCATGGGACTCACCTCTTTTGTTGGGCTGTGACGTTTAATAATAAAAATTTAGAGCTTATGGGGATTGGTGTTTGTTAAATGCTGCTAAAAATAAGAAATAAATGCAATAGCTACTAAACTGGGTTGTTGTTCATGCTTTTCCAGGCCTGGAAAGACGAGACAAGACCCAGTCTTCCTCCTCAGTCAGTGAACACAGAAGCACCATCTGTCCTGCACTGAATTTCTGCTTCTGCTTCCATCGTATTTCATCTTCCATTTGATTCAGCCCCTTGCCTGCTTTTGAATAAACACTCTCCACTAGCAAAGTGAAATGACTTAAGATCATCCTAGTTATAGTACACTGGATCAACGGCCGTTGCACTCCTTAAATTTCCTTTAAAGACGGTAACAGAAACAAATCCTGTCTCATCTCTTTCTTCTTCTTCTCCTCTGGCATACACACACTTTAAATCGACAGCCTAACACATGTAAACAAATGTGCATTTGCTCAGCCAGAAACTAGCTAAAAATAGTTAATTCAGGGGGCTAATTTATGCGTTTACTTGTGTTTGGATTCAGAGACAGACATTTGAAAAGATTTATGTAAAACTGGTTTATCTCTGGGAGCTTTATTATACTGTACAGTGTTTTGCCTGAATTTAAGAGGTGGCTAATGCAAAGTTAGCATAAAGTACTGCCCCAGGACCCAAGTTGAAAAAACAACTCCAAATCTTGAATTATTTATTATTTGTTGTCTAGACCTGATAAAATAGCATGTTTAAGATCAGACTTTATGATAGAGTTCCAATAAGTTGAGGAGACCAAACCCTGACTCCATAAATATGTTAGAGATTATCTCAAGGACTCAAGGCACCATCATATTCAATACTCAAATTAAAGTAGATTTAGTTACAAGTAGAGAAAAAGTTGGAATACTTTATACATGAAGTCGCAGGACTTTGGGTCTCCAACAAGAAGACCTCAGCTGCCATGTTGTGCAGCTTGTTTGCAAATACTAATACTTGGCTGTAGTTGACATGGACTCCCAAGTTCAAGGGGAGATGCTGCAGCTTCAGAGATGAATGAAGACAGGTTTAAATGTGTCATTTAAAGGTGTCAGCTGGAGTTTGATAGAGTGTCACAGCAGAGCATTGCCCCTCACCCAGGCAGAGTTTTGCCGTCCTGTTCAAATAGACAAGAGGCTCTAAAGTTCTTCTCAAGGTCTCAACATTGGTAGGGACACAACAACCCACCCACTTTATTTAAAGTTTAATTCTGTTTCCTCTTGGAGTTGCTTTTGTCCTGTCAAGTTTCTAACTCCAGGTTTTAGTTTCACTGATTAAATGTCACATGAAAGTTGCAGCAGTGGCGTACCTACTCACATGCAAACATTTAAAATGAATGAAAGCAGCCCCTCTAATCATTAAGGCCATTTAAAGAAAACACTCATGCATCAATACAAAACACAAAGAAATCACCTTGAAAGCTAACACAGCTCGACATCACTTAAAATGCAGTAAATCCTACGGGGACTGGTAGAGGTGGAGTGTACATCTGTGCATGCACACATGCAGATTCAGATGGTGTCAGAGCCTGGTGTCTATAGCATTTGTTAATCAGAGTATTCATAAAAATGTAGCATGAGCAGAGATAACGTGAAGATGTTCACTCAAAAATAGTTCCCAAAACATGCAAACTTCTACCTTAGATAACTGTTAGATAGTCTGTGCTCAAGTCTTTACAAATGCAGTTAATCATGCTGTTTCTACGTTTACATTGAAAGTCCACTTTGTTGTTGCCATTTCTCCTATTCTGGTTTTTACTGGTTCATACTGAGTCAGTTTTCCACAGTTACAGTCTAGTTAATACAGATTTCAGACAACTGAAGCCTCTGAGTCTGAAGAAGAGAAACTATTTCAGCAACCAACAACTCCCTCAATGTACATAAGCGAATGTGAGCCTGTTTTTTAATTTGTACACCAGGGAGGTGCTGCTGACGGGGAGTAAAAGTGATCAACAGTGTTTTAGACGTTTTTGGTTCATTGACGGTCTCTTAGGATGGAAACAATGAAAAGAAAACTTCATATTTTTATATTGATTGGTTAAAATTCTGTCATACTTCTTGTCTTTCATTATGTTTGATTAAATTGCCTGTCCATTGCGTCATACCAGTTGCAAATTCTTCCCCTTGTTAATTCACAAAGGCTTTATCCTCCTCCTAGAATGCTTACATATAAATTATATGCTGGCGCCATTATTACATATTTATGTTATTTATGTTAAAAGAATTTGGATATTCAGACCTCTCGGTAAGAAATCCACACTCTCAGTGTCGCAGATGTAAACTCACACAGAGGGAGAGATTTTGAATTTTATGAATGCGAATGAGTAATTACCGTATACTGTAATTCCCTGGTAATGTGCTGTTGGCACAGCGTGCAGCTAACAGCAGGGGTGGGCGAATAAATCAGCATATGCTTCCCGAGTTTATTCTATCTGATCTTACCATCACTAGAGAAAGTGAGAGAGAGAGAGAGAGAGGGGATAGATTGATGGATGGCATGAGGAAACAGCAAACGGCATTTTTAATCAGGGAGCAGGATACTTCAGAGACTTAGCATAAAAGCAGTTAAAAGACAGAGATTACATTTTGGATAAAGAGGGAAAAAAGTGAAGAATATTTGAATTAAAACCACTGTGCTGCTCAATTTACTCGTTTTAATAACTTCACACACCTCCGTTCTGCCCCAAGTTTCCAAAGTGAGCCGTAAAAAATCTGGAGTTTTACCCCCGAAGCTCCTGTTTATACGTTAATTATGCATTTTATATTTGAAGGAATTGTTCAACATTAGGACAGGCTCATTTCGAGATCAGAGTTAGTTAGACTTGAGTCGCCTAATCCAAACATGGGCAAAGACGTGGATCATGGGTGGAGCTGAGGCGACTGAATGAAGCCTGTTTGCTCAATCAAACCACACGTAGCAGCCATGAAATAGAAATCAGACTGCTATTTACCACCTCATTTTTGCGTGTTTCCTGTAAAGGCAGATAGCGAGGGACTTGCTGCGGATATTGATTGGCGTTAGCCAATAGTGATTGTGCTTTACACTCCCACCGCTGTGCATTGCAGGTAGCGCTGTGGCAGGGAATACAGTAGCCTACCGAGGTGGTTTTCTTGGAGCGGTATCAATTATCATGGAAGTGACTGAATAAAAAAAAAAAAAAATTGTACCAGGTTGTAAACATGTTTATTTCTGCTGTATAGTTGGTCATTTCAATATGGGGACTTATGGATTTGTTCTTTGTATTGGCTTCATTTCACAGCCATTGAAGTTGCAGCTTGGTTAATACCAGCAACTGGTTACCATAGCTTAGCACAAACACTGTAAGCAGGTGGGAAATCGCTAGCCTGTATGAAGGTTTAAAAATTTTGCCTACTAGCAAAAACCTGAAATGACAAGACCATATCATGGCTGGGGTCAATGACTTTCTGGACCCTGTGCTGGTTGCCTGGCAACCTCACAGTGAGTCCAGTAGTAACCTTACTCTGTAAACCTTAGTAATTTATTCATTTATTTATAATTTTTGTAAGAAGCTCCTGATGGTGACATGTAAGAGCCTGCTGCCTGTCACAATGTAAATATTCATGCAACACAAAAGTTTTGCCATAATTTTTAATATTTAGGTCAGGCTGAACATATTGATTTATGTATTGATCAGTAATCTGTTCATGTGCATGTAAAGTAGAAAGTGAAAACAACAGCACTACATTAAGAGCAGAGGCTCGCTTATAGAGCTCCATAACTTCTGCTACAGTTATGATTGTAAACAATTTGTTTTTAAAATATTCAAGTATTCAAATATGCTGCAAGATTCCATTTTATGATTTCATTCTAATTATGAATCAGGAAAAGGTGTTCAGCCTCAGCTAGTGAACATCTACATCTGTTTCACCACGCTGCCTGTGTGACTTTGTGACTGAAACCGATTTACACTTTCATTTATATTTACAACATTTTCTATTCAGACTTTACAAACAGGAGTTAGTTATTATAGGTTTAAGCTCTAAAACAATAAATTACTGCTAACCATGGTGGGTAAAATAAATTAAAATAAAACTCTGAGCTTATGCTTACCACACAGGCCAGCCAAAATATTAGTCAGTGCCTAATTAGAATGCTGAAATATATTTTTAGATAATTAATTGACAGATTTTATTAGTTAAAGAAAGGGCCAGGTTCTGCTCAATGGTATTGGTGCTGGTCCTGTTCAATCTGGGTTCCAAATCATGTTCTGGCACAAATTAAGTCCTGGTCTGAGTCCACGTAATTTTTGAAATACTTTGCATGAGAAGGGATTCTGCAGTTTCTTTACTAGGTGCAGGAGCAACCTTTCTCTAACCTTCCCCAAACCTTGGCTAGTCCAATAACAACAACAATATTTAGGGATGAACGATGTGGATCTTTTCAGCCAATGCAGATAACAGATAATTGCCTGCTTCTCCTGGCCGACATCGATAAAATAACAGATAATTGAACTGATGATTTCACATTTTTGTATTTTAAAAAGTTCATGACCTGTGGTTTATGCACACCTGACGGTAAGAAAGGATAAGATGTAGTGAGCAAAGACAGATGATTTTATATGTTAAAACACTCGAACCTTTGCAGAACATGTATTGCAAATTGCAGTCGTGTTATCATCCTCTGAAACTGTGAAAAATGTCCACGTGGTAATGATGTTTGGCTCTCTGGCCTACACTGCATGGCTCTGCAGAAGCAGCAGTTTGATGTAATTAGCGTGACCAAAGCTACTGCGCTTGTTAAGTCAATTAAAGAAATGTTGCCTTTGTATTATCGGATTAATATAATAATGCAAATTTCCCACCATATGATCGTGCATCCCTAATAAAATTAAACAAAAAAGTAAACACAGAAGAAAAACTGAAGCAGGAAAGTGTTTTATCCTCTCGAACTGTCCTAATGGAGGTGGTAGGTGTGCCCCTGTTTGTACCCAAACTCTAATTTTCTTCTTCATAATTAATTGCAAGTGAAAAATGATATGCGAGAGTTTCTTGACATGCATCTAATTCCAAACCTTTGAATAAGCAGCATCTAATTACACTCATGGTTCAAAATACTGTTTCTCAAAGTGTCATTACTGTGATGAGTTGACATTTGACTAAGTGAAAAATGAAAAGGTCTCAGCTGTATTACATCAAGAAGCCTCAGTCACACCCTTCTTCCTACATGCTCCTGTACACCTCCTGCTTATTTGTTTGATTTCATTTTTTCCCCATGTAAATCGCTGTTTTGCATCTATTGACCTGCACTGAGGCTCACCGGAGTGGGTCGAAGTGTCACATCACATCAGTGAGTCAGCTCAGTCATGTGCCTCACATCTGGGTTCTCTATGTTTCTACCATTAGCTGGACTGTCTTGAAGGAATCACAATGACAGCTAAATTTGTTCAATTTCACTGTCGAATTATCTCCTTCAGCTGATTTGAGAAGCTAATAGCTAATAGGTGTAGAACACTGATTACTGGCTCCAGTGTAGAGAAGGTAATTTCAGCTAGTTGGATTTCAGCAAATCGCGATCTGACTTTCATGCTGCTTCGCATGCCTGGGCTCATGTCGCTGGTTATTTGGTGTGGTGCTCTGTGCCGTCAAACTGTCAGCATCCTTCCTAATTTCTACAGTTTTTTTACAGTATTTTCTATGAATTAAACAAGAATAAGACAGAAAAAGGATCAGATTTGACTGAGAAGTAGACCACATCTTTATGCATTTGTGCTGACTTATATTCATACCTTGAATATTTGTCACACCTCCTCCCCTCCAACACATTTATCACCTTCTGTTCTCACCCTCTTTGTCTATTCCTCGATGCATCCCATTATCAGTGAGTGGTCGTGGGAGGCAGAGTCCTCCGCCACAGGCAGGACTGCGCTCGCTCTGCGAACCTGATCACTAATTCAGTACGATCAGAGGTTATCCACTCAGGGGCCATTTATAACTATGACACCCTCTGCTTGTCAGCAGCAGTATGTCAGCAGGCAGAGCTGGAGAGGATTTGATGTGTGTCATTATTGAGGAGTCGAAGAGGACCTTTCACCCGACTAATTAGTTTGTTTGCACATACAGTATAATTTGACAAATTTTACAGAAGGCACCAACATAAATGGACACATTTGTTCTATACTGGAGATAATGACGTTTAGAGGCTGCACTAATTCACATTTTGAATCACACAATATAAGTTTAAAGGTCCAGTCTGTAAGATTTAGGGAGCTCTATTTACTGAATATGTCAGGAATTCAATACAATATTCAGAACTATGTTTTTATCGGTGTATAGTCACCTGAAAAGAAGAATTGTTTTGTTTTTGTTACCTTAAAATGAGACTTTAATATCTACAGATGCTTGAGGGTCCTCTGGATTTTACCATGTTAAACCACCATGTTTCTACAGGAGCCCAAAATGGACAAACTAAACACAGGCTTTTCATGTTTTTCACACATTTTGCAGCCACACGCTGGTCCTTCAAATACAGTAAATACTCCCTGCAGGAGTGTTGTCCATGTCAGACGGAGCAGCTTGTGATTCGTGGTTGTAGCACAATCCTCTGTTTCAGTTTATTTGCCATATGTAAGGTAAACACAGAATCAAGAGTATAATAAAATGTGTTGGGTGAGAAAAACAGGTCAGTTCAGCATAAAGAGCACTGGTCGTAGGTAACAGCACTAGATACAGAAGATGAAAATGAAGATGTTTGTGGTTATTATGACGGTACAAAATCATGAATATAGCCTCATCCTGAGCCCAAAAACATGTACTGAAAAGTTCTGTACATGGTTGATTGCTGCAGTAAAACTTGCACAAAAAAGTTTGATTTCAAAGACTGAAAATAACATTGAAAAGACAAAAAAAAAAAGTGTCAGTAGAACATCTGTTCACAAGCATCCTCCTGTAAAACACTGTTGGTCAAGTGTCTTCATTAGAGAACATGGTTATGTGTGTACTGGTGCTGAAATCTTATGCATTGTGTCATTTCTTTAGCAGACGTGCATAAACCCTGAACATGTGAGAACTCGTCTGACACAGAGAGTCTCCTGTTGTTGCTTCATGTGTGAAACTACGACTCTACTCTGGACTTTGTCCAGGTGTTATTGTGTAAAAACAGCATTCAGCATCACTCCCACTTCTCCGGCACCGTGAGTTACATGATTACGGGAACACCCTGGAACTTTGTAATGATTCTCAAGAAGTTTGTGGTTATTATCGGGGCGGTGTTTAGCTCAGTTGGTAGAGCAGCCGCCCCATGTGCAAAGGCTCAGTCCTTGCTGCAGAAGCCCAGGGTTTGAATCCGACCTGTGGATCTTTCCGCATGTAATTCCCCGTCTCTCTCTCTCCCACATTCCTGTCACTCTTCAGCTGTCTCTATGAAAATAAAGTTTGAAAAGGCCAAAAAAAATCATCTTCAAAAAAAAAACTGAAAAGTTCTCTCCATGGTTGATTGCTGGAGTAAAACTTGAAACAAGCTTTGCACAAAAAAGTTTGATTTCATTGACTGAAAATGACAGTGAAAAGACAAAAAAGAAAAGTGTCAAAAGAACAGCTGTTCCAAGCATCCTCCTGTTGGTCAAGTATACTTGATGTCTTCATTAGAGAACATGGTTATGTGTGGAGTTGTGCTGAACTCTTGCAGATGTCAAGTAGCATAACTCAAATTATGTAGTTGGATCTATCTACAGTGTTCAGTTGACTGACCTGATGGGAGAGCAGCCATTAATATCAAATTTCTGTGCTGCTAGTATGCCCAGTACACCGCTCCAACCGAGTCCCACCACCAGTCAAACTTCCACTGCAGCCATCACATCTTCTCTGAAAGTCGCTTTGGATAAAAGTGTCAGCTACATGACTAAATGTAAATGTAAATAACTAAAGGGATTGACAGCAACAGTGCGTGTGCCCTCCCATTTATCAATCCTGTTTTTGCTACAGGACTAGAAGCAAGTTGCGTTGAGGTTTAAAAAAAAATATTTAGAAGGTATTAAATGGTATTAAATTTAACGTCAGGATTCCTGTATAAACCCTTGAAAATTCCGTGAAATAATGGTATTTTCCTGAACTTTTAGGACTGTCCCTTTATTGAAGGTGATTGATCATAATTATTTGGGAAAAATCTGTAAAATAATGTTATTTTTCTGTAAAAATTTCAATGAAATTTTCTGTAAATTGAATGTTTTTGCACATTATTTGAGATTTTTTACTTTAATTTTACAGTGTTTGTTCGGCAGCCGTAGCTTCCAGTCATTTACCGTTTTTTTATGGGGTTTTTCTTACAGTGCAGTCATGGTTAAAATATAAACAATGATCAAGAACAATGATCCTTAAAGTAGTTTAATTAAGCTAGATCACAGTATACCAACAAAATCTACATTGGCCTGTATATTAGGTACAGCTATCTACAAATGAATGCAGTATTATACAGCAGACTCTGAATTAAAAACTAAATTTAAATAAATAGATGTGATTTAAAAGATAATCACTAAAACATGAGAGCAAATCAAAGTAACATTGATGCAACAGGAGGAAGCCTGAGGGGAAATTCAAAGAGCCAGATGATAAAGTTTGTCTGACAGCTGCAAAAACTCTAATTAGATATCAGTTGAATTCATGTTTTCAATTACAGATATCATTAACTTGCAATTCTAAATGTAATTACTTAACTAAATATCCAGGTTTTGCATTACAGATTCAAATCAGTGTGAATGGGACGTAGTGTATTTATATTCTCATATTTTCCTGAAGTAGTGAGAGTTGGTACAGCCACAGACTCTCACAGGAAGTGTGAGATACAAAAAGTTGTTTATTGATCATAACCAAGCAGTTTTTGTGCCTTAAACAGAGGCGGTCCTGGCTACATTTACGCCCTGGGCGAACTACCCCCCCTGCCTATGGGTGAAATTAGTTGCATGACATCATGCCTCAATTATAATAGTTGCTAGTTCAGCAAAACTAAATACGACCAAATACAGTCATCTTCTGTGGCTAATAGCAACATATTAGCAAGAGGCTAATAAATAGCCTATAGCCTGCTGTCCCTCACGTCAATCACAGAAATCTGCATACCTTTATCTTTTGCCTGTTTCTCCTCTTCTTCTGTTCTTCTTTTTCTGAACTGGGCACCTGATGGCTTCTTTGTTTTTTTACTTTGGTCCATGATGAAGACTCCACATCATTAACCACTATACCTTTGCCAACACCATTGGTTCGCCCGTCAATCAACCGGAGTCACGTGAGGTCACGTAGATGACTGAACAGATTTTTTTTTTCATTTTTCACATAACCCAATTAATCACATGTAGGTATATGGGTCTATGCTAATTTTAGGAATGAAATACAATTTATTTGGAAGCAGTTTGTGTTGTGTGGCCTGCGATCAGTCTATCCCTCGCCCCCCTCTCCCTTGCCTCTTCTGACACACACACACACAACCTGTATGACTCTCAGCAGTAAGTTGACGTGACAATGAGGGCGCCCACTCCACTAACTTGACGTGGAAATGAGCAGTATAGAAAACTGGTGAGTTTTTTTTTCCTTTTTTTTTTTCAGGGCGCTCGTGCGCCCTCACATAGATTGCGCCCTGAGCGGTCGCCCACATTGCCCATAGCAAAAACCGGCCCTGGCCTTAAACAATCATAGCAAGGTGTTTTTAGAAGGCAGTGACATATAACGTATTTTGCTGTTGAGTTTGGAGGTCTTTTTCAATAGAGGATGTCAGATATTTAACTTTTATCATCCAGCTCTTTGCTGAACAGTCTTCAAAGAAAAAAACCTAGACAAGTCTTTTACTCTCTGCTCTTCCCTCGGTTTAAATCTCCATTTTACTAGAGCGGCAGTGTCAGACAGCTAGAGCAGGAGTCAGCAGTTATGGCTGAGGGCGTTGAAGTCATTTTGGAGGTTTTTTCCCCCTCCAGAGACAGGATGGGAAAAGGATGGTGTTCTTGCTGGCATGTTGCTGCAGGAGGGATAAAGCTCCCACCCCGTGTCTACAACATCACTAGTCAACTGAGACCTTGAAGTATGGCTGAGGGCGATGAAGACAACTGCCTGATTCAGTGACAGGAGATGTGACGGAGCTTGATATTACTGCAGGAGGAGGCATAACGGCTCACAATTATATCCTCAAAATCATCAGCAGAGTGTGACTGAGCGCCAGAGGTGACAACAGCAATGCAAATTATAATAATGAAATTAGACACAAGGTTTTGAAAGGGTGACAGATCAATCACACTGGTTGATATTCAGGCTACTGTAAATGGGCTTCAACCATAAAAAAGCTGTTTTCCCTTATATATTCAATTATGAATGGGACGTCCAGTCCAAAACACCTGAATCTGCAGCAGATTGTATGAAAGTAACTGATTCTGTATACCAAACTCTTCTTGCAAAGTGAAGTGGAACTCAACCCTGAAATGTATTTTTAGCTTCCAAGACCAGAGGTTAGATTCACAGAGAAAAAGAAGATGGAAACTACACATCATGATATTAGCCTTTTTAAGTGTATAATGGCTCATATGCTAGAGCAAAAAACAAGGAAAAGATGAACTTGAATGAACTAGGATACATTTAGGCACCATCAGGCGCTGTGGTGAATCACCCACCGCAGAGTTGTCCAGCGGTGTGTGGGGGTGAGGTCTCCATCCAAACATAGCACCAATTTTAACCAAAGCAAAAGAAAATGTGTATTAATGTTCATTGTGGAGGGGGCGGGGTGCATCAGCTGCAGGGAAGAGGTGTGGGGAGGGCTCAGGAGAGCAGCAGACAGGTGAGGTGATTAGCACACCTGCATCCAGTTAGTAATAGTAATCACTCTCCCTTCTTAACACAGTAGCATGCTGGACCGAGAGAGAGAGAGAGACGGCAGCATGAGAGCGGCAGAGGACGAGCATCTCTAGCTCAGCTTGTGGGACTAATTTTCTATCAGGTGCCATTAAAAAAGGGCACAGGATGATGTAATGAAATGAGCGCCAGTGAAAAAAAAAAAAACCTGATGGAAATATGGCATTTGAGTTTGACCTTGAGGTCTCATCGCTGTGCACTGATCTGTTGTTATCCTTCGTCTCTTCAATAGATGTTTCAGTCACATTTTATGTATGTCATGATTTGTTTCCACAGATTTTTCCACCTCGGCCAAACATTAAAAGCTTCTGTGTTTCCACTCTTTATGCACAAAATGAAAACATGCATGGAAACACGTGTTGACCTACTTGTCCGCAGACTGCAGCCTATGATCCTTTTTCGAGTGACCCTTTTGAAATTTGGAGCGTCACTGTTCTCTCTCACTCTGAAATGCTACTTCATCTGAACGCTGGCTCTCAGCAGATTGTTAAACATGCTGTTAATGTTGCAGTGAGAATAAAAAATTAAACCGATGTGAATTTTCTCTCAGTGTGAGATGCAGATATAAAACCAGGAGCAGCTGGGAACAGTTACAGAAAGAGTTTATAAATACTAAGCGCAGGTTTGAGGGGGGGTGGGAAATGATGGTCATGGATCAACCTTTGCTGCTTTCTCTTTGTGCAATTTGCAGCTGAATGATGTTTCTCTTTTCTCTCTTCAACAAACAAGCTGTGTCTTACTCTCCTGCACCAGTCACACAATAGAAAACACACTTGTATTGCTGTTGTGACAGCTGTTCGATTTGACACGCTTCTTTGGCGATGGCTCGAGTGTGAAGCCAACAAGATCTGGATGTACAGTATGATGCCTCTGTTACTGTGTGAAGTTGTAGTGGTACAGTATTCACAATATGCTCCATCACACCTTTACATTTCACCATATGAAGTGTTAATAGGAATAAATGGTTCAGTAAAACAAAAGCGGTTGTACAACATGTCAGCATGTTTCTAAATGCACAAAAAAAGGTTACACCTGAATGGTTGAAGGTGGAGCAGAAAGCCAGCTGTCACAGGCACCTCCTTCTGTTCAAAGGTTCTCCTCTTTTTCACATCTTTAAAGTCTAGATGCAATAAATAATATAAATATGGATAGCAAGACACACTTTACTGCATTTGTTTGTTGACCTGAAGTTTTTTGGAGAAAAAAAAGAGCTTAAGGTCCGTGTAAAGTCAAAATAAATGTGTTCTGAGTTTGTCAGACCAAAGAAGAAAGTGTTATTAACGACCCAGACAAATTTGAATGATTAGAAATATGACAAGTTTATGAAATTAGGTGTCAAAATCAGGTAATAATGAGCAGTAGGACTGTGGGGGCGTGTTTTCTGAATGTGCTGAAGCCACGCCCACTTGTGGGAGCAGTCAAACAGCAATTTTGAAGTGACTGAAACGTGTCAGATGAGTTCAGAAAATGACACGACTAACTTTGAAACACTCTGACCGAGACGAATTGATCTCTATCTCTCTGCTGGGGATGCAGGAGTGTGCTCAGGGAGGCCTCAGCGTGTCATCGAGCCACCCTTTGAGGACCGCCCACAAAATCCTGGACTGAAAACTGGTGAAAAACTGTTTTAACCTCTAACTCCACATTTCAGTAATATATCGTTCAAAATCTTTTCACATGTTTTCAGCAACTATTTTCCAACATATTTAATGTATTTTGAAAGAAATCTCCAAATTGCCTTTACATGGACTTTAGGTAGCTTTCACACCTGTAGTTGGGCTTGGTCTGGACGAAGGAAGCAACATTTTTTTTGTTCACGCTGCCCTTTCACAAACAAGCAAAGAGGAGTAAACATGAAGTCATGGACTGATAGGTTACTCATTGATTGGACAGTTCTGTCTACTGTTGTTCTGCATCATCGGCTCCACATGAACACACATGGGAGAAAACCATTTCTGGTGACTGACAGCAGATAATGCTGCACTTTACTGAACCTAAATGTGGTCTTTTGTCTTCTCTGCTTTCTAGTTATTTAGCCAGAATTTGATTGACAGCTTTCACACCAGCTTTAACAACTTGAACTAAGCATCAGCAGAGTGTGTTCAAACCGCTCCAAACTGTGTGAATGGGAAAACCTCCTGAGAGAGAACTTATTACTTTGTGATTGTCGATTGTCACCCTCAATTCCAGTGCAGAAAAGTGGCTTTTAGATGCTGTGAGAAGATACAACAAGCACTTTCTTTAAGGCCATGATCACAGAGGGTGCATTTCTCACAAGTGCTCATAGCTAAACACCAATTCAGTTTGTATGTCCTCTTCAGCTCTAAAATCTATAAATGTCAAAAATAATCTTACCACATTATTGCTCTGGAGCTTTTGATTTTATGAAAGAGTTTGCTCTGCAATTCTATCTAAAGCTTTCAGGACAGCTACAATTGTTTTGTCAGCTACTGTTTCCAAGATCAAGAATGAAGATTACATTTTAACTTTTAAACCAACTGGAACGAGGAGGTTTTAAAATTCAAAACATCTACACATCTGGTGGGATATGACTGAAAGCTCCAGAACAGCTACTATACAGACCGCGTGGTGTGACTGTCTTGTCAATGACTGATTATGAGCGTTTTCTGATAGAGGAAGGTAAAACTACCTGGTTGAGGTCAAAGTGCAGTTTCCTGTTTTATTTTGGAGTTCTCCCTGTCTGTTTCTACTTCCTGCCCTTGCTTTCCCACCTTTTTTTTAATTATGTCCCACCCTGATTTGTTTCGCCTGTCGTTAGTTTTTCCTGTGTCGACTTTGTCCTGCTTGCTATTTAGTTCCTGTGTTTCCTTTGTTGGGCGGCATGGTGGTGCAGTGGTTAGCACTGTCACCTCACTTCGTTCAAACCCTCACCCTTACTCACCGTGTCTGCGTGGGTTCCCTCTGGGTGCTGCAGCTTCCTCCCACAGTCTCCCACAGCGATTTGCCTCTTGCCCTAAGTCAGCTGGGATAGGTTCCAGCCTCATTATGACCCTGATGATGATGATGATAAGCGATTACAAATGATGGATGCATGGTTTCCTTTTGTTTGTTGTCTGTTCGTACTGTGTCTGAATCTATCTGAAGACTGTGTTCCTGCTAATGTTCCTGTTTTCTTTCTTAGTTCAGCATTTTGTTTATTGGATTTTCGTTTGAAGTTTTGCCTGGAATGCCAGCAGCTTTTAGTTTTTGTGTTTCATCCTTTGTGTTCACCACCAGGTTAGCAATTTAAGTTATTTTTCTTGTACAACCTTGGGTCCATGCCTGAACCTCCCCATGACACAAACCAACAAAGTGATTTTCAGATCAACAAAAATTTGACTTTAGAAACTCATTGCAGGAGTAACATACCATTAAAATACAACCTCAAACCAACCGCAGACATCTATTGTGCAGGTAGATAACAAAGACTCTCACACCTTTTTTTCTGAAAACCTCAAAGCATTCAGCAGAATTCACACATGTGTACAGTAAACCTGTGACCTTGGTCCTTGCTTTATCTCTTTCATGAAGAGGTCGATATGATCTCTGCTTTCTAAGCCCCTGCTGGGAGTCACCGAGAAAATGTCAATAGTAAGCCGTATTGGAGAGTCACTTCAGGATCAAAAGACTGACGCTCAACCATATAAGAGGCCGTCTACTCATCGGCTGTCAGGCAGCTGGGTGATTCAATGAATACAGATCATTTTGACTTTCATTGTGTCACTCTTCATTTGGGCTCCATTCTTCGCTGGGTTGCAGGAAACAGTCATTTGATGGGAAGTGTTTGTTGGCTCGTGTATTTTCTTAGTTTGACTGTTTTACAAATAACCTGATCGGTCCGTGAGGATCTTTCAGCGATGATAGGAGAGAGGCTGCAAAAATCATTATCAGTAATTGAATGTTAAACAGTTGACTGAGCAGCAATTATAGTGAACTCCTAATAATGATCAGAGAGAGCTCTGGAAAAATGGTATTGGTCTAAACAGTAGGTCTGCCAGAAGCTATTAGGTAGCCTATAATTAGATTTCACTGTAATTACAGGCAGTTTATTTAGGGAGCATCCTACAAATTATGTTGCTGGTCAAATTACCCTGTCTGCTGTTTTAGCTTACCTAAACCCATGTATTTAATAATGCTTTATTTAGCTTCATTTTATTAACCACATTCAACCTGTGTACATCTGTGCTGCAGGGACAACTTATGTTACTGCTCAGTTGTTCAAACTTAAAGTGCTGTTATCTAATCCGCTGACATTTATGCAAATCAATATTGTGATGCACAAAAACCCTTGAAAATAGCTTTGTACAGGCACATAGCCTCTTCCATCACCATATTCAAGTGTAAATTACTGTAGGCGCTTCATCTGTAACGCTAATCCACCAAAGCTAAAGAGTCCTTTTTAATTTCGGTGTCCCCTGATCCAATTTAGATTCCAGCATCGGAAAAAGCCATCACATTTGCTGGCTCGAGAACAATACCTCTTTTACAGCAATGACAGCAGCCTTGGTGGCACCTTTCAGAAAGTACCGGGGAATTGCTGCAAGTGTCAAGAATTTTATTAATAGACAGACACCCTAGTTTGGTCATGGGTCATGGGAGAGGAATCCTCTCTTTTGCAGGAACGCTCTGTACCAATACAACCACAGTCTGAGCAGCTCCACTGAGCAGTTTGGATTAAGGGCCTTGCTCAAGAACATCTTAATAAGGGAGAGACAGGTGCTGCTTTTTCACTTTTCCCACCCAGCTTTATCCTGCCGGTCTGGGGATTTAACCGATGACCTTCCGGTCACAAGCTCTCTTCTGGGCAACCTTTAGAAATACTTAGTAGAAATAAATCACAGCCTTATCCTTTCACAGCCTTATCCTTTGACACGGCAGTTGACAAAGGTTACTTACTCATTCCTGAGGTTTTTGCCTTAACACACGGTCCTTATCAGCAGATAGAGTTTACCTTGTTGTCAAGGAACAGTTGCAATGCCAAGTAAATAGCGAAACACTTGTTAACTTTAGCCCTAGGAGGTAGCGTTAGCAGGATTTCACAAGCACCTGCAAAGAGACAGGGTCATGCATGTATTTCTCACTCACAACACATTAGCCAGCCTATAATAGGGCTTTATGCAGAGCTTATCCAGAAGAGTAATGTTAATATAGCCACAGCACATGGCTTTGGCTGCACTGGCACACACACACACACACACACACACACACACACACACACACACACACACACACACACACACACACACACACACACACAGCAGAGCCTTTTGTAGTAGAGCTGCTAGCCGAGCTACAGCACAGGTACCCACACAGCATCTCCCTCAGAGGGGCATGAATATGCTGCAAAAGCTCCATCAGGCTCCTTGTCTTTCCAGCTGAGTTGTAGCTGCTCATAACTGGTCGTTCACACCTCCATACTCCCCCAAATTTCTATGTTTGTTTAATTTTTTTAAAATATGCTGGAAGGGATGGTTCGAGCAGAATTTGAGGGTGTTGTCTTTAACAACTGAAATGGTGCCCACATGCAAACCACCCCAGGCTCCAAATGTACTTTCTGTATTGCAGAGTTTTTTTTTTTCCCCCGTAAAGACAGCTGCCTGCAGAAAACAACGCTATGAGAATGGCGATTGGAACAAAACCATAAAATTGTGGGCCAAAAAAAAAACAACAAAGAACGGAAAGAAACCTCCATAGAGCTGAGGCGAAATGCAGAGTTGGATTTTCTCACTACAAGAGCCTCCTTTCACTACTGATTTGCCATTGTTAATATAAAAATGTTGATCAGAGCAGCTTTAAAGCTACTTCAGAGCACTAAAGGTGACCTTCTCTTGCTGCCTCTCATAAATCACAAGGACAGTAATCCTCAACTTCCATTGTGGTTTTATTTTTTCTGTTGCAACAGAAAATCCCAGCATCATCATGTTTGTGGATTCACAGGTAGGACCATCTATAGGTGTTCACATGCATCTTAAAGTTTGTTTTGGGGCATTTCTTCCTCAGGTACCTCAGACTACTGACATTACACAGTGGTCATAAATCAGTACAGGAGAGCACAAAGATTAATCCTTTGAGGGCTCAGTAACCCAAACCTCTCAGTACACCTGGAATACCAAGAGACACTGTCTGAAAGTTGTTTCCAGTGTTTTCCTCTACCTACCCTGTAGCCTCATCTATAAATAATTAACTAAATATGTCAATAGCTTTGTGGCGTAGTCTGATGCCACTGTGGGTTCTTCAGCAGAGAATTACTCAGAGAGCGATCACGTTTTAATTGTTTTATTTCAGTTCACGACACAATCACACCTCAGTCGGTGTCGTTCGCAGGCATACTTTGGTTTTATGCTGCCGACAGTCGCGTGCGTCTCTCTTCGTGTCGTGTCTCTCTCTTTCCTCCAGGTCCAGCACGCTACTGTGTTAAAAGGAGAGAGTGATTAGCTCAACAGGATACAGGTGTGTCAATCACTCTCACCTGGCGCTGCTCTCCTGAGCCCTCTCCACACCTCTCTCCTGCAGCTGATGCACCACGCCCCCTCCACAAGCTTTTTATGATAGAGCAACATTTCTGCCTTTTCCCCATAGACGGAAAGATGCAACGTGACATCTCAAAAACCTGTCACAGTTGTCACGGTGGACCATCACACCTCATCAGTTCTCCCTCTGCTTGTAAGCATCATTAAAAGAATCAATCAGCATGAGAAATGATAACAACAAATCATCACATCTAGAAGTCTTGTTAAAGTAAAACACCAAAAAGAGCAAACAAAAAGCTAGACATGTGCAGACATGAAGAACAAAAAGGTAACTTTAATAACTTAGGGTACAGCAATGGAATACACAAAAGTAACAAAAGACAGCTGACAGGCCAAGTCCAAAAATCCCAGATAATCCAATATACAGAAGTCCAAACAAACGAAAAAAGAAAAGAAAATGAGAATAACCAGGAACAGGAACATGGGGAGAAGCACAAAGGCCAAACAGAATATTGGGAAACTGACAAGCAAAACCAAAAAAACACAGAGACTAAATGCAGAAGTGAAGACATGATGGCACAGACAGTAAAGCCACAGATACAAAATTGCAAAACATAACAGGAAACGCTAAACAAGACACCCAAAACCATGACACACATAAATTACAAACCACCCCACACATGAACACAAAGCTGTACAAAGTAAACAGCTTTTTTTTTAAGCTGCATTACAACCAGAACAGAAACAGTTTAAAGGTTTTCTTTGTATCTTATTTTCTCATTGAAATGCCATCACTCATTTTACATGAAACATCACTTAACATCAGAGAGTATTAGTGGTCCTGTATAGACTTAAATATGAACAAAAACAATAAAAACTTGCATATTCCAGAGCTTCCTAACCGTCAAAGATATGAAGCATAATTTCTTTGAGTCTGTTAAATGTTTTTGGGAAACCCCTTTAAGATTAGACAGATTAAGATTTTACAGTCTATAAATGCTGCATACAGTTATCATGATATATGTCCACAAAGTCAATCCTGTACACTCTTAAGTGTCGAGACATCACAGCACCTCCACTCTCTAATTACTTTTACCAAAAGATGTCCATGTCTATGTGAATGCTGATTGGACTGCCTTGAGCCAAATGAACGGCACCGTTAATATGAGTTAATGAATACACCTACTAACATCTCCTTTTTTTAAATTGCACCATTGCAACCATTAGACTGAAAATCAAACCCTGAAGTCACCGTTTGGAGCCGCCCCGTATCAATTATTCTGAGCTCTAGTACATCATAGAGATGCTTGTCTTAGCCTCCTAATTAAGTGTAAGTCAGATGTGAGTAATAGACCGTGCAGCTTCACGCATGCATGATCTGGTTGGATGACCTTGTAG
Organism: Miichthys miiuy; assembly: GCA_036365135.1. Lineage (NCBI taxonomy): Eukaryota > Metazoa > Chordata > Actinopteri > Sciaenidae > Miichthys > Miichthys miiuy. The sequence goes on along the minus strand of CM071615.1, from coordinate 16,265,001 downwards.
ATGATGGCAGTATGCGTAGGAGGACCAAGGTCATTTTTCAGTTTCTATATTACATGATCTATCCTTCTTCTCAGATTAGATCACGATGTGCTTAAATCTATTTAATGAATAAATGTTGTCATTCAAGCTCCTACTCCAGTTAAAGTAGTCATGAAGATGAGAGGTGTGGTTTCACTTTGTGCTTTCAACCTCACGTTAAGTTGCAGTTGCAGGATAAGATACAAAATCGGCAGCAAATAGTTAAAACTGTGGCTCTGGAGCTGCACGAGGCTCTTCAGGCCTTCTGCAGTGGCTCCCTGTGGCAAAAAAAGTATGACAACGAGTCATTTTAAATAATTTAATTCATCATTGTTGTAGTCTAGTGATTCTTATATTCTCCAGCAAAAATGTGTAGCCATTACACACCAAATAGACATTAACATTTCACTACACAAACTAAAATGTACATGATACATTACGTCCTGACCTGGCGTATTTTCTCTGTATTTTTCCTAACTTCAATAGCACTGGCTGCTAGTCTTAAGTCCTTAATAAGGCTATGGAGAAAATAGAGAATTTAATATTGTATAAAGCTATATTCATTTGCTTTCACCACCAACGCTGCTGGCTTACATGCAAGCGGTTTTAAAGAACTGTGACCAAGATATCTGATCAGTTGGATATTTTCTAGTTGAACAAGGCTATAATTTACAGCCATGGAAGAAGATCTGTGAGACTGTATTTTGGCACAGCGGTGCTTTGAGTCGAATGCTAAAGTGAGCATGTTAATATGCTCATCATGGCAATGCTAACTCTGGTTAACACAAAGCGCAGCTGAGGCTACAAAATGACAGAAAGCCCTACACTCCCCACTCTATTTAAATGTCTTTTGACTTGACAGCTCCGCGGTTCTTGTACTGTACTTTTTTTTTTTCAGTGTGGAAAACCCTATGTATAATTAAGCTGTACAGGGTGAGAGGGTACAGACACTATATAAATTATACAGCGTTATTTTAGCTGCAGTCGTCCCCCACTCTTCAATAGTCCTGCCTAAAGGCTCAATCTGCATAATGCAGACGTAACTTTGGTTTAACGTAAAGCTTCGGTTTGAACTGAAATATACAAGATTATGTTCATCTTAAAAGACACTTTTTGTCTCTTTACCTAAACATATTTTTTATCATTGTGACACATGGTCTTTTCCAAGCGGCAGCCGTCATGGCTGACCTTGAGGCTGGCTACAGAACAAGTCAATCTCTATAAGCATCCATGTTAAAATGTCCAACTTTACAGCAGAAATAAACATGTTTACAGCCTGGTACAAAACACAGTTTTTGGTCTCTAAATCTAATTTCCCTGTTCATGACAACTGTACAGAGGGTAGATTCATATATAACTCACCCATTCAAAGTTATGCAGAATTAACAGCATGGCTGCTTTGATTGACAGGAGGAGGGGTGTCATTAAAGATGGCTTGTTTGAGCACCCAGGTGTCACTCGGCCCACCTCAGGTCTGCTGATGAGCCACATTTTTGTCAATTTTCAGATTAGCTGGGAGGCAGCAGAGGAAGATTTTGAGCTTTAATATGGCTCTTCAGAAACCTACAGGTGACATCATGCATACACCATCCATTGTTTATACTGTCAGTGGTCGTTTTTTTACAAACCTTTCTACTCATCAAACAGACTCTTATATATCTACTTTTATAGCCTGAAATGGTAAAATATAAATTCAAGCAGTAAACACTGCTCCGACTAACTACTCCTGACATATTCAGAAATCCGCATGAGGCAGCGTTTCATTTTCTCTAAGGTAGAAGTAAGATTATGCTGAGAGCCACCCAACTGTATAAAAGTCCTTTTGAAGTCCACTCTCAGTAACACTTACTTGAGATACATATCATCCCAGTGAAAGAGCAAATGTGGCGTCTTGACGGTAACAATTTCAATATGAAAAACATCCTACCATCCACTCTTATTGTAGCTCATAAAGACGCTCTCACAAAGATTGCCTTATTAAGGACAAAGCTTTCAAAACGAAATTGAATGAAACGACCCCCTTTTTGCTATAACAGCCAGACTTGTTAGTCCTATTCTGGCATTTTCTGGCATGGTGTATTGCAGTGGCTGAGGACTGCATATAAATTCTGTTTAAGGACATCTGGAATCACTTAATTTAGACATTAAAGAGTTTCTTAATTAGAACCCAGCCGTGATGCCAAATCTGATATCAATATTTGAATGTTTAAAGAAATTAGACAGAAATATATCTCCAGTATTGAATTTTGTGAATCCTGCAGATAGTTAACTGCCCTATTTTTGTTCACCTCATGTCAGTTCATCATTATTGCTTTGTGCTTTTATGTTTAAGCCTCTGTATGTTTACCTACCTACCTGTTATCTGCCTGTAAGCTATCAATAAATCACTGAAGTCTCCTCAGTCTGCATTTGGATCTCATCCCTGTAGCTGGCATGAAATCTTATAGGAGTGCTCAGCAGATCTTGAAATCGAACATTGAAAAGTTGCAGCATACGAAACTTGTTACATGGGTTTTATTTATTTTATTGTTGCAACTTTTTGGTGACTTGTCTCTCGGGATGACTGCAATCCAGTTTTGTAACTTGATCTGTTGAAATACACAAACACAATTTTCTCACTGTGTTTCTTTTTTTCTTTGATATATATAAAGGATGAAATCTTATTAAACTTACATTCTGGCACAGATCAGTAAGGGTTCTATGTATAATAAAAGAAGTGAAATTAGCCTTTTGCACATGATATTTTCATTTTTGCACAGCTTAAAAACAAACCTCTTAGTTCCCCTTGGTGGACAAGGCACTTACACAATATCTTCTACAGATATTTCTTGTTACTCACTGCTGAGCACATTACCCAGGACATTACAATTCACTTGAGCAAATCTTAAAACACAGTAATATTGTGCCAGAAAGTCATCCGCATGCATGCATTTGATGTAAACTGTCATGTAGCTATGTTTTATTGATATCGGTGAATGTGAAGTTATATGAGCTGCTGTGAAGGAGGAGTAGTGGTGAACTTGGTGGATGTCCCCACCTCATTCTCCTGACAGGCCTGGGGCCTGGGGATGTAGGGTGAAGAGAGGGGAGCTGCCTCATTTCCACACTCACGTTATATTAGAATGCGATGTCTGAAGAGTTGGAGAAAAAAGAAGGAACAAATGGCTCTGTACAGCTCCGCAGACTTCACATAATGTAGCCTCATTCCAATCTACATACACCTATACTGTATGACAGCAAGCGGGGTGAGGAGACGAGTGGTGAGCACGGAGAAAACTCCCCCACATATTTCTAATTTTTTCATGCAGTATAATGAATCAGAAACTGGAGATATGCACTCACTGTATAGGTTCACCCACTATATGTCCACTCCTCCACATGCAGCACTCTGCATATTTCCAGAGGGGATGAAATGTACAGCTCCTGTTCTTGTTTCATCGCGTGTCAGAGCAGCATTTCATTATATTAATGACTAACCCTTTGATGCATTCTTATATACGTGTGGAAAGAGAAGAAGATAAAGCTGGTCTGCCTTCAACACGTCATCAGAGGTTTCATCCCTCAGGTGAAGCAGGTGAACTGCTCTTCTGGTTGTGCTTTTCTTAACGGCTCAGTTGGCTTTTCTTTTCCACTCCACCACAATATTGCATGCTGCTCAAGGCTGCAGAGATGGAGCCCCCTGCATGTAACCTCAAATGGCTTGATGTCTCCATCTACTGTGGCAGCACTCAGTGACCAGAAGCTCACACTGTGTGAACTTCTTCTCAAAGGTCTTCTCCTCAGATGCTCTGCCTCGGGGACTTTCTGTTCCAGCAGGACAACTTCCTTCAATACATCAGAACTATGTTTGGTGCGAGGATGGTGATTGACACGTCTTTGGTGAAAACTGGAGCTGCTTCCTTTTTAGCTTATAAATACTTATCAGACTTGTGCAAAGGCCAAGATTTCATTCAGGGTTCCATCTGTACAATCCCAAAACGACTGACTCTTTCTGTGGTTTAAATCTCTGCAAGTCTGACTGACATATTCACCAGTGATTGTATACTGCCATCATCTCAATGCCTTTTGCCATCAGATCATGTGGCTGCTTGTTATCAGGTGTTCAAACAGAAATCATTAAAAAAAAAGATGTTTTGCTTCAGGGTACCGGTGAGATGATAAATGATGGTCCAGGAAGGCTGGCTTGGATAATAGATCTGTGAGTTTAGAGGCTTATTAGACACCGAAACACTGCACAGTGGTTTAAAGTTCAATGAGACAAGACCTCCTGTTCTTTCATGATGATTACCAGTGAAAAGCAGCAACACACCCTTCATGATAGCGCCTTGCCTGATGAGCTCATTGTATTGCCGCAAATGTTAAACAAGGTTAAAAGGTTTTTGCAAAATGCCCTCGTGTTCTTTTCCTGGTGTTTTTGCACAAACACCAATGCAGCATCCTCATTAAAATGAATGACAGGCTGTTGTTTTTTTTTTTAAATCAGTGTTGCTGTCTTGAGGACCTTCTGAGTGCTTTCCATTCAGCTAACATGGCTCCTCCTTGCTCTCGTCCCTTCATTATCCTTGCATGTTAGAGTCTCCCAACTAGGATGTAAGAAAGAAATGCAAGTACAGAGGAACTCACTCACACTGATGACTTAGTGTAGAAGTGATTAATTAGCAGTAATTTACACCAATCCTCTGCAGATCGGCGATGACACATGAGCCTATACCTGCATCCTGTCCCCTAGTCTGTAAAGCTGCTACGTGTTCACTCCCTGTCTTCCTGCCTTGCTCCGTAGGACTGTTTTTGCCACTTTGACTGCTCTCCTGTTGTCAAACACTGTGACATCTCTAAACTAAACTTAGGTGAACTTGTAAAGTACATTACAGGTATAAAATAAGTTGAGTTTGGAGTGGGTAAATGTCAGACTGCCATCCTGTTCAGTGTCATAAAGTCCAACCAAGTCCACTGCATTTATTACATTTTCTGCTGGTAACCTGCGGCAGTGTGTCTGTGTTCCTGTTTCCCAATTTATTTCTCTTCAAAAAAAAAAAAAAAAAAAGTCTGCAAACAGTCAGACAGAGATACTTTTCATGACTGATCACCATGTGTTTTGGATTTTATATATGAAAGGATTCAGCCACCTCTTATCCCTGTCAGAAAGCAGTTGATTGTTTCCCCAGTCCTTCTTTAATCTCTCAGCGAAGACGTGGAAAGTGTATTTTCTTGCTTACTGTCTAAGACTCTGGGGGCAATCTGTCAGCTCAATCCCCACCAACCTGTGTGTGTGTGTGTGTGTGTGTGTGTGTGTGTGTGTGTGTGTGTGTGTGTGTGTGTGTGTGTGTGTGTGTGTGGACATTTGTTCATGTGCTTGCTCCTACTCACAATGCCTGTCACTATTCAAGTGTGTAAGGCTACCCATGGTGGTCTCCATGTCTTTTCACGGCTCTGTGGGTTTCTCTGCCTGTGAGGCTGCTTTTCTCCCTGTAACATCAGTGGGGTACCGCTGATAAGAATTACTACATGTGGATACAGCTACTATTAACTGTGGTTGACAGACCAGAGGTGGCACAAGTCTACAGAGAGGGGGATGACACAGAAGCATCATTAATGAGATCCCGGCAGTATGGTATGGTTTCAAAAAAAAAAGGTAGTGAAGAAATTTTGTGGTGCTGAGAGGATTTGTTAAAAAGTTGTCACTCTTGTGTTGAACCTACACTAGCTCATTGTTCAGCTGTCTGGCCCACAACTGGACTGCTTTGGTTCACTCTCACCGCTCTCATAACATCATTTTCAGCCACAGCAGACAGTAGTTTTTAGTGACATTAACAAATATCAATTTTTAAAAGGTGATAATATGTCAGTGTTGTCTTCACATCGTGTTTCCCAGGTGGCCAAAAAAAAACAAAGCAAACAAACAGTTAATGCATGTTTAAAGGACCTGTGTGTAGGATTTAGTGGGATCTACGTGTGAAGTTGCAGATTGCAACCCCTTCACTGCACCTTCTCCTTCCTAGAAACTAGCACCTAACGCCTTCTCTGTTAGAAACTAGAAAAGTGTGTAAGACGTGAAAGACCCCATGTGGTGCCAGCGTTTGAGAGGACCTGCTTCCTCTGTAGATATAAAACGCTTGTTCTAAGATAAACAAAACAAAATGATTTTTATTTTTAGGGGATTACACTCTAATGAAAACATAGTTATGAATATTATATTCCATTACTGCTATATTCTATAAACAGAGCCCTCTAAAACTGACATACTAGACTTTTAGGTTACTACTCCGGGGAATCGCTTTCACAGATCTGTTTTAACTGTGAATGGTGAGACGGATACGTTACTTACGACTGGTCAATAATAAAAATAAACACATAAACCCCTTCTTCCAACAAGAAATCAGTTAACATTACCACAACAACATGCTAATGAGAAGTTTTAATTAGTAATACTGATAATTATTTAAGTGTTTAAGTCAGTTAACAAGCAGGTGAACTGCAACTTTTCCCCGTTTTATCTCATTTGGAATACTACGTGTTGGTGTGTGTCAGCAAACAAGACCTCAATTTGAATAGCTGTGATGTTTTCCTCTGTGTTTCAATGTTTTCTGATGTTTTATTGACTAAACTTTAATTACATTAGTCTAAGAGAATAATCAACATAAATATTTAATTATTTTGTTCCTAGAAAGTCGAGGTCAGGTACCAGGTGACGGCTTTGCTTCACACATCAATGAGAGCGGCCTGGTGGTGATTGAGTTAGAGTTAATTAAATGGTATACAAATGCTCCAACACAGAGGCAAAATAGTGATCAGCATATCACAAGGTAAATTACTCAGAGAGTTTGAGTCAGTCAGGTGGAAAATGCAAATGTCTTTAATCCCCACAGTAATCATCGTCACGTTATTGGTATATTTTTATGCTCTGTTAATGACGACGGCGTGCTCATCAAATCAGCAGCTATTATCTCCTGTGAATGTGCCGTCAGGCAACCTGCCAATGTGACTCTGGTCTATTTATTTAAGCAGTAATACCTTTATTATTATTATTATTATTATTATTATTATTATTATTATTAGTGTGTCTAAATTTGTGAGTGATTTATTATTACATATTCCCCATTCAAGGATCTGACGTGACTTATATAGACTGGCTCCTTCTTTAGTATTCACCACGAGGCCCATCGCTACATACGAGTTACATTTTAAGCAGCGCAGTCTTTCTTCTATAATCCCTCACCATGGTAAATAAACTCCATGTCGAATCAGCACTCATAGATGCAACTGAATTATTCTGCATCCGTTCACATCAATCAGCTGAAGGTGCCTCCCTGCCTCCCTCCTCGTCACCCGTCACTCTCTTGTGTTAAACATTTGCAGAATGATGTAGAGCTTAATGTCTGTCGTGTATCTGTTTATTTATGTGTGTCTACAGCCAGTCACACACACACACACACACACACACACACACACACACACACACACACACACACACACACACACACACACACACAACTACAGTACACCTTTTTATTGCATAGCTTTAAAATGTAAACCTCTGGCTATCTCATGGCTTGATTTATTCAGAAAATGTATGTTAATATTGATTTAACAGTCAGTCATTTGTCCAGAATCTAGCAGATTTATACATGACTGAGTTTCAGAAACCTGTTATCTCCTCTTCAGGACATACAACCCTTTGTGTAAATCTCAGTGTGTTTGAGAGCACAGCTATATTAAGCTGTCGAGCTTTATAGATGTGAGGCTTGTAAAAGACGCCAGAGGAAGCTGTAATTTTTTGGCTTGTAGGTATGACAGCTCAAACACCGCTGAGGAATTGATGTTGCCTATTGTCACGTTGTTAGACTGTTGTTACTGTAAACAAACACAGATATATCCTGTTTCATGTCCTAGATTAAATCCCTTTTAGATTCACCTGAGCGTGGTTGTGCCTCTGGATGAGGGAGTGAAAAGATGTCGGTTAATCCTCCGTAAAAGTATTCAATAATTTCAGAATACCAGACGTATGGAGAGTAACTTTTATAGTAACTATAATATTACTATAACTAGTAATATTTTTAGACGGCACAATTCTGTGTAATGCAGCTTTTAAGACTAAAAGTTTGTTAAAGGCTGCATCAACAAACATTACTGATTACTTCACCTGCATGTGCTGGGACACCAGCGTGCAGAAATCCTGGTGAAGATTAAAATAGTTTTTGTACGTGACTCATCCTACTAATTTTCTCACATGTGTAGCAGCCTATATGGTACTGCGTCAAATTGTCTCCATGTTAAAGGCACCCCCGAGGGCACTTTATAACATTTTCTTGCACACAGGGCCACTGTAGAGAGCACTTTATCGTGTTTTATCTACTATAGGGGCATCCAAGAGGGCACTTTTGTGGCCTTTTTGTCGAACATGTGGGCACCAGGAGGGGAGAGGGGTTTTTTATTTCACTGCAGGAAATGATTCAGATCCTTTTATATGAGATAACACCATGGCAGACAATAGTTTGGTGCTAAAACTGAGCTGGTTGAATGACATTAAGGATGAACCCATATTTAATGTGGATATGGCCGATACCAGATACGCTTAATAACATCAATATTGACACTGGTACCGATCATGAAGATCGGACTGATGCATCTTCAGTTCTGTTCTCATTATACGTGACATTAGATCATACGATGTATGTTATTTGCAGGTGAAAGAAAATTTATTGTCACGTAGGGTGGTGAGTGGGGAAGTGCAGGTATGGACCCAGACGCAGGAATTAAACAAAAACTTGCTTTAATAACGAAAAGCGGCTGGAAAACCAGGCAAAAATACTAACAGGCAAAAATCCACAAAGAACACAGAAACAGAGCCAGATACTCACAGATACAAAACACCAGAGAACACAAAAACACAAAAAAACCAAGGACACACAAAAATTGGACAGACAAGGAAACAAAGAAAACCCAAGAACTAAATAGACAGGACTAATCAGACACTGGTGAAACAAGTCAGGGGCAGGTGCAAAAATCAAAAAGGGCGGGAAACGAGGCAGGAAGGAGAATAAGACAAGACAGACAGAGTGGAACTACAAAATAAAACAGGTGGAACTACAAAATAAAACAGGAAGTACAGAAACAAACTCAAAACTATTACATTTATAGTCTGAACACATCATTTCTGTCACTGCAATCATACCCTGATCAATAAGTCAAACATTGTATATGTTTGATATCATGACAGCTACAAATTGTATGGACCTTCTTGGTGAACTGATGAACCTGTCAGCTGAAATACAGCTCATCTTTGTAAGGCACGAGGGGTCTGTGATACTATGTGTAAGTGTTTGTGTGTGAACTTACATGTCAAAAGATTAAGTAGAGCATCTGTCAAAAGGTTTAACTAACCCGAACCTTTACACCAAACATCTCTCCAGCCAGCTCATTATCACATCTGTCCAACTCAAGGTTACAGGTTATAAACTTTGCCTGAAAATATGATTCACTGTATTCCAGTCAGACAACTCACGTTTACGCTTATCACAGCAGAATACAGTTAGAGTTTGGCGTCCAGGCACCTCATCACTGCAGACAGATATATATACATAGAGATATTGAAGAGTGGTGAGCAAATATCTTTACATTTACATTTAGTCATTTAGCTGACGATTTTATCCAAAGTGACTTATAAAAAGGGAAACAATCAAGGTACAGTGCGACAAGGACATGTTGTCGCACTGACAAGTACTATTGGCATCTGTGGCAGGTCTACTTGTTGGTACTGTTACAAGAGGAGGTACTTTCTGAAGAGCTGGGTCTTCAGGGGCTTTTTCCACCAACGGGAAACAACAGACGAGAAAAGTCTGGATTGACCTGAACATAGGGTATTCAAGTAACTGGATGCAGTCCTTGCACTTTGCAGGCTGGGAGGCCCGTCAGGAGGGCGTTACAGTAATCGAGTCGCAAGATGACAATAGCCTGTATCAGGAGTTGGCTAGCATGTTGAGTCAAGTAAGGCCTGATTTTTCTTACGTTGTAAAGTGCGAAGTGGCACGAGCCAAAAGGTGGGTGCTAGGGTGCTGGTGGACTGAAGAACAGGCAGTGATGCTGATGTAGGGCATTGACAGAGCAGCTTAAATAGACCACCAACCTGGGAGGGTGTGTTTAGACTGGAGTGTGAGGCAGGTCACGTGTATATATGCATGCAGCTCCATTTGTCCGTCTCAACTATCCGCACCAATACTTTTTCTCCACAAATGATAAATATTTAATAATTTATTCTTGCCACCAAAGGTTGTTTGTAATATTAGTGCTTGCTGTTTGTCCTCTCCAAAAGAAGGACTCTTAATGAAAAAGTAATTGCTTTCTGTTATCTGCTGTCCTACAGCAAATAATAAAAATGTTTTATGTACTTTAGTTATTTGGTCCTGAATTATTTGCCTGCTAGGTAACCAGGACAAGAGAACAGTAATGAAAGAGACAGTTTGACCTCTGATAGGTCAATGGAAAGCCAGCTGAGGAGATGGCGAGACATGTAGCCTGCGGTGTGTGATTTAGGCCACAAAGAGCCCTTTGAGCTCCTGAACAAAATAAGTTCTTAAGTTTTGTGCAAGGAAAGCACATAACTTCAAATGTCACGTCCTGTTTATTGATATTTAATTTAGTTCCAGAGCATAACAGCGTGCATACTTCTGGTCTCATTTTGGTCTCAGTCTAGTGCCTGTTATTTCGCTTTGGATGCTTTTTCTTGCTCTCTTTATGTATTTGAGGGCAGACAGCTACTGATGTCATGGAACAGGACAAAAAAAGAAAAGGTTAATCGACCCTGACTTCACATTTCACACTCTCTGTAACACATAAAGTAATGCTGTAAGCCTGATATTCCTCTGTGTTTGTAGCTCAGCCAACATTTTGTCTACCTTGACCTATTAACAGCACCACAAGTAAAGAGCCGCAGGCCTTTCAGCTCGGCCTCAGTGTCCACTGCTGCTCCACTCCTTTAAGTCAACTGGCTTTATTTTACAGCAAGCTAAAGGTCAACCAGCTTGTATTTAAATCTCACATGATTTAGCACAACATGTTTCTGTTGACAACCACCAACATTGCAGCATCTTGTTATTTACTCAGGGTGAAAAGTCAAATGCAGGAATATTTTTTACACATGCCTTCAGACTCAAACACCATGTCTGCTGGAACTGTTTCAGTTCTTCAGCAGCCGCGTTCCCCAAACTGTTTACAAGTTGTTATTAAGTATATTAGTAGTAAGTATATTAAGCTCATGTTTGCAGCTCATTTATGATCGATGTCAAAACAGATAGCTTGTCTCTGTACCTTTAAGCTGAACAGTAGCTGGCTCAATATGCAAAACAGAGAGACAGACAGGCACACAAAGGAAGGAGCAACGACGGAAAAACAGTTTACTCGTTAAATTGTATGCAGCACGATATCTTGTCTGTATTTCCTGAAAAGTGTATAATGAAATTATTTCTCTGACTAAAAACAAAAAATACAAGTTTTACTGTGCGTGGAAAAATATAAGTTAATAACTAAATGCATCAATAATTATAAATTCATGTCCATTTTCGATACATCTATACATTCAAAAGTAAGCATCACACTTCTGAAAAAATCTAATTAGAAAGAAATGTATTTATTACCTTGTATGTTACCTGACTTCTTTACATTATTTAGCAAATGCATTTCTTCGCCCTATTGTATTGTAAAGCAGTTTGTATTGACTGTGCAAATAAACTTGCCTTGCTCAAAGACTCAAAGCTGATTTAAATAGAAATGTGCGTGCGCCTCTGCTGGGAGGTTTGCCGTGAAAGGCTGAATGAAAACAGGATCCACCTTCGCATTACAAATCGAGATCTCTTGATAAAGTTCAGTCTCTCACATCAAAAGTTGAGGGTTGGCGGCAGATGAAATAAATATTTTAAAAGAACTTTAATCACTTCTTTTTGTGGAAATTTTCAAACTACTTGTGCTGTAACCTCACCAGTCAGAGACATTGTGTAAAGAAAATAAACCTCTGCACTCCAAGTAGATGAGTTTGAGTTTCGTCTTTTCTCTTATGAATGCAAACCCAAACAACAATAATCGTTATCAGCAGGAATATTTCCCTTTTCCGTCTGTGAATTTTATATTCAGGGTAATTTTATGCATAGCTAAACAGATATGTCACAGTCAACTAATGCTGTGATACTAAATACAGATTTTAGACATCATGATCATCACTCAGCATGAACCATGTGTGTGTGTCCGTGTGTTAGCTCTCCAGCTTACCAAATGCCATAGTCTGATTGATTAAACTAGCGTAGCTAAATGAGAGGAAATGAATCAGCCAATGGGAAACCACTTCACTGTGATTCTCTGAGGATTACAAACTTTAGTTACACTCAACAGCAGGTAAATTACACTCACTGGTTTGCTCGCCTGTGTATAGATAATATTTTCTGTTTTACAATCTATTATTCATCAGCTACTAACAGTAATAAATGACCTCCCATACCAACCTTTATAATGAATCTACTTAAAGAATCTTAAAGATCTTAACCTCTGGGCTCTGTTAAGGGTTACTTAAGAATTTTTTAAAAACTCAGCCATAAACCTCCATTTGGTGGCTGATCATACTCTATGTTAACTGTATTAAACTCTACACAACATTGGCACCAGCCAGGCTTTAAGGAACCTTCTTGCTCTAAGGCGACAGTGCTAACCACAGCAGCATGATGCCGCCCTTGTTTATTGTATATTTCTTATTATTTATTCTCATAAAGTTCAGTTAATCCGACTGAAAATGAGCGCAGACAGACCCCAACAACACTCTTCACCTACAAACATGTAACAAAATATTCTGAAATATCTTTAAATGGCTGCCCCAAAGCTATTTTTCTGAGCAACACCACCAAGCATTCACTGCATTTACATGCAAATTATACATTCAAGGCATTCAAGCATTGTGTTTATGTGTTGGCTCATGTATATAACCAGGATTACCCATATGCCAAATATGACAATCAACATACAAAAAAGTTAGTTTGGATTAACTGGTATGTAAACAGCTTCCAGCATATTTTTGGTTTTACAATTGGTTTATTGTTGGAGACATGCAGCCTTCGAGCTGTGTGCATCTAAATAATGAGACATTCATGTAGATAACTACATGGTTGTGTTGTCCAGATATGTTAGATATGTGACAACATGACCAACCATGATAGCAGCACAACGGTGCTTTGAGTTAAATGCTAATGTCAGCATGCTAACAGTCTCACAATAATAAGCTGATGGGTCAAGCACTGGGCAGATTTGGCCTGCTGATGGCGTTAATGGAAACACCAGGAGATCAACAAAGTTATTACAGTTCATCCTGAAGCAAATTTCATTAAAATCCATCCAGTAGTTAATCAAGACGTTTCACTGAGAATCAATAATAACAGTAATCCCCATTAGAGTCACAGGGAGTTGGAGCTGATCCCAGCTGACCCCGAGACCCCCGAGACACATTGCCGTCGTTCATCACAGTTCAATTAGAGTCACAATTAAGCGTCGCCAATTAGGTTAACCTATTAACCTGCATGTATTTAGACTGTGGGAGAAGGCTGGAGTACCCAGAGAGAGTCCATGCAGATACGAGGAGACAACATGCAAGGAACCTTCTTGAGGTGACAGTGCTAAGTACTGCACCACTGTGCCGCCCCAATAACAATAATACATTTTATTCATGGTGTGCTTTTCATGAAACTCAAGGACAGTTAACAGGAGTTAACAAACAACAAAATAAAGATATACAACACATGTCATTAATCACACATTAAAGGCTTTTCTGGAAAGGTGAGTCTGATTTGTTTGGTAAGAGAGGGAGGGAGCAGCTATGGAGAAGGCTCTTCAGGTCCAGCGCTTGGTCCTTAGTGTTGGAGACAGGTCAGAGGAGCTGCAGGATGAAGTGTTGTGGTGTAGCAGGGGGTCTGGTTATGGAGGGTTTGTAAAATTGAATTGGATATATTGTGGGACAGGAAACCAGTGGAGTTTCTGGAGGGCAGGGGCCAGTTCTGGATGCATTGGAGTTTATTAAAAATTAAACATATCAAACTTGTGGTGATGCAAGAGGAAAAGTCAAGGAATCAACATAGTCATTAAAAAAGATTCACTCTCTGGAGAATATGAATGTCTGCAGCAATCAATCCAATATTTGTGGAGATGTTTCAGTCCAAAGCGATGCACCGACCGACAGAGAGCCACAGAAAATAAGCGTGTTCATACCATGACTCAGCTATAAAAAAAAAAAAGATGCACGAATAAGTAAAATCCTTTTTTAAATGTAGCATTAACATTTTTTCTGTAACATTAGCAGCCAGACAGCAAGGTCAAAGAGTCTTTGAATCTTGTCTGATGGCGGTTTAATGTTAACATAATAAAAGGACAGAATTATCTGCGAGGACATCATGGATTCCTCTCCACAGTCAAGACTCCACAGAGGTAAAACTAATTCACATACTCATCACATTTTAATGCAGTGGGAAATTGAGGTTGTACATATTGGCCACCTACTCAGCATGTCTTCGCTCTAACGTCGATCAGAGAAATGAACAAATTAGGTGGCGAGAAGGAAAATGTTTTAATAATTCCCGTCTCAAATTGCTCCTTTTGATTGCTTTCACAAAGTGGAACATATGCTGACCTACAGTCAGCTGCACAATCATCTTGTAAGATGTGTGTATGGCTCTGGGTGCAGAGCCGTACACACATCTACACTGCTTTTTCTATTCATTTGCATGGATTACACAGCTATATGTTGTCATTAAGTTTGCTTCAGTAGGAGTCTCGATTCTGCAGAGGTTATATTTCAGTCCTCTGCCTCTGTTGCTCTGTTGTACTGAGACACAAAGTTCACTTGCTCCTGATAGTTTTTGAAAAGTGCAACACAAAGCTAATAACTCTGAATTCTGCCTCATGCATCCATGTAGGTGGAGGCTGAGGCAGTGAAGTGAGCCTAATGAGATAAACAATGACCCCTCTGTCAGATAACGCACTCCCAATACAGTGAGGTTCTGGATTAAAAAAAAACTGCTTTTTTTTTTTTACACTGTTTTAACACCAGCAGCAAGCATAGATCAGAGGTCTTGTGGACACTGTGTTCTGGTAGTTCTCTACAGTTCAGATAACAAATGGTTGGAGTAATTAAAGATCAGGGCAGGACAGAGGGCGACTGGCAATCTGCAGCCAGCGGCAGGATGGCAATAGGTAATGTATGGAGCAGCTGATCAGGACGAGATACTCCGCTGGGAGAGCTCACTCAACTCCTTGGCAACCGAGGATGTCCTGATATATAGAAATATGGAGGGTTGTAAATCTGCTGAGTGGAGTCTAAGGGAAGAGAGGAAAGAGACTGTAAAACAGAGAGAGTCGACCGCTGGTCTTTTGCATGTTATTTGCCTGCCTTCTGCTTTTAACCTGCAAGTCTGCCTCCTATGAATTATTTTCATATGCATTTAACCAGATTATGATTTAAGCAAGATGGCAGTGTGGCTCCAGGGATCAGTCAGATGGTCCACCATGTTGGTTCAAGACTGAAATGTCTCAACCACTATAGCCCCATTCAGACAGGATAAATATTACAGAAAGATGGGAATTAAATATTCACTGCTTTTCTCTGTAATTTAACTCAGGCGGCATTTTAATCATTGTGAAATTACGACATATGGTCTGTGATAGATGTGGACATTCTTCAGGAGAGAAAGACAAAACCAGGACAGTTGAAGAGAGGTAAAAGGTACTGCATGAGGAGAATCTGAGTCACAGATAGGAG
Organism: Miichthys miiuy; assembly: GCA_036365135.1. NCBI lineage: Eukaryota > Metazoa > Chordata > Actinopteri > Sciaenidae > Miichthys > Miichthys miiuy. The sequence goes on along the minus strand of CM071615.1, from coordinate 16,249,202 downwards.
TCATAACTCACACACATGAAACACATTCATTCGTGTATAATCACCTGAAAATAAGAGATGTTGGTGTTTTTGTAAGGGCACATTCAGAAAAGATCAGGCACTGCAACAGGTTTGTGTGGCAGTGTGTGGGGGAACTGTTGGAAGTGTGTCTATATGTGTTGAACATAACCGCTGGGAAACACTCAGGAAATAAGTTTTTATTTCACTGATCAACCGGCTTTGTCCTGCTGCTGCTCGAATGAATGCAAAGGCTGTGGACATGTAAGAATGGTAGTTGTCCAGGAACATTGATCAGGAGTAGATTATTCTTGAGTGATTGACTCCTAAAGACCGTGGCTTGAATAATCAGTGTGTTGGTATCATCACGGTGGATAAATAACACAGTAGTGGCAGTGAAGGAGCTGGGCACTTTGTCTGCAGCCGAGGACACACTTCATCAAGAGCAACCTTATGTCAATGTCGTCCATTACATTACAATGAGAAAAGTCAGTCTGACCTCTTCACGTGCTGTCTTGAATGAAAGACTCACGAGAGGCACAGAGTGATTTTTCTATACATTTCCCTGATAGGGACTTCTTAAACAGCTGATTTAACACAGTTCTTTGACTGTGTCGACACCGCTCAGCAGCGTGATTAATGATTTATAATTTAAACGTTGGTAGATTCCTCCTTGACAGGGGACAGTAGCTGTGGTCAGCTTGAATTCATGACAGACACTATGTGCTCATAGTGTGGTGCAGCGTAAGGCATAAATGGGTGCCCTGGTAGCTCATCTGGTAGAGTGTGTGCTAAAAGTATCGAGGCTAAAAGTCCTTGTACTGCAGTAACTCAGGTTTGATTTTAGCCTGCATGTCATCCTCTGTCTGAATTTCTTGTCCATGTCTTCAGCAGTCACTGCCATAGGCGCCTATACCTATTCATGCAACATAATCCACTGTACGCGTGCTCCGGTTCTGTACAAGAGTACTATAATTTTAATGGAATTATTGTTAATACATAAATCCAGATCAAACATGAAACGAACAAAAAGAAAACAAACAACGTGGGACTAGACTGCACAGTCAACGGGGAGTTATGAATAAAAAGAGGATATTCTCACAAAACATGTGGTGGTATTTTAAAATTATGCGAAACAGGCTTATTCACTTCCTGGAGTCTCCACCAGTTGCCTGACAACTGCTCAGAGGCAAGAAATAGTCCCGACATTTAACTCTATATATTGTAAAAAAGCAAAATGTGCTACGGCGCTTCAGAGGTGAATTTAGTAACTGCTGGACAGAGCCAGGCTAGCTGTTTCCCCCTGTTTCCAGTCTTTGTGCTAAGCTAAGTGTGTTGTACATGTAAAAATCACTTCCTCGTTAGACAAGATAAGTTTTTACCCTCGTTACTATGAAAGAAAACCATCGTAAACATCTCGCTCAAGTTTCTGGTAACTGTCTGTCTATCTCTTTTAAACAATTTAATGATAGACAATCTAAAATAAGCAATCATCTTCATATTGATGTGGAATGAAAAGTCTGACGCAGATGAGAGATGATGAAGAACTCATTATCGCTTGTCACTCTCGTCTTTGATTGCTGGCAATAAGGTGGAGAAGTCAAACCCAGCAGTGTGACTTAAGATGCAGCATCAGCAACCCGGCAGCCATAAATCAAAAAGTGTTTTTATCCACAGCTGTTGAGAAAACTTGACAGTCTGTTTACTTCATACACCTTAGAAAGAAGATGTTTTCTTTCTGTCATGCTTTGTGTTACTTTTTTGTATAAATAGAAAAATTCTGATTAAAAAAAAAATTCAAGAGTCAAATTGCATGTTTCTCATTAAAATAACCTTAGATACAACCACATTTTTCTACAGTTTTGTGGTAAAAGTACCCAATTTTACAGTATTTATGCTACATATAGTGGAAATATTTTACCACTGTAATTCGAGGTATGTGTAACAGCATTATTAAAACTGTTACATCCCCTCAAAGAAAGAAAAGGGAAAAGAGCCTGAAGGGAAATGTGATGTGTCATTACCAAGCTGTCCCTTCGTCTGTGTTGTGCCATCCCTCATAGCAGGAAGACAAATGCTGTGCTGATATTTCTCCGGCTGAACGTGACAAACAATTATGTCTGGCTGTTAGGTGAACTGTGTGTCTTGTTTTGTATTTCTTTGACAAGAAATGAGAAAATGTAGATGTCTGCTGCTCAGAGAAGAACCACTTGGATGGATTAATGAACCGGCATAGCAGGTACCAGGGCCTGGGGGGTCAGAGCCTCTGTTCGAAGTGATTTTTATCATTTCTTGTTACAATATGACCACAGAGAGACACACACACACAACAACCATAAAGCAGCAAATACACACAAAGACATGACACATGGAACTTCAAAATGACTACTGACAGATGCAAAACAACCACAAAGAGACACAAAACGAACAAAGAGACACCACAGTGTGTCATTTGTTGTCATTTTGTGTCTCTTTCAGTCTGTGGCTCATGCTCATATATAGGAGGCGTGTGGAGGCTTATACTTGTGCTCAGAGGACCATAGTCTCACAATCAGCCCAGGGAGAGACAGAACCAGCTGTAGGGAACATTTAAACTGCTTTTCAAACTTTTTAAAACTCTTCAACCTTTTCGTCTTTGGTCTATGTCGTGACTTCGGATTTGGGTTTGACAGGCGGAGCTGGAGGGAGTTTCCATTTGACTTCCTTGATTTCCATGTCCCCTGGCAAGTTTTTACACATTCTCAATTTTGCACAGAATTTTAATGCCTCAGCTGAGTTGACCCCCTTTTGTTGGCGGGCTTGTCCCATTAATAGAGCTCTACTCCTGGGATTGCCCTGAGACCCAGCTTTTGTTCTGAATCAAGACTCTTTCCTGTCACTGCACCCACCCACCAAAAAAAACACCTGCACATCACACAAAGGAAAGAGAAAGAGACGGAGAGGAGATGGCCGTGGTGGGTTTGTGTTCCTGAATGACTTGTTGATGAAATAGAAAACGCCTCTCGTGGCAGGTGTAAAAAACAGAGCAGCTTTTATTGACAAAGCGTCAGGGAGCCTTTAATTCAGAGAAAGAGAAACTGCGAAGAGAGAAAATCGCTGTCAGGGACAAAGCAGCATCCCCAAAATAATGAAAAGAAATGGATGCAGGAGCAGATCTACTCAGGATGATGAATGCACTGAAACAAGGCAACTGGATCTTTCTCTCTCTTGTCTTTCTCACACACAAACACACACCTCCTCTTCAACTTTTGGTTTTCTGCTGCAGTCAAGCTCTAATACAGTAAACACATGGTTCGGTGTCTTTCTCTGACAGCTGTGGGTCATATTGGATGTGAATTTTTGTCTTGTTGAATATGTTTTCTCCTTCCTCTGTAGATGCAATAATTTGCACCGGATTCACACCTATGCAGCACATCTGTCTGTGCATCTCCTTACCTGTCTGTCTCTCTGTGTCTATAAGCCCGAGCATGTGTGTCATCTTATTTCAGCTACAGGCGCTTGCAGATTAAGAGAATTGCATTGGACCAATACTCCATAACAGATTTTAGCTGTATGCTGTGGGTGAGGTGACACCCCTATTATACAGACAAATGGAGCAAGTCTCAGGGCTGTGTCAGCATGATAAAAACCACTTATATATAAACCCACCACCAAAAACAGAAATCGAAGTAGCATGTGAAGAAATGTGCCATTCACAAGTGTTTTCTCAGGTGTAGTGGAGGTCTAGAAGATTTTCTTTCTGAGAACAGTAAATGGTTCTCTGAAAGAAGACAATCTTTGTTGCAGATAGAATTACATCTTAAATTATATCCATTGATCTGAAAAGCTCCTCTGTGACCTTGACCAATATTAACGCTTCAGAAAATTGATAAATGGATGGATGGATATTCTCACACCAAACACACCATGTTATAAATCGCCACATTCACCCATATCCATATTTTCATTCAGCTTTAAGGATGAAAACAGTGCGTATGCTTTTGATTTATGAGCTCTCTGTGATAGCGATGGGTGATATAACCGCAAATCTAGTGTCATAGGACTGGATTGATAATTAGCTCTACTTCCATAGAGCAAAATGACTGAGAGAGCAGCTACTAAATGGACCTTGTGGCTTGCTTTCTTAACTGCTGTTTCCAAGGTCAAGAGAGAATGTTGAACTTCCAGCTGAATAAAAGGTTTTAAAACATGTAGCTGTCACATAAAGGTCTCTTCAACAGCTGATGAGTAATGTTTGTGGTTCAAAATATTTGTTACTTTAATATAAATTCAGATTTTAATGCATACATTAAACTAGTTTTTGTTTGGTTTTGTGACCTGAACAGAAAGAATATTCTGTGAATAACAGGATCAGACTACTCGATATTTTTGTCTTTTGAGATGTTCGCTGTGTCACATCAGGTGATTATGCAGTCATACATCCTTTATTGACAGACATGGCAGACTACATGTTGGACCCATTATTGTTTGTTTACTTGTTGTAGCTATAACATAAGTCCCCATGTTAAAATGTCCAACTTATAAAACATGTTTACAGTCTGGTACAAAAAACAGTTTTGGTCCGTTGCAGCTAAATTCCCCGTTCATGTACTGAGCCTGAATTTTTATATAACTCACCCGTTAAAATTATATTAAAGCTTAAAGTTATGCATAATTAACAGCTTGGCCACTTTTTTTAGCAGGTTATTAGTCAGGAGGTGACAGAGGCAAGACGAGCTCAAGATGGCAACAGCCAGAGCCACCACAATCTGAGCTTCACACCGGCTCTTCAGAAACCTGTAGGTGATGAACCCCAACCAATCCATTTCCATTCAGGTGTGATTATAATAAATCTAACTTGAGGATGATTGTTAAATAATTACATAGTCAATGAAAATGAATAAAACATCATTACTTAATCTTGTATACAGTTGTGCACAGAAGAACACTGTTCTCCCACTGGTCACTGAACACATTGTAGTTGTGAAACAAGGCAAGAGATGGCAAAGACATTTACACACTCCGCATGCATGAAAGTTTTATTTTGTATAACCTGTGGCGCCAGAGCTGAAGACTGAATTCCTCAGATTTGCATTTCAGGTACCGCTGACTCAAACCTTCGGCATTTATTCAGACTAGTGACGGATTCTGTTGGATGTTCCCATCAGACAAAGGAGAAACTACACCACACCAGACCTCCTCATGAAAGATGTAGGAAGAGACAGAGCCCTATTGTGAAGGCGAACGCTCACCACTTTCAATTCAGCGGAGCCAAGTTGGAAATGTGGAGGAGATTTAAGCCGATTCCTATAAGAAATAGGTTTTTACATCCCCCTGTTCAAGCAGGAATGTTATAAAATGTTTTCCAGGAGCTGTGGAGTCCAAATCAAATTGTAGGAGGAAAATATTTGCATCAACAACAGGCCCTGGAACAGATTACAGATGATCCCTGCCAGGACAAATGATGGGAGGAGAAATAAAGGTATAAGCTTTAGAATCATGTTGCAGAATGAAGTGTGTGCCTGTGCATACGTGCAATCATGGATGTAAGTGTGTGTTTTTGACCATCCAACACATTTATGCCGTCCCTCACAGCCGTCTTGGCACTGCTTCACCTCAAATGCTATTAACTCCCTGTGAGTATAGCTATCCATCATTTGTAAGATTTCCACAGGGTTTTTTCTTTCACTTTTTAATCAAGGGCTGGATCCCATGCTGAGAGGCTTATTCAGCTGTGAAACAAGGCCCTGTCGTCCCCGGCTAACAACACGCATCCTTAACAGAGTGAGCTCCTGGCTGACAAATGAGCTCTGCTCACACACCAACGGGACAGACAACTGAAATGCGAACGCAAGGACAGAAATGAGAAGTAGACAAACAGAAGCTTTATCATTTACCATAAAGCTTTTATATACCATTGTGTTGCAGTAAAGTAGTAGGGATTGTGCATTTTTACTCTTTTTTGATTGATTCAGCTCTGTCCTGATGAAGTAGAGCTGCAACTAATGATTATTTTCATTATTTATTAAGCTGTCCATGATTTTTCAGTTAATTGTTTAGTCTATAAAAAGTCAGAAAATACATTTTAGTTCACAGAGAAGGCCTATGGGCGCTAGTGATCAGTGCTAGTGATTTTTCTCTGTCAAGAGAGAAAGCAACAGCTGCTCACATTTAGAGGCTGAAACCAGTGAAAGCTTGAAATTTGTCATCTGTTGAACACTTCCTCCTCCTTTCATCCAGCACTTTGCTGAAATATCTCCACATATGTTGGACGGATTGCCACGAAATTTGGTCCAGAAATTCATGGTTCACTCACATTGTATAGAAATGATACTGGTGACCCCGTAACTGAATTTAATAAGAAAACATGAACAATAATAAACCTTTTCTCATTTAATAACTGAATATTTAGAATAACTTTTTTTATTCATGATGTTTATAAAGGGTTAGAAGTCTCTCAGACCCTTTGAGAATCAATTTTTGAGTCCTGGGTGACATTTGTAGATGTATACCTTTGGATCAAACATTATAAGATGCTATGAGTTCTGGCTTCAAACGGTATTACACCAGCTTCAAGCAGTTACAAGAATATCCAGGATGATCAGAGTTCAGTCTGATGTTGAGTCTATTTGAGTCCAGGCCTCTCGTAAGCGGTGGGTTTCCGTTATTTTCTGTGGCAGGTTTGTCATGCAAGACAGAAGATGTTAACTGCTTGTGAGACAGTGTGAGTGATTCACTGAATGCCTACGTCTCAATATGTCACTGAGTTTTGCGAGCCATGAGTGGAGCAATCAGCAGTGACTTGAGATTTATGAGACTTGAGAGAAAAAGAAGAAGAAATGAAGGTGTCAACCATTCCTCACTGACTAACTGCAAAAATATAAACTATATATAATATTTCACACTGTTCAGTGAATCATGACAGAACCAACAACTATAGCCAGCTGTTATTTGTCCCACTACAAATAACAACAAATGATTAATGTATGCTGCCTGTGCAGTGGTGGTAACTGAGGACCTTATCATTGATCCTGACTATCAGCATCCAACATTCAGTCTTCTCTCGGTCCTTTATGAGTAAAAACAAATGTGAAGAACCTGGGTGTCCTAAAACTGGCTGGCCATTGGTTTCAGGACAAATTTTAAGATTTTACTTTTACGATATGACGTCCATATTTCCACTGCCAAAATAGCTCCTGTGAAAAAGGTCAGTGATCTGAAAGTTACTAAAATGTTTTGCAGAGACGAGGACAACTGTTGGTGATAATACTCTGTAGATTCATCAAACCTTTTAACAGACCTGTTTAAAGTTCTGTGATCCATTGTTGATAAACACATATTGAATATATCCATAAGTAAAGGACGTGACCACTTCTTCAGCCAGTTGGCTGGCTAAATCCAGGTGTAGTCGGGACACCAAGCTTGTGGATATTCAGATTTTCAATTTTCTAAAAGCGTCTCTCTTCTGTAGACTGGAACGGTAAAATGAAAGTTGCTATAGAGACAGGTTACAGCTGCAGTAAAAGCTGTGCTTCGGGTTTGTCTTTTTCATATTTTCAGGCTTTTTTTTTTTTTTTTTTTAAAAACCACTTCATGCAATCTTTAATACCTTTGAAACAACAAGCAAACATCATACTTGGTACAATATCCAAATGGCAAAGTCTGCAAATGTCTGCATGCAACATTTAACACAGTTTGAAAAGCCTTGAACAAACTGAAAAGTCATTAAAGTAGCTGAGCTAGTTTAAGACTGTTACGGACCTCAAGGGCTCGCAAGGCCCGAAACATAAAAAAAAACAAAAAAAAAACCATGAAGACAAAAGTTGCCACTAAAACAAAAATAACTTATTAATTCAAAACAAACGAAATAATCCCCAAGAAAACAACAAAACAAAAGGGTTGGAGGTTCCCGGAAAAACAAAGAGAGGGGGAACACTGAGCCAGCCAGCGGCCGTCGTACCCAGTGTCCACCCCCAAACTAAACCTGCCTAAAACCCACTAAACCTAACTGGAAAGAAAAGAAGACCGAAAACAGGACTACCAGGGAACGTCCGAACCAAAACTAAAATAACAAAACCAAACGGCTCAACGGACTCCTGGCATGGGGGAACCGGAGCCTCAACCTCCTCACCAGGTCACCTGCAGGGAGAGAGTAGAGAGAGCAACAAGAGAGAGACACCTCCTTAAGTCAGCTCAAGCTGACGAGACAATAGGTCTCACCTGAGGTCTCCTCTGTGCTGAGAGAGAAAATGGGGTGGGGAGAGACAACAACACGCACACACAGTCCTACCTACCTCCTGGCCACACGTAACAAAGACCAACCTGCATTAAAGCTTATTGTAAAAACTCTAAAATCTATTGAGTAACATGCGTGCCATTAGGCAACTGAAAACTACCACTGAAATCAGGATCAGCTCAAAGGGTATATTTTATTAGTTTTACAGTCCAACCTCTCTCGTTTCGCTGAGGAATTCCTGCTCTGCAATATGTACATGTTTTGGTATCAGTATATATCGTTGATCTCCAACTGTATTGATCTGACGTACCTTCACAGCTCTATGAGATCATGTGTTAATTATATAAAACCTGCCCATGTTACATTTTTTTTTTCCACACAATGTTGTTGCTGATTAATTTCCAGTAGGTTTTGTAAAGTTTGCATTGTGCGCGACCGCATTTTATTTACTTTGTGCTGTAAACTTTTGACTTTTCTGCACTCTCAGTCACAGCATGTGTTGTTGACGGGAGGCCAGTCCTCTACTGTCCAAGTTATTGTGACAATAACTGTATACTAAAGATCAACCTTACGCCAATCTGTAGACATTTTTGTCTGTTTACAATCCTCTCTTAGGAAACAAATTGTGGATATATTGTATATTTTCTAACCATTTTATTTCTGTTAATTAGTTGAGCTACTCCATCATCTTTAATGCACTTCTGCAGCAATACCCTCTGGGTCTTCTAGAAATCATGTTTACTCAGTTGTTTTGCTAAATACTGTATGTTCTAAAGGAAATGTAATTGCTGCATGTATTATGTTCTCTCAAGTGTAAGAAGAGTGTCTGAAGAGGCCCATGTGATTAGCGTTTGAACAACAAAAGCATTTTAGTCATGGCAAGATGTGGTTTCAGTTAAATGGTATAAAATAATCTTGTCCTATTAACTTTAAATATATATATATATATATATATATATATATATATATATATATATATATATATATATATATATATATATATATATATTGTTCTTTGATCCAGAAGCTTATTTTAAAAGGATATTATAGCAAAGAAAAATTGTCATTAAACCTCATTATGTTGTATGTAGTCACATTTAGTGGTAAATACTTACACTTACACTCTGGTTCTGCATTTGGACATCATTGTGTTGATGCTGCTCGGTCAGACAAGGACAGCGAGCAAAGTTTCACCAACAGCAATGTGCCCTGATCACTGAAGCCCCATCAACTGTCTTTGTTTGTCGCTGTGGATGACATATTTACTGTAGCTGGCTATCATACTAAATCAGTACACAATTAAAAAAGGACCCAAGTAAATCATGGCAGGATTGCAAGGTGGTGAGTGGGGATGAGGTGGGTGAGGCGGAGCTCCTGGAAGTGCGTCTATTTGTGTTGAACGTAAGTACTTTGAAACAATCAGTATCATCATTATTGATGCCAGTGCTCCCTCACTCTCATTTACTGTCTATGTCCCTCGACCAATGCTTGCTTTCTTCCAGTCTCTCTCAAACCATTGGGACAGCGTAAACTGCGAGCCAGACACAGATTTAGAAGTTGGGTATGTGAAATAAACAAAAGTCAAAACAACAGGTAGAGTATCAGAGTTTAGTCCATATAATCCACCTCAGTTTCAGAGACATTTCAGGCTGACTGTGAAGGGTTTGACCGGTCTGATTGTTTGATTGGCTGCTACAGTGTCACATCAGGCTGTGTTTTTCCAAAATTTGGATCTGGCTCAACTTTTCTGCCGTGTTTTTTGGTGTTCACTCCTGCAGCCCCCACTCAAATCACCACAGCACTGGATCCTGCCTAAATTTTTTCCCTACTTGTGCTTAGGCAGACTTGGGTCAATGAAAATGCAGTGCTGTCTGTTAACAGGTGATTTTAACCTTCACACACGTCTACCACAGCTTGAATAGACAGTCATGTGAAAAGATCTGCTTGACTGAACAGAATGGACACGGCGCTGAAGCTCCATTCCTGCAGCTATAAGTGACGTTAGCTGCAGGCAGAATATGAATGAAACGGTGTGGTGAAAATTTAATGCGGGCTTACATACTGTATTAGCAGGTGTTTTTACCTTTACTTGACAGTTTACGTGTGTTAGTAGACACAGCAGAATTCAGCAAAGCACATAAAAATGACTAAAATCATCTCTACTTTGTAATCACTGTGATGTTGTTGCTGAAAGCCTTTTGCTGGACTCATTTCCAGTGTGTGTTTATGTTCCTGTGTGTGTGCGTCTACAGGTGTGTACGTGTGTGTACATTAGTGTGTGCTCTGTTTACTCCACACCCAACAGGAAATTAACTGACTGCTGATCAGTGGACATCCAGGAAAAGGAAGAGACTGTCTTATTAAAAATGTGTCAGATGCTGCAAGTGTTGGATTCAGAAACATGTCAGACTGATCTGACAGCACAGTTTTTTTTTTAACTTTTTTTAAAATAATAGATGCATTTTCCTTTTTTGCATTCAAAGATGTTTGTGTATGAAGCTGATGTGATCTCCTGTGATCTGATTACCTCCCAGAGCAGGAATGATGTCAGCTTTCTAGGGATAGCTCTCTGCTCTGTAGCCTCACTTCACTGCTCTTCTCTGTCAAACAGGAAAATTGGCTTCTGTTTTCAAATGTAAAAATGTCTTTCTCTTGAATTTTTAATCAGCAATGAAACTACAGCTCTACTGAATCTATTATAACTTTCTTACTTGACTCAAAAACAGTCTTGCATTTCTTTTTACAGAGAGTTGATTCTTTGTACAGTACATTGTAAATTAGCCCAGTGGGAGACAGATGGTTCCCAAAGAAAATCTCAGGGAAGCAACTCTACCCTGCTCTTTAATGGAGGTGGAGGAAATTAACTAAACACACATTAGCAGAAGCAAACAGTTAGTCTTCATCCTTCAGGTTTTATCTCTTGTAAAAGTAAAACCAAGTGGCAACCTCTGTGGCTGTGAAGTGAAAACAATGTGCCAAAAACTGCAGTTCCTCAAGCTTCCACTTGAGGTTGGCTACAGAACGAGTCAATCTCCATGAGCCTCCATGTTAAAATGTCCAACTTCACAGCAGAAATAAACATGTTTACAGCCTGGTACAAAAAACGTGTTTGGTCTCTATAGTCAATTTCCCCGTTCATGACAACTGTACTGAGTCTGACCCACAAGGCAGATTGAGCTGGTCTGGAAGTCAGACACAGAAATTTCAGAATTTTCAAAATAAAACACCCTGTGCAGACCTCTGATTGTAAGAGCAGACAACAGTTCAACTACGCAGCGGTAAAAGCACATAAACCAAGGAAAAATGACCAAATATAAGAAATTTAACAAAGTCTGGAGGCTTCTGAAACACCTGGTGGGATAGGAAGCTGCATCGAGAATGGACCAAAACAGCATTGCCATGTCCAATGTAATCCAGGGGTTAGACACATGTTAAGTGTTCAAACAGTATATTTTGGCTTTACAAGAGAAAAGACTAAGGATGATGACCAACTGGCTAACTACTGCTTCTCTAATGTTTTATATGGGATCATCCAGGACTGTCTATGGGAGGCTAGTTGTTGATGTTTCTGAAATGATATATTTCATATAATGAAATTCTTAAAATTACAATTCAGTCTGCCTGCCCTTTTTACAAAACCCCACTAGATGTGAAAAGTGATATAATTTATTACCCCGAAGGCTCCCAAAACTGAAAAATTATCTCAATCTTGTTTAGGAGAGAGAAACAGCACTGAACAGGCAAATTGACGGCATCCGTAATGAAGTTTGTGAATGTAGCAGACAGTCACAGTGAAGCTGGGTGATAAAGAAGGTCTCAATTTACCAGTTTCTTCTTCACCAACCTTCACCTACAGTCATGGGGTCTGGGTACTGACTGAAATAATGAGATCATGAATTCAAGAAGCCGGAATGAGTTTTCATCTCACGGCGTCTTGGCTCACCCTTAGGAACAAGATCAGATCAGATATGGGAGGAGCTGTCACCACTCCTTCATGCAAAAAGAGGTGGTTGAGGTGGTTTGCACGCCTGATGCCTCGCTGTTGAGGTATTCCAGGCATGCCCAAGAAGAAGAAGACTCAAGGGCAGTCCCAACAGACACTGGAGGGATTACATATCCCATCTGGCCTGGGTATGCCACAGGATCCCTCCAAGAGGAGCTGCAAGACGTGACTGGAGAGCAAGACATTATCTACCTTGCTTAGCATGCGGCCAAGGTAACCAAGAGGCAGAAAATGGAAAGATGTAGCAGTGAAACAAGTGGATAAAATATTTTATTTTGTTTTATCTTCAAAGAAATCACAAAACCAAATATTACATTTGGAGCAGAATCTGCTTTTTCATCTGTTTTACAATATAAAAAATACTGTTATATAGATGTGTAAAACTATGAGCTTCCAATCTGTTTCCTGTAATTTATCCAGCATTATTGTTTGTTTGTTTGTTGAACAGGAAGTAGCTGTAACATTTCGTGTAAATATAGCAAGAACTACAAAACCACAAACCACCCACAGAGACAGAGCTAGCCTTAGCTAAAGCTTTTCCAGTCTTTTTCCTGTAGCTGAAAAAAAAAGTGTCATACCAGACCAAGCAGTATCCTCACAATCTGATTTTAAAAAGCATAAAATGAATGTTCTGTTACACGCTTTTGTTACGTTGAATGATTACGGACTCGATATGCGAACGCGAACCAAGGCACTGAATCAGTTTAACACAGTTTATTGTAAACACCAAGGAAAACATTGAGGTGAGCAGATGATCCAGGTTCGATGGCAGAGAAGGTTTTCCTGAAGCAGATGCAGATGACAATTAGTGACAGAGACAAAAAATCACAGATCAGCAAAGTCACAAAAGATCACAGAACTGCCCCTGAGGCATTGATACCACGAGGAGGACAGAACACACTGTCTGCATCAGCGAGGAAACGCCTGTCTTTTATAGCGATTGAATGAGGAACAGGTGGTGAGACAATCAGGCAGCTGAGAGGGACACACTTCCCAGCGACACACACATACATACAGACAAGACAGAAACACAATTGGAAATGGGAAAACAACAGGAGAAACAGTGGGAAGGGAGGAAGCAAACATCTTCCACATGACAACTTTATTTAAGGAACTGTAAATCCTCAAACCGTATATTCTTACTTTCACTGCTTTTGTGTCATATTTTATTCCAGAGAAAGGCATGGTGAATAAAAGACTCATGCACAGTAATTATAGTCATAGAATATTTGTATTATATGTCTGCATTCTTCTTTCCTCTTCTCAAACTTCAAAGCTGCCCCTGGCCTGAACCTCTGAATCTGCATTTGACAGATGGATAATATTCAAAAAAATGGAAATATGGAGATTAAAAATATGTTTTTTAAAGTTATGAGAGTAACTAAATGTGAGAAATGACTGCACAATGTTGTTTCACATCATTATCGTTGCCCTTTCGCAGGGGATAAAGGACATTATTTGTTTTGTTGCGTGAGGATGTGTGACGCCTCAGACAAGAACAACAATGATAACCTCAGTCACCAGTTTCTGCAGCGCTCTAAATTAATTACCATATTAAACAAGCCGGAGGAATAGTTTCTGAATAAATAAATTCACGGAGGAGTTTTGGTGTATCTCCAAAGCACAAGTGCATTTCCTACGTGATCTTTTTAAACTTAAATGAAACATAAATAAGCTCTTGGAGCTGCCCACTTCATACACCTGGTCCTGCCTATCACTTCCTACTCTGGTAACCACAAGACGTTTCAGTGGGTGAAGAAGACGGTTATGTAACAGCTGCTTACAGTCGCCATAAAGGTGAATGTAGGCTGCTCCCGCTTCCCACACTTCTCATCCACCTGATTATTCGGTCATCACAATGACTCAAAGCTTGTTGTGTGGCGACTTGGCATGCTGTCACACCCACGCCGCTGTCAGATGAAAGCTTTGTCCTCTTATTATTAAACTGTAAACTTTTAAGGGAATTCAGGAAAAATAAAAAAGATATATCAGCCTTATTTCAGTCAGATCGCCTACAACAGCGATTAGCATTTTGAAGCCAGACCTTGACACTTTGAAGGCTGGCATGAGGCTGATGCAGTCTGTGAAACACGAGTTCGTTCTGCGCTCTGCTTCCTTAACACGTACAGTCAAGATGTTTTATCACATTCACCTGGATGAAATGTTTGAAAAAGTAGGTTGCACCACGAACGGCTGGTGTGGTTTCTAAAAATATCATGATGGCAGTCATATACCTTAAGGCTCGGGGCTTTAGGAAAACAATTGGCACCTTAAACCTTTCATATTGACCCAATAGATTAATCAGGCGAAGGATCAACAGGAGATTAAACTGAGAAAACCCGTCTTTGTCATCGAAGATCAGGAGGCGTTTTGTTTCATGACGTCTTGAGGTAAGAAGCAGAACAGAAAAATCTAGATCAAGATGTACGCTCTCTTTCTTCTATAGGGTTATATAACTGTGTGTTTCTCAATATTTGTCTGTGTTTGCTGCAATAAGAGCCAAAATTACACTTGCTCCATTTACAGTTTTTTTTTTTACTTCTCTTTTTTGAATCAAAAGAGGAGTTAAAATGTACTTGGTTGAAATTGCTGCCTCTAGCAAAAGTGCCAATTTTGTGCTGTGTGTGTGACTCAACCTGCAGAGGCAGCTGTTGTGTGAAACAGTTTGGAGCTGTAGAGCATGTAATAAAGATTGTTTACACTAATTATATTTCGAGGAGTTGATGCAGTTACAGCTTCTGATTTTAGGTAAACATTGTTCCCATACATGATAACCCGGCTTCTGGGCCTACAACTCATGTAGTTTTGTTTGTTTATGGACAAACATTTTTATTCAATGTGTGATGTAAATCCTGAAGAGGTGGATCTTATCTCACTTCCAAGTAAATGTTCATGGTGGTGTTGATTCATCTTGTGATTATGAAAACAAGATAAAGCCTTTCTGATTCAGACTAAAGTGGTAACACGGTTATCTTCCAGTTATTATGCAACAATTTCACAGAAATTTGTTTCTTTCCAACCAATGCACGGCTCACTGCAGTGCATTGGTTGGAAAGAAAGTTCTTGCAGTCCAAAAAGTCTCTTAGAAATGTTTATAAGTTCATAAATTATGCATTTTTCCTGGTTCTTTCACTGAAATTTTCTCTACACTGCCTAACAAATGTTTGATTATAAACCAAAAAAAACAAAGAACACCAAACCTCAACCACCAACACCAGAGAAAATCAACTGTTTTGATTGTCCTATGCAGGTTTGTGCATGTTGCTCATATTTACAGATCTTGTGGTCTTCACTATAAACAGACTGAAAGTAAAAAGGAAATCGCAGCTTTGGTCTGAAACGAGGTGTTAACACAGCTGAAGATGTGTGGATGCACGTTGTATGTGTACTTTTCCAGTCATTATTCACAATGACCAACATTAGGATTGAAAGAAAAAGGACAAAGTAAAGAATTATAATCATCTGGTGATCATCAGCAGCATAAAAACTGCTGTACAGATTTAGATGCCTGAATGTGTTACAGGGGTGCCACAGAAAATTTATTTTACACCCAAATAAAGACATGGGTTTTGTTTCATGGGTCTGGAAGAAGGTTGTGTATGCTCCCATAAAAGAGAAAGAAAATGGTTCAAATGGGTTTAAATAAACATAATAAGAACACTGCTGGCTAGATCGACTGCTGAAGCCTCCATGTGCTGGAATTTGCTCTTTTATTGCTTGTGTACGTGCAGGCATCGGAAAACGTCCCAAGAAGGTGTTGGAACGCTCAGTTAAGCATTCTCAAGAGTATCAGAGATTTTGCATGTCGAACTGGGAGTTTGCTTTTTAAACACTGACGTGAAAATAAGGATAGAGCGATAATAAGGAGCCAATAACTCCAAAAATGAATACCCAACTCTGTAAACCCAACCTGCGTTTGACTCATTTTTCCATCATAGTTTAACAATTTTAATTCATCTTGCTAAGGCGGAAACACATACTGCAACAACAGTAAAGCAACATTGTGTAGAAATTGGTATTTTCTGCCATTTAGTGCTCCCAGTTTCAGCGTGCAATACCACTGTTGTAAATGTGGACAGCCGTACATGTGCATTTGTTATGATGTTATTTGTTATTTCGCTTGCAAGTCAACAACTTTGCTAGCAGCCAAACATCAAGCAAGTGCATAAACAAGACGCTGCAGCCAGCTAATATTACTTAGTAGTTCAACGTCAAGAAGCCCAGCTCGACGTCTGTCTTTCAGCCTTTTATTTCATGAAGCTCTCGCCAACAAAGTCAGTCCCAGATTTACTCGTCTGTCACTGTCTTCTCTTCTTAGCTTTCTCCATCAGCGACCCCTTTGGTCTTTTCACTTCTGTCATTATGTTCATAGAGGCTGCTGAGTTACATTGCTCGCTTGTTCAGCTCCGGTTCTAGCATGACACCAGCTCTGCTCCCCATCAGCGCTCCTGCGTGCACTGGGCCCAAAAATCTACTCTTCCTGGTGGTCCTACACCTGACACCTGACCTTGTACTCTGGGCAGCACGACTAATAATATGAGTTTACATTAGCTAACAGCAGCTATAGCAACTGTCTTTGGCTATAGTTTGCAGCAGTTTACTGTCCATCAGGAGATTTTGAGGAATTTTACTGCTGCACAGGTTGTAAAAAAAGCATGTTGTCACAAACAGTTAGTAATGCAAGCAAGACTGGGTGCAGCTTTACAACATAAACCTCTCATTCACACACACACAGATACATTACATGGGTTAAAACAATTTATTAAATCAGTTCGATTAAGTTAACAAACGTTAATTTTAAAACATCCTAACACCATAAATATATCTCTTCCTTTCTTCTTTTTCTAATATCATAAAATGGAAATATGCTACGAGCGTTCTCAACAAACTTTTTCATTTTTATTCTCTTCATTTGTAAGAGAAGCACAAAAAGCAATAAAATATTGAACACATCAGTCAAGACACAATATTATTTAAATGTACTGTTCAATGAGTTCACTTTCTTTGTCAAGTACATGGCTTGATTATCTCTCTTATAAACAGCAGAGAGGGTGTTGACATTTATGGCCCCAGTACCCTGAATTTAATTCAGAACCATCAGCAGGACTGGAATATAAAATCACTTTTTTTGTTGTCAGTGCATAAAAAAGTCAAGTCAGTCATCAAGTATGGAGCAGCACCGTGGTCTGAGGTCTAGAGTTTACAGATTTTAATTTGTGATTTATAGTCAAGCTAAAAGATAAGGTTATTTTCTTACAGTGTTTCAAAGTTTTCCCCCAGCAGCAACATTATTTATGTTACAGTTGCACATGTTTGACTGTATGCCAACCAGCCTGCACTGAACTGTTGATTATCTGACGCATTGTGCTGATTATCTTAATGTCGTGTCTTCTCCCTCTTTTCCCATGTGTTCACTGAGGCTCACTGAATCATGTATGAGGTTATGAATCATACACAGCCAGTTTTACACTGCAGGTCTGATTGGCACCCATTCACTCTTAATTGCCCTCACAATTACACAGCTCCATGCTAGTGTGAAAATACCGAAAAGCTCAGAGAAGACTGATTGAACCTACCACATGACAAACATGTAACTAAGTGTCATTAAGGCCTCCATGCTTTGCATACACACTGATTATAGCATTTCTTCACTGGATAATGAAGTCAATAATGAAGGAAAGACTGGCGAATGTAGAAACTTTCAGTCCCAACCTCAAGCTATATTCCAATGTCAGTCTTCTGCCTGTTTCCAGTTGTGTCTTCTCTTTTATGGTTGTTGAAATACATCTTTTCCTTTCATATGCGGAGAACGTGATTTGCATTTTATGATATTTCACAAGCCTGCAGGCTGTCAGGCGCTTAGCAAAGAAGGAGACACTCAGCCTTGCAAGCTAATTGGGTGGAGAGGCAGTCATTTCGGAAAATTCTCATCAAACTCATATATTTTCTTCTATACATTACGTTCAGTCTCACAAGTTGAATCACTGACAGTATAAAGAATGGACAGTGTATGTATGACGCTCAGAAAATGTGGCTCTGGCCGCAGCCATGTTGGTTCTGCCATTTCCACCTCCTAGCTAATCTAAAAATCAGCAAAGACGTAGATTATGGCGGACCTGATGCTGGCTGAATGACCCACCTGTCAATCAAAGCAGCCACGCTGTTACTTATGTGTAACTTTAAGCCTTAATATAATTTGAATGGGTGAGTTAAAAATAATTCAGACTCGGTACAGTTGTCATGAACGAGGAAATTAGCTATAGAGACCAAAACTGATTTTTGCACCAGGCTGTATGTTTCTGCTGTGAAGTTGGACATTTTAACATGGGGACTTATGGAGACTGACTCGTTCTGTAGCCGCCTCAAGTGGATGTTTGAGGAACTGCAGTTTTTGGCACTTCCACATTGGCTTTACTTCACAGCCACGGAGGTTGCCGCTTGAGTTTAATAGAGTTGCAACTGGTTGTCATGCTAATCAGATAGATAGTGAGTCAACTTTGGCCCCAAAATACGAATAATTAAATGATTAAAACTTCCATTTAGTCGATGTCCCTACAATGATGCATGACAGGGGAGAAAACTATTTCCCCCCAAAAGGCCCTTTCAGTCCAGAAAAGCTTTAAAAAAACCAAAACAGTGCTTTCAACGTGGCTCTAAATACTCTGGGAACCTTTGGGCCTTCTACAGTGTACTCTGTGGTTAGACTGAACAGGTTAAAACTGTGATTAGTCAGTCCACAGTTCAGTTGCTCAGGGTATCTTTGTCTCTTTCTGTCCTTTTAATTGTCGGTCTGGTTAAACCATTATAGCATTTTGTGCTTTGTACACTTTTTTTTTTTGCAAACCCTTCATACAAAATAACATCTATTTGTCAAGAGGATTCTCTAAAGCTTAAAAGCATGAAAATCATGTCCTCTTAGCGAATCAAGTTAGTGGCAGGCGAACCCACATTTTTGAACTGTTTCATTAGGTAGCTTTGTCATTTTTTTCACTTTGTATGATGAGTTCTGAAATTTCAAAAAGAGAGGTTATGTACAAAGATGTATGTATTATTCTTCCTGCATAAAGCGGAATGACTGTATATTATTTTCACTTCTCCCTGTCGCTGAGTCTGTCAGATATGATATGAAAACACATTTCCTGCAAATGTGCTTTTTATAAATGCAAGCTGCAGTGCAGGAGGGTAAATGTAAATGTGATTCACAGCAGGTGTCCATATATATCAGGCATGCTCCAATATACACTACAAGCCATCCTGTATATCATTTGTCAAAGTAATGATGGTACTCTCACAGTTTATGCATCTTTCTTGTTACAAACTTAAAAGAAACTTTTATTTTGTCATTGCTCCAAATACATTTCCGATAGTCACAATCATATTTCCTGTCTACATCTACATCTAATCACTACAGGCGATTTTCAGTCTTCCTGTTTACACATAACTGCTCAGACTATTTACCACAATGTTTACAGCACTGGCATTACCGGTCATTTGTAGTCAGATATGACTAATTGAATGCAAACTTTTATTAAGTTAAATATTATTTTAAGCAGCCCAGTGCTATGGCACAGAGATATTCTAAACCTAAATAAAATCCCATCTCCACACACACACACACACACACACACACACACACACACACACACACACACACACACACACCCACACACACACACACACACACACACACAGTAAACTATGATAAGTTTACTTTACTTAAAAAAAAATGCAAAGTCGTTGCCTCAAAAAAGTAATTTCTGTTGATTTAGATAAATTAGATTAGAGTAACTTATTTATTCTGAGTTTGCAGTACTCAAATTAACTTATATAAATTGGATTACAGTAACTCAGATCAATGGATTTCAGATATCTTTTTTTGTAGATTTAATATTCATGAATTGTGAAAGCTTAATTCTCTTTAGTTTTACTCATCTATCATATTCAGGTAAATTTAACTTTAATTTTCTTGACCTAAAAGAGTTCTACAATAGACATTAAAACGACACATGCTAATTTAATTAACAACAACAAAAACACATTACCTAATAGTAATGAGCCCCAAAAACACAATGAATGGTGAACACTCATTGGATTTACTTAGTGCAATTACAATTTATTTTAAATGCTCAACAATGCATTTATCTGGAAACATGTTCCACTGTTGTGGTTTGCGTCAGCCAGGTCTGCACATGTCAGAAAGAATGCCCAAAGGACCCTGGGACATTAAATTATTTTTTCTAATTTAACTGAAGTGGAGTACAATAAGTTAAGCATGTTCTCCAACCCCAAATTACTAGTTACTTATTTAAGATTAGTCTTCATAACAGGTTGATGATTTCTGAGTTTGGTTCACTAATCATTTCTAATTAATTTGAATGTTAGCATTTACAGTGCAGGAAATATAGCATCCTCCTGAAATATAAAATCAACTTGTGATTTGCCGAAGAACTGACAAATTCTGATGCATAGTTAGGTCGGGAAGTCTTTACCATGTGAAGATAAATGTCTGTAGTCTGAAAACAAATGAATGTGAACCCACTTTATTTGTTCTGGCAGACGCATCTGGTCTCTTTCTGTGCAGACAGATTGCCACAAGATCATGTAGATTGTTTGATAAAGTTCCCTGAAAGTACGCTGGTGCACTGAAGGCTTGCAAACAAGCGAGTGCACACACAGTGGCGAAGGCCGTGTTACACGATTTGTTCACTTCCAGTGGGTCGTTGAAAGCTATATGTTCACTTTTTAAATACTGCATATTTGACTCATTAAAACAAATCCATCCTGTAGCGCATGCTTGAGCCCTGTAACTTGCATGTTACAATCATTGCTGAAGCATGTTGCTGCCACCATTTATGATCCGTGTGTAAGCAGAGCTCACAAATCAATTCTGTGAAACGGGTCCCTGGAGTTTCGTCACAGCACATTAAACTGTCTGAGGGGCTTGTGATGAGAGGCACTAATGTGATTTGTCATTAGTCAAGGTCACCTACATGTTGATACTGAATTCCTTCAGCTTACAGTGCTTTTTGCCTGCTTTAGCCACTTTAGCCACTTTAGCACTGTGCTGATTACCTCTTGCAAAAATGTGTTGGTCGCGCATACATGCACTTCAAGAGGAAATCTTTTTTCTTTATAAAACCTGATGAGATCTTGTCGCCTAAGTTTTTATCAAAGTGAATCAGTTTTCTCTGCAGGCACTCAAACTTTGATGTTACCCTGCCTTATAAATTGCTGTGTTTCATCTCACACGCAGCCTTGTCTTGCTCGGGGGTATGCTGTGTGTGGTTCAACACTATCATCGCTGCAACTCTAGTTTCAGTTCTCAAGTCTCAGTGTAGATGACATCCAAATTCCTGCCAAGCTGGTGCAATTACTTTTTAAAGTACTGAGTTACAGTTATTTATCGTATTTGGGGACAAATGGTTTTTATACTGGAGGAAATAGATTTTAGCTCACTGTTACTGCTGCTTGCCAAATCAAGGCACACACAGAGCAAGAGAGAAAGAGGAAGACACTGAAGAGACAAGACAGACAGACATGAAAGAGAGCAGTGCTAATGAGAATGTCAGAGTCAGGAAAGCAATTTGAGTTGTTCCACAATCAGCTGTCATGATTAATGGTCTGAATTTGTTTTTCCTCTCACCTCATCGCTTTTCTCTCTTTACTCCTCTCTCGTCTTGTCTAACAGCTCAAATAAATAAGTTCCATCACAAGAGGACTACAACGTGTTAGCAACCAACCAAAACAAGGAGGGAAAACTTGACAAAACACAGCGAGAGAAACTTTAACTGAGACACACGTTCTCTATATATTGAATAAAACATTTTCTATACAGTATGTTTTAAAAAACCTTATGCTCTGTCCCACCAGCAGGCTGTCTCTGACCTTCTGCACACACCCATACAAATATTATAAATTCATGAGCGGGGCGAGGTTTCTCTCTCTGAACGTGGTCATCCACACCTGTCACCTGTGCACAACTGTACACCTTTACGAACACAGTTTTGAGTTTCAGCATTGTTTTAAATACACAAATAATTACAGTGACTCGATACAGCAGCACAGTTAAAAGTTGAGGGCTCAGTTCATAATAGCTGTGGCCACATGCATTCAGACACACAACCTCACAAACACTCCTACATGGCGTATCTCAGCATTTCTAGCATTTTCCATCAGCTGCGCAGAGAGTGTTTTGTTTCATTTGCTCAGATTTGTCTGCGATTTCTGCCAAACAGTCTCAACATAATTAAAAGAATGCCAGTCAACCTTCAAACGGGAAAAAACAAATTAGAGAACGTGATGGAAATTTGATTTGTTTCATGTGTTAATTTGAGGGCGGTCTCCTCATCGCTCCACACAGATCTGATGTTTTTGTCTGCCACCATTTTTTGTCTCTTCAGTTGGATGTTTAGAGTCACATGCTTCATCGCTAGATGGGTCTCCATTGCACTTTTGCTTTTATTGCTGAATATTTCATATAATATTCCCATCATTTTCACCACTTAGTGAGGTCGACCAAAGTAACAAAGATACTAAAAAAACTATCAGGTGTTGCATTTTCTAACACTGTGGGCACAAACTCACTTTCATTATGTTGCAGTGGAGGTAGAAACTCATTTTGAATCAACCCTTTAAAGGAAAATGCCTTATAATATTGTAAACATACCATATTTGTCTTCTGTATTCTTTAAAGTCTGTGTAAAGGAAGAATAAATATGTGTTATGAGTTTTGTCAGACCAAAGAATAAAGTGTTATTAACCACCCAGCCAAATCTGAATGATTCAAAATATCAACAAGTTTATGAAATTAGGTGTCAAAATCAGGTAAAAATGAAGCAGTACTCTCAGCTCCAGGACTGTGGGGGTGTGCTGAATGCACTGAAGCCATGCCCACTCGTGGGAGCAGTCAAGCAGCAGTTTTGAAGCGACTGAAACGTGTCAGATGAGTTCAGAAAATGACATGACTAACTTTGAAACACTGAGCGAGATAAATTAATCTCTCTCTCTCTGCCGGGGGTGCAGGGGTGTGCTCAGGGTGGCCTCAGCGTGTCATCGAGCCACCCTTTAAGGACTGCCCACAAAATCCTGGATTTTAACATCTAACTCCACATTTCAGGAATATATCATTCAAAATCTTTTCACGTTTTCAGCAACTATTTTCCAACATATATAATGTATTTTCAAAGAAATCTCAGAATTGCCTTCACATGGACTTTAATAGTTCTTCTCTTCACCTTTCTAGGGCTCCTAAACAAACAAACATTTGCATTACCGTCAATGTTCATGTGTTTCCTAACTGAGGTAGCTTGGATTTATGAAGGCCAGCAAATTCCCCTGGCGTAAACTCAAACTCAAACTCAATTCGTGCACGATAGCAAAGCTCTTTGAAACAACTGTCAATGCATCACCTTCAGCAACAGCCTAAAAACAATGAGACGACGCTGTCTGAACCAACCAGCCTTCAGTTCACTACCTTGCTTCTGTCTCTCCAGGCCAGGGGTACAAGCATATTCAACAAAGCCAGACTTGGAAACGCTACATCAGTTTTCTCCTTCTCTTCCCTCACTACATTTTCCGGTGGACTCTTGTCAGACAGAAGAAATTTCTTTCACCGTGAGGGATTGTTCCTCCTTTAAATTGACAGTGGATTATAGATTTAAATGGAGCTCGTCTCCTCCAAGTACTGTCAAGTAACAGAGCCGAGGGAGAGGAACTAGACTCAAGTGCCGCACTCAATGTATATTATATTAGAGGAGTTACTGAAAAGCAAATGATAAAAACGTCAGGGGGAGTTAGCTGTAACAGTTCAGTGGAAGGTTGAACTTTTCAGTGCCGTGTAGAACAAACAAAATATGCTGTGTTCTTTCTTTTTGCAGGAGCGGTTCACTCGGCGAGCAGTGTTTCAGGCTTGAAGCCACCGGTCGTTAGTTCTCCTGTGCGTGTACACTCAGTGATTTTCAGAGGGGAGACAGAGGGGGAGAGATTGTGAAAGAAAACCATAAAAGACAGCATGATTACCTGCACCTGTCGTCATCTTGTTGTTTGTTTAAGCCCAGACCTACCAGAGGCGAACAATAGATCTATTCAAGCCCTCCCTGCGTTCCTCACCTCTCAGCTGATGATAAAAGTCTCCTCTGATGCCCACAGCACCCTGTTTTCTCCTTTTACCTCCCCATCCTTCAATACACACACACACACACACACACACACAATATCACCTAAGATTTATCTCCCACTTCTTCTTCTTCTTCTTCATCTGTCACTTGTACATTTGATGTCTTCGAGGGCCCTTGACACACAGCTGAAGAAAAAGGAAAGAGAAACATCAAGAGTTCCTGTGAATGAAACGAGAAGGTGAACCTGAAGTTCAGTTTGAAGTTACAGCTAAAGCGAAGGGGGTGATTCAATACTGTGCCTTCAAAAAGCACCCGGCCTCGGAGACAGGGAGAAAAAAGTTTCTGGATGAGATTCACTCATGCCAAGGCTGCTGATGTATTCATGGAAAGTTTTTTTTTTCAATTTGCAAGTAACTCATATCACTGAACTCTCGAGGACTGTGTCTAGTTCTCAGTATGTAATGCTAGTCAGCATTTCCTGCCTTGCAAAGCAATTAATGTTTGAGAAGTGGCTGCAAATAGCAAAAATAAGAAATGTAATGTCCATACAGCACATACTATATCATATCATAAGTGACTTCTCTGCTTTATAGTTATGAAGTATCCATGCATGATCTCTCCCAGAGGAAAGCCTTATTCTGGCAGATTTACAAGTAGAAATGCTTATTAACTTTTGAAATAATGGGTCCTTGCTATCAGATAGAGGTAAACAACAGCAGCCTTCTCATTTCAAGCTGGTGACAGATGGTTTTTGCCAGATAAAATTACAACTGTAGAACACTTTATCAGTGTATGTATGTAAAAGTGTCTTAAATGTGTAATTAATGGCTACAAACATCAGAATGCCAATTAGGTTTTTGCAGACAAGGAAATTTCCTTGCTGTTGTGGTGCATGACAACAAAAAAATAAAGGCAGATAAATATAAAGTAGTAGAAAATGTAAATATACGTACTTAAAATGAGTTCACAGAATGACATAGTCATCCAAAACAAGTTCATTAAAAGGTTATTAAAAGTTGTGCGTCAATGTACATTAATGTAACACGTAGGTCTGAGGGGTGGAGTGTTAAAGTCAGTGTCCGAGGGGACTCCAGGCCAGTGGCAGTCTGGAAAAAACGATTCTCGTGGTGTGAGGTTTTAGTCCTGTTGTCCTGCAGCCTCCTGCAGCCAGAGAGGGGTGTTTAAAAAAAAAAGATCAAAATGGGTGACACATGATATCATAACAAAAGACTGAAGCTGACGCTAAATGTCAGGAAGAAAAGTCATCATCCTCAGCGGTTGATGACCCCAGTCGAAAAGTAGAAGGCCTGGAAATAAAGGCAGAGGTTAGATATAGATACTGTTCATATTGTTTGCCTTTACAAGAGAAATCCTTTGGGGAGGCTGACGTGTTTGACAAATGTAATGTTATTTTGGGTAATGAGCCTGGCTGAGGTCGCCAAGTGTTAATTTCCCCAAACCCATTAAAGAGCAGGACAGAGTCTTTAAACTCTGATAAGCAGCACATCCACTAAAAGGATAATCACCCCTGTGCTACAAACATCGACATGTAAGATTACTGTTGCATATTTAACTCACCCAAAAATGAGCCAGTAGTACTCGCACTTTGTCACTTAACTTCTGCTGCTTGACTTCAGGGAGTAACGATCATTACGAAATGAAGATTAGCCACAGAAGCGGTGCAGATTTTGTAGTAAACACTCACACACAGACGGATGAGACAACTACGTGACTTTTACATGAGTTTTGAGTGAAGTATTTCTTATTTCTTACTCCATCCACTCGTTGAACAACATGTCATGCCTTTGCCATCATAGGAGCTACTAAATAATGCACATCAGAGGAGATTTACCCTGAAAAATAATAATAAAATAATGTGTTTACCCAGCGCTACACCACTGAGTAGCATCCACCAGTGGCTCCAGCACAATACCTGAATTTTGATCTTCTAAAATAACCTGTAACCCCACAAGATAATGTAATATTAGTTCATGATGTGCTCCTTGGCCTTGGAAATAACACGATGTTAGCATTAGTAATCTATTAGCTGGACATTTGCAGCTTGCATTACAGCAGATAAACACACGGTTTAATTCAATCATTGTCGTTTTTGGCTTTAGAAAGCCAATTAAAAAGAGCCCATCCTCCAACCTCTTTGTATTATCTCCCTTACTACAGCTTCAACATGTGGAGAATTCTCGACAGGCCTGTTGTGCCTAGTAACAGTCACTAATCGATGAATTATGTGTATGAAAGTTTGTTTGCAGGCATGAACGTCCCATCTGAGATTTATTATCCAATGACAGTCTGCTGACGTGTTTGTTCTGTGCTCCTGTTTGTCTTTTTCAAGGCTGCACAAACCATGATGATTTCTTTGTTTCTGACCTCAGGTGCTGTTGGCCTACAGGGAGCTTCAGGCTGGCATACTGTTCTTGCCTTTGTGCTTGTTAGAGTCGAGCATGAGAGTCTCAGAGGAAAGCCGTATAGAAAAGACTGGCAGCAGAGGAGGAGAAACCTGCTGACGTTATGACATAATGCATGAGAAAAGAGGGATAGACATTGTATGTAAATCTGGAAATGAATTCACCTGTGCTTTTCTAGTCTGCTGTGTTTGTCTGAGAGCGTGAGATAGACATCGAAGGAGTTTGTGAGCATACAAATGTGTATTCCCACCATATGTAATAAATATGCATTCGTGAGGGCTCACGGATGCGAGCACATCCCCTGCCTCCATCTGTCATTCTCACCCGGGCTTTCAAAGATCTATATGTTTCACTGTCATTAGACTTACACAGATTCTCCTCGCACAGTGACTGACATTTAAAAAAAAGACTCGGTAGAGAGAACAGATTTAAGTATCAGACAAGGAACAAGTCACACATTGACACACGTCTGATTATCTGCCGCTACCACTTTCTGAAAAACCGTGCTGTCTCTTCCTTTCTGCCTGTCTGTCACCTATGATGTGTTTAAATAACCGTCAAACTTCTCATCCACTTTCCGTAATTGGATGCAACGTAGGTCAGGACAGATAAAGCAGTCGTACAGACGACTTTTCACAGACTTAATGATGCATTTTTGATTCTCTGTAATTGGCTATTGGAGGTGTAGAACACGAAGGAGTCGAGGAGAGGTGCCAGACACCCTCTGAACCCTGCACATCCTCAGATGACTCACTAAAAGGGTTTCTAGCTTTAAAAGGTTCATTTCCTTTTGCCTTTGTATATCCTAATAAGAAAGATTTAACAGCAGCGAGACACACAGATCAGCAATTATTGGTGAAATTTAACTAGATCAATTTTACACATGAATGAGGTCCATTTGAGCAACAGTAAATGATACTTACTTACATATTAGTGTGTTAAACTAATACTAATGGGGTTAGATGTTACTTAGCAAGCACCCGTTTAGTGGCACAAAACTACTATGTAAAATTATTTATATATGATTTATTTAATAATTTTATGGGGTTATGTGTTGGACTATTTCTAGACAACGACTCAAGCATCCAGTGGAGAGATATTCTGGCATATAACCCCTTGTAAAATGGCAATTTGTCATGTTTTTACATTTTGGTTTTTGTCTGGATTAAACAAACTAAATACCAATTAACACTAAAGTGTTAATTGGTGAGCTTTAAAGGTGGTAGTCGGCTGAGCCAGGCCAGCTGTTTACCCCCATTTCTAGTTTTTGTGCTAAGCTAAGTGAACTGTATAAACATAACTAATGATAATAATCTTGACAACTCTTGGCAAAAAAGCAAATGAGTATTTCTCTCCCCAGAATCCTATACGTCTAGGTTAACGAGAAGTTATCCAGCATCTACCCGCTAATTCACTACAGAGGAAACTATACTATACTGTCCTACTGTACTGTACTGACAACTAATTCCATCTCTGAGGGCAATGACTTCTCATTTGCTCTCTTCTTCACTCTCTTTCTTTGGCTCAGTAGGGAAAACTCCTGAGAAATGAAGGGGGACAGGGGCCAAAGGTTTCTGGGAAAGAAGTGATTTATTTCCCAGCATTTCCAGGAGAACATCCTGAATAAATTCAGAGTTAGGTAAGCATTCATACATGGCTCTCTGATTATTTTGTCGTGTCCCCGTGGAGAAAAGAGAGCAGGGGTGAGTCTGCTCATGGAGTGTGCCTGTATTTATTCTTGGAGCTTCTAAGGGAGATAATTTAGCTTGTATTTTACAGTATATCTGCCACAAAGTGGAAATAGTATACTGTTTATTCCTGTTTTATTAGTTTAATAAGGTTAATGCAAGGTACTTTGCAGCATTGCTTGCGCCATCGTTGCAAATCTGTCCTAAGTTATGTATCAAGGGAGTTAGATTAAATTTAACAGAGTTCAAAAGATCAAGGCACCACAATGCCTAAGATAACTGAAGTCTGAAATCTGCTGCAAGGAAATTCTGAATACTGAGCAACTGGATTGACAAGATGTAATTAGTTTTTCTCCAAGTTTAGGCAAAATGGAAGGAATTAAAGATACGAGAGTCATCTGCATACAGTGGTACTTTGTACAATGAATCCCTCGAGTTATGGCTTCATATGAACAGCTCTATTGCAATGAAATAGCAAGTGACTCAAATATCAGACTAAAGGGTACTAGGGAGAGAGACTATCCCTGTCTTGTCCTGCTCTGAAGAGGGAAATATCTGGATTGTAGGGTGTATTGTGTGCAAATGCACGACAAAGGAGCCTTCTTAAGAGGAAGGAAGGATGCAATTTCTTGGCTTTCATGTGTGAGGTCTGTGTGAATGTGTCTTACGTTCAAAAAAGTATTGAAGAAAGAGTCGTATTTTTGTATCATAGTTACAGATTGTCCTGTTTCTTGCTTTTCAAAATGTGTTGCATTATTACAACAATGATTGCGAATGCATTTTAGGTGTGAAAACACAAACAGTTGTTCACTAAAAGGTTCAGCTCATTAGAAGACAGATGGTCAAGCATTCACCATTGTCATAATCAGTGTTGGGTATAGTTACTTTGGAAAGTAGTTAATTAAGTTACAACGTTACCATCAATTAAAAGTAATCTGTTACGTTACAGCGTCACCTATGAATAAAAGTAACGCGTTAGAGTACTCATGCGTTACCAAAAATTAAAAGCCGTTTGCAGCGCCTCGCACATGCTGCAATTTAACTGACACAGACACACAGCCTCCTTTAAATGCACCGAGAAGTCCTGACAATGAATAACGTCAGTCATCCAACCAAATTAACTCTGCAGGACAACAATAACAGGAAAGACAGTCAGCAATATGCCACATAGTGTTTTATTAATAAATTTTTTTTTTTTGATCAGTCAGAACATATGATCAAAATTCAGGAGTTTCCTAATCTTGTTTGGTACTCATATATACACCTACCCAGCCCAGGTAGCCTATATATAAGCACCAAACAAGATTAGGTAACTCCTGATTTTTTTTTTTTTAACCTGAATGCAGTTATGAAAGTGCATTTAAGTGTGCTTAAGTCGACAGAAGCTTTTCACCAGCGCAGTGTGCATTTTACCGTTATGTTGTTCTTGTCCTTTTTCACTGGCGAATTGAAAATAATGTGCGTACTTCCACAATTCAAATGATGAAAACACTCACACACACACACACACACACACACACACACACACACACACACACACACACAGGTAACGTAGGTCAGAAGGGCACAGACGCATAATCACAGCGCTGCACCTCCGCTGACACATCCGCAGGTGGCACAGTACTGTCTGACAAAAAGCAGGCCGCAGTCGGAATTTTTCTTTCCTTATCCGGAGAAATTCTTAAAGCAACGGATTACTTTTTTAAAAATATAACTTAGTTACTGATTGCTTAACGCACAAAACTAACGCGTTACGTTACAAGAAAAAAGTAATTAGAGTACTCTAAGTTACCCACAACACTAGTCATAATGAAACAGGAGATTTTAAGTAAACACTCACTTCACAAGACCCAGAGAGAACGAAGCATGTCTTTTATAATAGAGATGTTTCAAGCAAAAACATGGTCAACAGATGCCAGCAGTAGGTGGACTTTATAATCCATGAACATCATCATTACAACCTGAAAACGGGAAAGAGAATACATTCACAGTGATCTGTCAGTTTGATCTTGAACTTAGCTGAACTTCACTAACTTCAGCTCAAATAAACTCAAGTCTTTTTTCATCAAAAAAAATGTTGCCAAACATGAACATGGAAAAAAAAAAACAATGTGCTCTCTCCATTCAGAGTAAAGGGGTTTGCTGAGGGCACGGTAATAACATAACAGTAACAATAACAGTTTCTGACTAAGCTTTTATTTAATTTCTTTAAAAGCCTCTGAAACTTTCAATAGAACACAAGCTTGAAAATTTGATCAAGTTCAAAAGCTCCGACTTTCCTGAGGAAGTTTCATTTGTATTTGTGAAGTTCACTGTGTAAACTGAATCTGGAAACTCTTTCTGTACCTGGCATTGTGGGCTAAATATTTATAAGACATCTCTACTTCTTTTCTGCACCGGTGATGTGGCTTTTTTCAGCTTTGAGCTGCTTCACTGGCTTCACGGTTGCCCTGAACTTAATTTAACCTTTCTCAGGTTCATGGTACGCAGGCCCTGAGAGCTCAAAACACTACCACTTAAGAAGACACATACAGATAAACAAAACAAGTAAAACATCTTCACAAATTTAACAACATTCGCAGCATAACAGATCTCACTGCAAACACAGACAACACAACAATACATAACACATATTTCCAGAAGTTGACTCATCAATGTTTGTGTAAAATGAGCTTCAATTATTTAAGTTTATTTTCATTTAACATACTGGTTACATGATTCAGATATTATTGGAGATATTAGCATATAAAAGCATAAAAATGTAGAGCTTAATTGGTTGGAAAACCTTTTTAAATTGATGTAAGTTGTGTCCAGAAAATCTACTGAACAGTTTTTTATGGTAAAAGTGAAAATCTATATTTCCACTCAGGGAAAGGCAAATACTGTTAAACAGTTTGATGTGGGGAGGTAATTGGCTTCCTCAATAATTCACTAACTTTCTCTCTCAAGTACTCCCAATTACTTTAGGATGAGGACTTCAAATATCTCTGTGTTTGCCTCTTGCTCACACTCTGTATGACTCCCCTCATGGCAAGAGGAAGGACGAAGCTAGAGGAATGTTTCTGCTCTGTAAATATAGTACGCTGGGTTTTTAATGAGGTTTGAAACAGCCAGAACAATCCAAACATCATCATCACAGAATAATGGAGAAGGGAACAGAAGTAAATAAAAACAATTCTGAATTCATTTACATTATTTATTTATTTTCTGGTTTATTTTACAGGAACGGAGCACATTAATAAAACATGTTTGTAAATGTGCCAGAGTTAGCATTTTTCATGTAGTCTCTGCACAGATGTTACAAAGTTTCCCTAAAAACACAGGTTATTGAGTATATCACGTATAAGCATGCAGAACAATAACAAAAAAGAAAAGAAAATATTAACGTTAGTACAAACGTCATTCAGGACATCCTTATACTACATTATCAGGTACTATTTAAAACATTCAACACAGAGGTTAATAGTAATATTGACTAAATAAGACAACATAGACACTAACTGCAACATGTAAATTGGAACCATGAATATAAAAAAGCATGCACAGTGTACACACGTGGACAAAATTGTTGGTGCTCTTCCATTAAAGAGAGAAAAATAACTTGAAACTGACAAAAGTAATAAGAAATACAAATTTACTGAAAATGAACTAATGAAAATCAGACATCGCGTTTGAATTGTGCCGCAACAGAATCTTTGTTTTAAACAAACTAATGAAACTGGCCTGGACAAAAATTATCCCCAATACCCAGAATTTTATATTTTGTTGCACAACCTTTTGAGGCAATCGCCGCAATCAAGCAATTTCTTCCATTAAGTCCACTTTGGCTCAAACAGCGACAGATGGAAGTTGTTCTGGGCTCTTTGGTTACCAATCGTGTTTTTTTTTTTTCAAAGTTGTACAGCAAACACAGAAACTCCTGATGTCAAACAGTACAAGGCTGCAACACTTTTCTTTCAAAGTTTAATCATTAAAAAGACGTAAAAAGAAAAAAAAAAGAAAAGAAAGAAAAGAAGGTAATAAAAGAAAAAAAACAATGAAAAAAAGGATAAAAGCTTTGGAGAGAAATGAACTGAGAGGAAAGGTAGCGGATTTTGAAGGCTGCTGCGAGACAAGCTCTGTGCTTATTGGAGAATTGATTCATGGCGCTATAGCGAGAACATGGAAAAAGTCCCCTGTGACTGCTCTACAGTATATGCTGGCAATGGAGACACTTCTTATTTGCTTTACAAACATCAATGACTGTCAAGGAGAGGCTTAAATATGACTGGGGCTGACTCTGTTCACCATGTTACAGAAGAAAAAAATGAATACTTAATGTACAACTCAGTGAGTTTCATTACTGCATTATTGTGATACATTTTTGCTTCCTTGTTCTGGCTTATCTATAATTATGGATACCATGTTTCTACTTGTTATGAATAAGGAAAACTATACCGGAAAATCTCTTTTAAAACTATGTTTTCCAGCTTGCGTATGTGGGAGTACAAGGATACACCGCTGCTCTCGAACGCACTGGCCTGAAAGCCTCATTAGAGATGTTGTGTGGGTGTCTGTATGCAAACAGGCCTCTCTGGCTCTGCATGTGTCATCTAAGAGTCCCTGATGTGCTTTGTCCAAAATAAAACTCAGCTCGTCTGCAGCTTGAAATCAGTCAAACTCCTTTCATTAAACTGCAACAGCCCTGAAAAAGCTATTGCTGCTTTATTTGGTTTGTTCATGAAATTCTTGTGTGTAGTTAGAGCATCTGTAGCTTCGTAATGTCATTTATTTCTGAGAGAAACGGTGTCATCGTCCACTAGCTTCAATAACTCAATGCAATCTCTCATTTAGCATTATAACATGGGGGCTTATGGAGATTGACTCGTTCTGTAGCCAGCCTCAAGTGGACGTTTGAGGAACTGCAGTTTTTGGGGCATTGGCTTCACTTCGCTTCTGAAAGCATCTTCCCAAGTTCCCAACGTCGGGTTACCCAGTATCTGCTATTCAAAATGTATAATATATAAGCCACATATGTATTGAACACCAACATCTGTACATGGTGTCAGAATTAAATTAACAACAATCTGCTGCCGGGAATCCGTCACACACTTGGGATGTTATGCAGATGACATGCTAATGTTGTTAAGTTTTTAGGGACTGAGCATCTTCCAACTCCAGCTTTTCAAAGGGAGTCTCACTCTTTATACTCGTTACTTGGATGGTGGTGGTGTAGACTGATGTAAACACTAGAACATCTGAAGCCTCCGTCCCAACCAGTGGAAACGAGATATGAGCTGCTTGAGCAGAAAACAGATGGATGGAGTTGTGAAGAAGATCGTTACATTTCAGTGGCTTATCATGACCTCAGTGAAGAGGTAGCATATAAAAAGGGATTGTCTTGCAGTGGTGGATAACCAACACACTCGGGGGGGTTTCTTGCATTGACAGATTTTTTTCCATATCTTGCTTATAGCATTTTATTCCCAGGTGTGTGCATGTATGTTGAGTAGTTGGGGAGTAAGAGGATGTGAATGCATAATTGTACTTGTTTGTCTCTCAAGACTGTTTATACATGGCCCACTTATAGTACGTATCGCCTGAAAATATGCGTTTCCGAGTTTCCTTAACTTGTTAGCTCAAAAAGTTAAAGTCCGTGTAAAGTAAGAATAAATATGTGTTCTAAATTGTTGTCAGACCAAAAAAGAAAGTGTTATTAACCACAGAGCCAGATTTGATTGATTAAAAATATCTATTTGTAAGTTGCCTCAGCAGCCTGACTTAATATCTGTCTCATTACAGCTAATTTCTCTCAACAGACATCAGAAAAACAATTTTGAGATCTGCATTGTTCTCGATGTGCTCCATCGGTTAGTGTGGTTTGTGTGTGTGCTCGGGGGTGTATGGCTGCATCTCAAGACTTAATGGCTTACGTGCTGTGCTGCTGAGAGGTTTGCTGTGCAGTAAGACAGACACACACCTAAGTATTTGTTCAAATGCTCATTTTAAAGCCCCGTTCACGCTGATAGAGACTTAAAAAGGCAGCAGGTAAGCCTTCCAGATGCCTCTGGCTAAAGCATTAACTCCATGTGAAATGCATTTGTTTCACATAGCTCTGAAGCGAAGGCCTTCTCATTTGAAGAACAACCATTTAAGGTGCCGTTTTGCAACACCAGGATATTTATTTAAGGACACCTATTGAATGTTTCAGTTCCATATAACGTGTGATATAATATTGCCTCTATGATTGCAGTTACAGACCCAACCAAGAATCAATACGCAGCAATTGCTTATTGTCCCACAGAGACCAATATTGAAAATAGCTTCTGTCCGTCAGCCTTGATAATCCTGCACAGTTACTGCTCTTTACCCTCTCGTGCAAAGTCAGGTCACATAATCAATGGAGCTACAGAGCATGGAGCTACAGAGCAACACGTAAAAAAAAAAAAAAATCGCTTTCACGCTTTCACAATTCAGAAATCAAGCTGAGAATTTTGTATTTGTTCCTGCTTCTGTGTCTAACTTGATATAATGCCAGATCTGGCTGAAACACTGGGTCATTCAGCAGCTATTTTTGTGTTTTTTCCTTTTATAAGCAGATTTATTTCCAGTTTCTTTGACACATATTTTATGTAACATTGCTTTGCAGTTCTTTCTGTTGCAGCCCTCTCTTTCTTTTCTTTGTTCTGGAGCAGGATATATGATATTGGTGATATATATTCCTTCCAGGCCTGTAAAAACCCCATTTATAAAAGGTTAAGTGATTCTATTCAAGAGATAACTTGAGCATTGCTAATCATGTTCCTCAAAGGTCAAATCTTTGGTTCAAAAAGGTAAAACATCTCAAAAGGAGATCTCTTTGTTCTTCAATCGTTTCATGGCTCCAGTTATTTTTATTTTAGCTTTACATTAAATGCAAGTTAGCTTAAAATAAAACCATTCATTCCTAGAGCTGACATTTAGAAAATATTGCTACTTAACAGAGGCAGTTATATTGTGAAGTTGTGTGTATAAAAGCTACAACAAACAACACAGTTACACAGTTTTACAATCAGAAAGTCGCATGTCTCAGCTGCAAAATAGGTCAACATTTTTACAGTAACAGGTAGGAACTATATGAGACACCCAGAGACCATAAAATAAATGCCCGAGTTAGAGTTGCAGCACTCAAAAAGCTGCTCTGGACGTAAATTCAAGTGTAAAAACAGCATAAAAACACAGAGTTCTGCTCAGTGGAAAAAGGTGATATAGTATAATAATATGTCCACATTTTCCACAGTTATTGTGGGTTCATTTAAAGAAAGCCAAAGGATGCCTTCAAGCTGTTGGGGTAAGCAATTGAAGCTATGATAATATGCCACAGTAAGCATGAGAAATTTCAGGACTGTTTTATGTCCACCAGGAAGACCGGTGTTTAAGAGCCAATCACCACACTGAAACATCAATGAACGTTTAAAAGAAGCTGTCGATCAAAGGGTGTAAAGTTTTTCCCTCATCAAAGTATTTAATTTAATTTGTATGTCAGCGCTCTTTGTTAGTACTCAGTATTCAAGTCATAAGGAGGCTGTTTGCCTCCAACTTCCTCGTGTTTTCCTCATTTCCCGACCACGGTGATCAGAGAATCCAACTGCACTTACACTAGACTACGTCATCATGCGATGGCGGATGTTATTGACGTTGACTACAAAGTTCAGAAGATGGACTACAAAACGTGCATCTGAGATACTTTGAAAAATATGTCTGCATTATCAACGTCAGAATTAAAATAATGAAGAAATATTGTCCAGTTATTGTCAGTTAGGAACCTTCCTGAGCAAAATTGTATCACTGGGTGTGGTCTTATGGCCAAATCTAGTGCTCTTTGTGTCTTCTCTAGTTTTTGTGACCTCTCTGTGCCACAGGATCCCCGCCTCCCCCTCACCTCCCACGTACACCCCTTCCTCTTTATCACTCCCGTCTCTGGAAATCAGCCCCTGATGCCGACCCTCCTTTGCACTATTTACCCCTCGGGCTTTGTTTAATAAACCTTTTTAAATATACTCAATCTTCTTATTACACATTTCCCCAAAACTGAGTCCAACATACTGGGGGTGTTTTGTGGAAACTTGGGCTCTCCACTCGGATTTAAAATTCAGTTCTGTAGATTTCGTCGATATTTGGCTGCACACCACAAGATTGCAACCTAATAACCACCTGAGGGCCACTGCTTGTCGAGTGCTCCAGTAAATAGAAATGTGAACATCTGCAGTTCCAGAATAACTGTCTAACTCTAAATAATGTTGTCATTGTGTTTTTCCAACTGTGACCTTGTGAGATTGTTGTGTCAAATGGTTGATTAATTTATTTACTGACAAGTTAATTATATTTATCAGTAAGCTTTGACTTGAACTCTTGAATATGTTATTTATTAAAGTTAATTTAGCAGCTATTTGAGTGTTGCAACTCTAACTTGGCATTTAATTTATGACCTCTGGGTGCCTCATATCATACCTTACTCCCTTATTTTGGAGTTGAGACCACTGACAGTACAAAGAGTGTGTATGCGTGACATCACCCACAGGTTTCTGAAGCGTCGTTGATCTGCCCGCCACCATGTTGGTAGTCCTGCCTCTTCCGCTCCCGGCTAACTTCCCGGTTCACTTGAGGAACTGCTGTTTTTGCTACTTCCACGTTGGCTTCACTTTACAGATGTGGAGGTTGCTGCTTGTTCCACAATAACTGGGAAACATCATGTTATCGTCGTGCAACTGTGACCATGTGAGATTGTTTTGTCAATGGTTGATCAATTTTTCCATGTTCCATGCGTGTCACTCTAATCTCTTCTGTTAGGTCTTCTATCACCTTTTGCAAAGTGGTCACCAGAGACACTCTGTTTGCCCTTATGATCATATCTGGTGTATTACTATATGCACACGTGCTTTTACATGAAACATGGCAGCATTCATGTTAAATGCTGTTAAATGCTAAATATATATGTTTAAATAATTCAAATACATTGCGAGTAATATATGCACTTACATGCAGCAGGTCAGGTATTATTTCAAAAAGAAAGACAAAAGGAAACAGATTGTGTTTGTTGCATTTATATTTATATTTGTTTTCTTTGTGCTTTCCCATGAGACATTTGTGCATGTGCTGTTTTCTTAGCGTCTGAACGTACTGAAGGGTTTTTTTTTCCTGTTCAAGGACACTTTGGTGAGCGTGCACATTAGCTGTCACAGATAATAGGAATGCAACCTTTCACTCAGTCCTGACTTTGACTTTGCGTTATGAGCTCATGTGAATGCGTGTTTTGCGCATGTGTGTGTGCTTGTGTCAGAGGTGCTTCATTACAATGAGGCTGATAATGGTTTCTTTGATTGGTTGGTTCTCTCTTTCTGGATCTCAATTTCTGAATCCAATTTGTGACTCTCCGCAGTCTAATAGCAATCTCTCTCTGCCGCTGCCTCTAGTCTCTTGTCTGAATTTTACAGCTGCTCTTGTCTGTAAGTGGATATAATGACTTCAGCATGACTGAATGAATCGAGTTGCACTACTGTCATTCTAAATCTTTTCAATTACACTCAGAGGTCAGTGACTATAAACAAAGCACGGGAGTGCCCTACTCCATCTCGTGTTTATAGAAATATTGCACACCTAGTGCATACAATATGCATAAAGGTGTTTGTAACTTTGGGTTGAAAAATGTGTGTTTGTGCATATTGCAGTGATTAAAAAGCTCATGTCTTCAGATTTATTTTTCCTGCATATGTATGTGTGCAGGTACAAATCTTATAGAACAGTGATTCCATAAAAATATGTGGAATGTATGTATGTTAATACATCATCATCACATCGAGGCCAAAAACTGGAAAAAATATGAAGGACTGCACCGCAGTGACCCAGAGGACAATTCTCCGTCTCGTTCAGGGTTGGAAAGCAGAACAGAGCATTCACTGTACATCAATAGCATGAATACATTGTATAGATTTTCAGAAGACAATTCTGAGGAGAAGAATGAAAACTATTACTTTTGAGTACAGCGGCCGGTCTATCTGTGGACAAATAGTATGACTTAGATTCAGTTCTTGTTGTGTGCACTTTGCTTCTCGGTCAGGTCCATGTTTTTCATTTTAAGGTATTGACCAAAATCTCTTTTTCTCACTCTATTTCATACTTTCTCAAGGCCAACACCATTCAAGGGCGATATCAGCTGAAAAAAGTTTTAAAAAGGATTGAGCTCCTCTGTGTGG
Source organism: Miichthys miiuy (assembly GCA_036365135.1). Taxonomy (NCBI): domain Eukaryota; kingdom Metazoa; phylum Chordata; class Actinopteri; family Sciaenidae; genus Miichthys; species Miichthys miiuy. Next base: position 16,210,549 of record CM071615.1, on the reverse strand, counting down.
ACCCACATACTGAAATCTTGCATGATTTCATAAAGAATGCATTAGTGTATGTTATTCAAACTGGGAACCCTTGTGCATCCTTTTTGCTAATCTAATTTTGAGGCTCTCTTTGGTTTAATAATGACTCAGCAGCATAAGCTTGAAACAGAGTCGGTAGACATTACACATTGCTGAAACATCAAATAAAAGCTTAAACCAGCTAATCAGCTCATGCTGGCATGTAGGAAAGCCTTTTTAATCATTCCTGTTACTCACACGTTGTTTTGAATGCACGCTGGCGTCAAACATCCACTGCATCAGATGACTGTGGTTTAATCTTTCAGGTGTGTCACACTGACAACATGTAGTCACTATAAAAAGTAGTGAGACTTTAAAGCCAATGTTTTGTTGGGAAATCATGTACAGTTGTGTGAAAGCGTTTGCCCTCTTCCTGATTTCTTATTTTTTTGCATGTTTGTCACACTTAAATGTTTCAGATCAAACAAATTTAAATATTAGACAAAGATAAGTAAACACAAAATGCAGTTTTTAAATGAAGGTTTTTATTATTAAAGGGGAAAAAAAAAATAAAAGCAGCAAAAAATCAAGCAAATAACTGGAGTCATGTGGAGGAAATGTTTGCAGAATCATCTCAATTGATTCAGGTCGGGACTTTGACTAGGCCACTCCAAAGTCTTCATTTTGTTTTTCTTCAGCCATTCAGAGGTGGACTTGCTGGTGTGTTTTGGATCATTGTCCTGCTGCAGAACCCAAGTGCGCTTCAGCTTGAGGTCACGAACAGATGGCGGACATTCTCCTTCAGGATTTTTTTTGGTAGACACTTGCCGTGTTACTTTTACACCAGATGTAATGGGACATACACCTTCCAAAAAGTTCAACTTTTGTCTCGTCAGTCCACGGAGTATTTTCCCAAAAGTCTTGGGGATCATCAAGATGTTTTCTGGCAAAACTGAGACGACCTTTATGTTCTTTTTTCTCAGCAGTGGTTTTTGTCTTGGATCTCTGCCATGCAGGCCATTTTTGCCCAGTCTCTTTCTTATGGTAGAGTCATGAACACTGACTTTAATTGAGGCAAGTGAGGCCTGCAGTTCCTTGGATGTTGTTCTGGGGTCTTTTGTGACCTCTTGGATGAGTCATCGCTGCGCTCTTCAGGTAATTTTGGTCAGCCGGCCACTCCTGGGAAGGTTCACCACTGTTCCATGTTTTCGCCATTTGTGGATGATAATGGCTCTCACTGTGGTTCACTGGAGTCCCAAAGCTTTAGAAATGGCTTTGTAACCTTTTCCAGACTGCTAGATCTCAATTACTTTCTTTCTCATTTGTCCCTGAATTTCTTTGGATCACAGCATGATGTCTAGCTTTTGAGGATCTTTTGGTCTACTTCACTTTGTCAGGCAGGTCCTATTTAAGTGATTTCTTGATTGAGAACAGGTGTGGCAGTAATCAGGCCTGGGTGTGGCTAGAGAAATTGAACTCTTCCAAACTTCCAAAGATGTGATAAACCACAGTTAATTTATGTTTAAACAGGGGGGGGCAATCACTTTTTCACACAGGGCCATGTAGGTTTGGATTTTTTTTCCCCCTTAATAATAAAAACCTGCCACAAAAACCTTCATTTAAAAACTGCATTTTGTGTTTACTTGTGTTATCTTTGTCTAATATTTAAATTTGTTTGATGATCTGAAACATTTAAGTGTGACAAACATGCAAAAAAATAAGAAATCAGGAAGCGCTTTTTCACACAACTGTATATACATAATCTTTGGTGTTTGTTTTGTAGTGTAGGCCTACTACTTCTACTGTACTACTACTGTTATTTGACTGGTTTGATATCTGTGTTGTTCCCAAGCGGCAACCTTCAAACTGCAGTTCCTCAAACATCCACTTGGGGCTGGTTACAGAACAAGTCAGTCTCCATAAGCCCCCATGTTAAAATGTCCAACTTCACAGCAGAAATAAACATGTTTACAGCCTGGTACAAAAAACTGTTCTGGTATCTATAGTTAATTTCCCCGTTCATGACAACTGTACTGAGGGTGAATTTTATTTTAACTCACCTGTTCAAATTATATTAAGGCTTAAAGTTATGCATAATTAACAGTACTGAGGTGTTTAACAGCGGAGCCATTTTGATTGACAGTTAGGTGTCCTTACAGATGCCTTGTTTGAGCACCCAGGCGTCATTCAACCTGCCTCAGGTTCGCAGATGATCCACGTCTTTGCCCATTTTTAGATGGAGGGGTGACGTCTCGCATATGCTGTCCATTCTTTATACTGTCAGTGGTTTCTATTAACATGTCAAAAAACTATTTTATGCTCTTGTGAAAAAAGTAAGGAATAACTCTGCACAGTGAAGTGTCATTATGTTTTATATATCCTTTCACAAAACTTGGAGAGAATTCAAATTTCAGTTTGACTTTAAGTCTCATCCTTTTACAAGACTTCATGTTATGGCTCCCACACAGATAAGTCTTCCCGTTTTTAATTCAAACACCAGCCAGCCAAAGAAGAAGGAGGAGGAAGAGGAGGAGGAGGATGACTATAAGTGTTGGAGCCTATAAACGTCTGAGCCTGCAGAAGCAGTTTCAGACAATCATGGTCTTTTCAATCGGTCTCAGATGGTGTGATTAGAGAGCGATCTACTGCAGGCAGCATCATCCAAAAATCTCATTTTTAGAGCCGTCACAGTGATTTCTCCATCTGTTTGCTGGAGACACGACGTCTCTCTGTAACACAGGTAGACAGGCGTCAGATTGGCCTCCTGCCTCATCCTAGGTGGGCCTGCTTTTAGAGAAGGCATGTGTGTTTATAGTATACTGGTATTTACAAAGCAGAGAGAGAGAGTCAAACATACAAAGTGTGGGATGTCTTGCCAGCTTTTGGTAAATCCTCCATACACCATATGCTTCAATCAGGAAGATAAGCAACGTTTCACCTTGACTGAAGTCACTCAAAAGTAGAAATGACGCTTACCCACCACAAAACCTTTTACACAGCTAACAGAACAAGCTAACCTGAAGAAGGTTGGGAGAGAACCGGGAAGACGGCTGGATGGTTGTTTTTCACCAACGTGACCGCTATAGACGTCCCCGGTATGAGAGGCCCAAACCCCGTTCAGCTGAATACCGCTCTCGCCACAGGGCAGCGTCCCAGCTACACGGCCGTAGTTAAGGGACACGGTCGCCAGGACGTCTACCCTCAAAGCTACCGTTACATGGAGCATGGTTACAGGCTTTTAAAAAACGGGGTGCCACACGGCCCCCAACAAACAACCTGGAGAAACACACACAGGGAAATGAGGGAGGGAAACAGGGATGAAAACAGGCCACAATCCAATGACCCAGATTTCGACATTAAAGTCAGAATCATACATAAAATCATTAAAATGGCCCACCACCTGAAAAATGTGTTACCAGAAAAGGCCGCCGCCACCGTCCAGAAATTAACACAAAATCTGGCCACAATAATCAAACCTGCTAAGCCCAGTGAGGAAACCAAACTCCTCATTGAAGGGAACACAAAGAATTGGGAGCACATGACATTATTGATCTTAAGAGATCATTATATGGATTCAATGGAGAATGAATTTGATACCTTGTCCAGACTATCCACGCGTGAGTGGCGTGGTCCCTTCCAAATCGCCTCCACCTGGGCAAAATGGAACCTGTGTACTGACAATCTGACACCTGTCTACCTGTGTTAAAGAGGGATGTCGTGTCTCCAGCAAACCGTGAACCACCCATGTGTTCTACGAAGCGGCTGCCAACGCAGGAGTGACTACCGACGCGACACGGGAGGAGGAAATACCTTCGGTACTTGTCTCAGTATCAGATCCTCAGAAAACAGAGAGGTGTAACATGGTGGGTCTGAAGCTGGCGTGTTCTGCGATATAGACTTGACTACATGTTTTATCATGCTAAAATGGGATTAAGAGGAAAGAGTGAAAAAATAGAGAGGAGGCGACCACAGAATTACAGAGCTAAGAAGTGTTTTTAAGACTCAGCAGATTTGCAGATTAAGTCACCAAATCTTAACTTGTGTTTTTTTTTTTTAAAAGCAACAGATTAAACTCTTTGAATTATATTTTGTTATTTTGTATTATTTAGCAACACAACAATATTTTAGAGCTGTTGTGTACTCAGTGGGTTCTTAGATTCACTTGAGTATACCTATCTATTAGTGTCAGACACTGATCCCCAACCTTTTTGGGTTATGAACACTTAAAATTAGAGAGTAATTATAACCCTTTGCATCAGTTGTGTGTCCACCTTGCGGCAATCTCCCTGTCTGAAGTGAAGCCAATGCCTAAGTGCCAAAAACTGCAGCCCTATTAAAATGTCATAGCAGATATAGACATGTTTACAACTGACTTTCACACTGTTAACAACAAGAAAGAAAAATCACTGGGTTTACTGGGCAGAAAAGTTAGGAAATACCATACAACTTGCAGCTATCTTGTACTGAACCATAGGTAGGTCCTTCTGTGTGCTTAAATTATACAAACATATACAGTACATGGATTAAAGTTCTCCGTCATTTAGACTTCACAGAGGCGACTTATGAGATCAATGTAGAGAACAAAAAAGTGTTGGCTGATGGCTGATTTTTATTGGCAGATTGTCACACTCTACAGCAACAATGGTATGGTTTACAGTGTGTGCGCCTGACCAATGACAGTATAAAGACGAACACAGGGCGGGATCTAAACACAGAGCATCGGAGCTCACAAACGGATGGCAGCATGTTGAACAAAAGCATCAACCTGTAAACACTGTCGGTCACTTGATGGCTGCATTACAATAAAAATCTTGGACTGATCGGACCTGTAACATCGGCAAATGTCCTGCAGGTTGACAGTCAGAGAGGGAGGTCTTACAAGTGTAGCGTCAGTTCATGTATGGACGACTGTGTGTATGGCCATGTTGGACTCAGAACCAGAGCTGCAGGGTGGACTCTGTGGCTCATTCAGCTGATGAGACTCAACAACACTAGTGTACAAGAGGTCCAGCTCTGTTCTGGACACTGTCCACAATGTCTTCAGTGCCTGTCCTGGGCTACTGGATAAATGGCACTGAAGGCCAGGAGTTCACCACCAAGTGCAGCTAAATTGTTGATTATGTTAAGCTGCCCAGGATACACTGTTCTCCATAATAACCTGTATGATCAGCAAGATGAAGAAGATGGTGACTGACAGCAAGTGAACATCCAGGCATTGAGATGGTGCATACTCCTCAACAATAAACTGGACTGATCGGACAACACGGATGTCCTGTACAAGAAGGGGTCGTCTTCAGGAGACTGTTTGGCGTGCAGGACTCTGTTAAAAGACTCAACAAACTGGTCAAGAGGTCAGCTCTGTCACTGTCCCCTACACTCCATAGAGAAGGTGGGGAAGAGGAGGATGTTAGCAAAGTTGACGTCCATCATTAACAACTCCTTTGACCTCCTGCATGAGACTGTGGGGGGCTTTAAACAGCTCCTTCAGCAACAGCACTACCACAGGTCCTTCATTCAAACATCTTCATCTTACTTTAAAACCATATTATTGAAGGTCTAATTAAACACTTTGAGAAGCTTATAAAGTCCACTTCATCAGGGTTGTGTTTTTATTTGAATCATATTCAGTTCACTTCAATCTGAATCTTAAAAGACAAGATTAAGACATTAATCCTGTTGGGGTATCCAGATCTGTTCTAAGGATTTGAGTTTTTTTAAGTTGGTTATTGAAAAATCAGTCACATACACTCTTCCTTTAATACGGATAAATCAGTGGAAAGGAAGGAAGGCATCTTGTTTTGGCTCCTCAGTGGAGAATTATAGCAGTAACGTGTTATGTTCTTTAATTTGGCTCTTTGGTAATCACACGTGAGTTAATTGTCCATTTTCTGACCAGTAGACTAAAGTGTAACACTGCTCTCTGCTGGTAGAAAGGCTGAACTGCAGCAGGATTTTGCTAAAACTCTTAATTTTATAATCTGTCTTCTTTAATCATTTTCATATCTTATGTGATCTGTGAGTAAAACAAATAATAAAACACCGCAGCAGCCTTTTCATTACTGCAGTAAAGAGGCAAAGATGCACTGAACACCTCCTTATGTTACACTATGAAACAAATGCAAAATTGAACAGCCCAGATGGCAAATATTAAGAGAAATGGATGAAAACCAACAATATATTTACTGTTTTTTTTCCAGACTATAACATGTTATATTGTTGCACTCTTAAAATTTAATTAAAATTATTTGAACAAGTTTAAAATTTCTCAAACGGTGGCTCTTATTTTTCTGTGTCTGCAGAATTCGCCGCACTGTGGATAATTTCATTTCAGGACATTAAACCTGCTCACACCTGAAACCATTTTCTTCACGCTCATTTTCTCCTTCCACACTTCTCATGTTGCTTCAGCGAGGCTCTTGAAAGAGAAACGCCTCTGGCTTATACAATAGACTTTTTTTTTTTTTAACTTTGCTGGGAGAGCAGAAAAATGATTCTGTTCAGCACTTTTCCACATTCGTCCTTTAACTGCAGTAGTTTGCCGTGTTTTTCAATTACATGCAAGATAAGTTATGTAAGCAAAAGCACGGTGACCAGAGCGCTGCAGGGTCTCAACCAACAGGGTATATTACTGAGACATCAAAAACATGTCTATGATATGTGGTTAGTCATAAATGTACATTGCATAGGCCCCTCAGTCAAATGAACTGCTTAGACCTACATTTTGAAAACTAGGCCCTCACGTGTACTGCAGCTGTTTATACTATAGTTACTGCATGATCTGAGTCAGAGGATTTATATATTCAACTGAACTACCAGCATGGATACCACTGCAACTTTATTTCAATAAGTGCCGTTTTCAGTCATGAGGAATGAAAAAGTCAATACACTTTCTATAAACATGTATTTATCTTTATTAGCCAGAGGTAACCAGCTCAGACAAGGACTCCATATTGTTTAAGAACGTCTGTGTATTTTGCAATCTTGGCTTCAACGTTCTTTTCTGCCACCTTGGTCAGCTTGTTCACTGTCTTTTTCTTGGCGTAGCGGAGCTTGGCCTTCTCCTTTCTCTTCTCCTCGAGGGTGGCTGTGATGGCCTGGTACTTCCAGCCGACCTCGTGTGCAAGACGGCCGAGGAGGGCGAACTGAGAGGCAGAGAGGAAATCAGTCAGTGAATGCATCGCCAAGCAAACTGAAGAACCTTCAACATGTTTGTGACCAGCTTAAACTGAAGTCAAAATTAACTACAACAGAACTAAAAAAGCCTGTTTTTGTCTTTAAAACATGTTTATATGGAGTTTTTGTCTTTGAAGCTTCAACTTTGAGGCACAACTGGTCCTCGACTCAACTCAGCAATCAGATCCGAAAAGTTTGTCTCATCAATAGATGATCAGTTTCGGGATAAAGAGCTCATCACTGTCAAGTAGGAACTGTTGTGGCAGGTAAATTGAAGCATTTTATTTGTTTGTAAATGTTTCAGTCAGGTAAGCTCTACATTTAAACTCACTGTGAATCTTATTCAGTCAGCTCAATCAAAATATTGAAGTCTCACCTTGCGAGTGGGCTTCAGACGCACAATCTTAAGTGCAGCTGGAACAACCATACGCTTCCTCTGCGGAACAAAAGCCAGAATCAGATAGAAGCAGCAAACAGCACTTCTAAACATTCATACAATCGCCTGTCTCAGATATTTTTTCTTTTCAAAGTAATTCAAACAAGGTAGGTACGATGATAAGGGGCATCACAGACAGCAAAGTTGAAGCCACGTTCATGGCTCAAACAGAATGTGGGTATGATGTGGCTCTTGTGACGTTCATCACCTTGTCATAGGGAGGGGGGATACCGTCAAACACCTTCAGTCTCTCCAGAGCAGCCTGGCCTCTCTTGGTTTTGTGGGGAAGCATACCTGGTTAGCAGAGAACACTTGTAAGTACAACACATTCCCAACTGGGACCCCATTTCAGCTGAATCCAGTGTTTATTTGCCCAAGCACAAACGTTCATCCCTACTGAACTCAGCAATCAGATCCGAAAAGTTTGTCTCATCAATAGATGATCAGCTTCGGGATAAAGAGCTCATCATCGTCAAGCAAGGAACAACTTGTGCTGGGTACCCAAGATGCATATTTCAAATCAACCCTGCATCTTTGGCTAGATTAATATCCTCAGGACTCACAACTAATGTGTCAGACTTAAGCAAGCTAATGTCATGGAAATATTTCATGTCTCAAGTTAATGTAATGCATGCAATTCACCCATCTGACAATTATGTGTCCAATAAACTGATATTCCTGCTACACTCGATATAGAAATTTCCTACCAGCATTTGAGTAATTTCATGCCCTGATGAAGAAATGCTGTAAATTTTGGCTTTTGTATACATCATGTGCCTGTTTTAGGTTTGTAACACTTCTAACTGCTGCACATTTTCCCTTCGGGGGATCAATAAAGTACTCTATCTAAATTTCCATGTTGTGCCACATTCTCACCCCTGACGGTCCTCCAGAAGATCCTGCTGGGAGCTCTGAAGTGGTACGGTCCACGCGACGGGTTGGTGTTCATCCTCTTGCGCAGGAAAGCCAGGTACTTCACTGTAGAGTGGCATTTGAACAGAATCACAAATACATCTCAACACTTGGCAGGGGTAACCATTGCTTGAGTATGTAATGCTGATGTCTCAGATGGTAGTGCATGTAAAGTATTCTCATGGTCATTTAAACTCGAAATATACAGGGTAAATCATCACTGACAAGCATGACATAAAAACAATAAAAAAGTACAACTGAACAGACGTATACTCACGCTTGTTACGGTAGAAGTTGCCGGAGATGTTGATGCCTTCGCATCTCACGACCACCACTTTGTGACCTAAAAAGTACAAATTAAGTTTAATATCTGGGCATCAATTAAATCAGGCCGATGATCACGTATGTCCCGTCTCAGATGGTAGTGCATGTGAGTTTTCTCATGGTCGTTAAACTCAATCAAGGCAGATAGCTGATCATCATAGACAGACTTGGTATGTGCATGTCTAAAAAGGCCACATGGACACTGCATTCAAACAATTTTATATATTTTAAGCTTCAAATTCAGATTTAAAACTCACCCAGCAGAACCTGTTTAGCCACAAGAGCAGCAAGCCGGCCGAGTAGATGGCCCCTGCCATCAAGCAGCAGAACCTGCAAGTTTCAAAGAGAAATACAGTTTAATTATCTAACATTTAAAATCAGGTTAGTGTCAGCTTTCCTATCAAATCTGCATGAAATCAGATGGGTGCTTCCCGTTTTATTCAATCTCTGAACGCTGCCGTCACATTTCATTTAGCCTAATGTTTAAAAATGAGAGAAATTACAAGGATTGCACACTTAAAAGCACCACTGTTAATAAAAAAAAAGGGCAGTGTTGCCTCCATGAGCCCGGCACATGGACTCTTATAACATGCCGATTAAACTATTAGCTTAGCATAAACGTCAAAGCCACGCTGACACGTTAACTCTTCACTTAAACTTTGATAACATGGATGTCCATAAAGGAACAAAACCGTAATTTAAATATGTACAGGCATCCATTAAATTTAGACACATTTGCCCGTTAGTCAGACTTACACATGACACACGTTTAAGCTAGCAAGCTAACAGCATTGACTCGTCAGGGTAGCTGCCATGATGAAGGCATGTCCACTCAGCTCCGGTTAGCCGCCTCAAACAGGCTTTAAAATCAAGTCTTTAGACGAACATCGAACAAAACAACGATTCCAACAAGTTATCATAGCTTTCTCCCGCAGTTTGACGGTAAAAGAGCAGCTCTAACTCGCACTTTAAAGCGAATAAAATAGGTTATGACTCCGCAGCCGTTGCCCACCTTATTGAACCGGTCCGCCATGATGCGCGAAAAGAAAGACGCACGGGGCTGCTCGTGGTAAAAGGCAGGGGCAGGCGGAAGTGACGATGTTTATATTTCTTTCTCGTGGGAGGTGTTTATAAATGTTACACCGCCCCCCGCTGTGTGGAGGGAGGAGTGCAGACATACGTGTATATACATATATATCGATTATTTACAGATTTATTTGCTATTATTTGTGTTGAATTGATTCCTAGTTGTGAATTCATGTTTTCGACTTGTAAATAACGAATGACGAATAACATTTTTCTATTACTTTCTTCAAAGTCAGAAGTTTACATACATTTCATTAGTATTTGGTACCATTGCCTTTAAACTGTATGACTTGGGTCAAACGTTTTGGATATCCTTCCACAAGCTTCTCACAATAGTTGGCAGGAATTTTAGCCCAATCCTCCTGACAGAACTGGTGTAACTGAGCCAAGTTTGTAGGCCGCCTTGCTCTCACATGCCTTTTCAGCTCTGCCCATAAATTTTCAATAGGATTGAGATCAGGGCTTTGTGATGGCCACTGCAAAACACTGACTTTGTTATCCTTAAGCCACTTTGTAACCAGTTTGGCAGTATGCTTCGGGTCTTTGTCCATTTGGAAGACCCATTTGCACCCAAGCTTTAACTTCCTAGCTGATGTCTTGAGATGTTGCTTCAGTATTTCCACATAATGTTCTTTCCTCATGATGCCATCTATTTTGTGAAGTGCACCAGTCCCTCCTGCAGCAAAACAACCCCACAACATGATATGTAATATGTGTCTTTTTATATAGTGTATGTAAACTTCTGGTTTCAACTGTATGTTAAACTCAAAATGTAATCGCTTGTCATTTTTAATTAATTTGTAACTAAGACTGGGGAAAACTATGTATGGACCTCTGTGCTTCAAGACTGGACTAACAACGACTACCCCAGGACTCCAGAGCCATCAGTGAGCTCAGAGCCCCGTATTCTTTGCATGTCAGTTGAGTTTGTGGTTGTTTGATTAAATGGAAATGTGTGTGGTGATATGCACCACTAAGGCATAGTATAAGAACAAAAACACAGAGTGTCTGCCTTTAGTCATTGCAGCTCCCATCTCTGGAACAGTTTACCTGTAGATCTGAGAGACTCACCTCTGTAGACATCTTAAAGAAAAAACTCAAGACATATCTTTTAGTCTGGCTTTTATTTAAACTGCCTCATCATTCCTGAGCTTTTAAATCTTGATCATCCTCTTTGATACTTCTCATCCCCTGTGTTTATTCACCGGACACAACTGGCTTCATTGTTGTAGTTTTATGTCTTGCTGATTTGGCCCTAGATTTCTATACAATTGCTCTTAAACTTATTATTGGCTTTTATTTAAAAAACATTTAAAATATTTTATAAGTATGGCCAAATTTATTTATGTATCATCTGTTTTTATTTGCTCTGTGAATCACTTTGGGCTGCATGTTTGCATGAAAGGTATTACATAAATAAAGTTTGAGTTTAATATCAACTGACACGATGAGGGCCTTAAAGAGCACAATAATACATGTACACAAAATGTTTTTTAACCCAAGGCTGTGTGTCAAAATGTATTCCTGCATATTTCCAATGTCGGTGGTTCCGTGTACCTTCTTTGGTAATATTCTTACCTTTTCATATTAAAGATATAAAGGCTGCAACTAATGATTATTCACTTCATCAGTTAATATACCAGTGATTTTTTTGAAGGATTACAGCACTCAAAGAGTTACCGATGCCATTATACACTACAAGTTTATTTATACATGACACAAGCATATAAGTTGATGTTGTCATATTTATTTTTGTTTCCACTTTGGCTTTTTTGTCTGCAACACACAGCACACTGATCTACTACAAAGGAGGAGAAAGGGTTCAAAAAGTTGTACCATAGTAGTTGTGTCACAGCATGCCATGGAAACAATAATCATTTAATGACCGGTTTTTAATAACTTTCAAGCATTTACAGAACAATCACTCGCACATTCATGACTGGCCCGGTGATACAGTGCATGCAGAAATCTGAGTAATTATTAAAAGCTGTTTGGCTGGGTCTGTGAGAAAAAGACAGTTTCACTCAGTCATCGTGCTTCAGCTTCCTGATCTTTCCCTTGTGGCGGTCAATCTCACGCTGCAGACGCTCAATCTCCTTTTTGTGGTGGTCAATTTCCTCCTGGTGATGCTGCTTCAACGCAGCCAGCTGCTCCTGCTCCTTACGCCTTGTGTGGAGATGGATGGAGTGCAGAGAGAATAGACAAAGAGACACAAACAGATAAATTAGAGCAGTAATAATGGGAAAACAATCCACATTTGGTTGCTCTAAAAGAAAGAAATCATACTTGAAATACATCTCCTCCTCAGCAGCCTGCTTCTTTCCCATGGCTCCACCTGCCTCTCTGATGGACCCTCCACCTCCGCCACCTTTTCCTGCACCTTTACCCAGCTCACCCAGCTGTGGGGTGGGCGGGGGAGCAGTCACAAGGGAAATGTTTAGTATACACATTCAGACACAAGTAAGAGTCAGTGAGCTAAAATGAGTTCTTTCTTTTATTATAAAGACTTGTCGACTCTCTTGTGATATTAAAGTCAAACGTACGCTGTGAAAATGACCCTAATCTGAAGGTCAAGACTGAGTTTATTTCACAAAGGAGGGGAAAGGTCTTCTTTGTTGTTCGCCGGGTGATAATAGAGGGAACAGACCAGAAAGTGTTTGTGTAACGACAAAGCAACCAAAACCTGAGAGGACAAACCAATTCATATGACTGTATTCTGAATAAAGTGGTTTAACAGGCAACCATTGGTATTTAATTTAGACAAAATCTGATATGATTAATGAATCCCTGCTAATTAATTGCTATAAATCTGTCCCCCTGATCACCTATGGCCCTCAAATTACATTCCTACAGACTTACACTAATGTCACAAACAGTTGTTAATCTAACAACTGCTCATGAAGGCTGTCAGTTGTTAAATTATTGAGCTAATTCATCAGAAATGACTCACAAACAACAACCAAACGCTTACAAATAACAGTGTTCAAGTCGAGTGATGTGTTTTCAGACGTCTTTTTACCTGGTCGGATGACATTCTCAGCTGTGAGGCGACAAAACTCCTGATGTTAGGCCTCAGAAACCTCGCCATGTTTCCTCCTGACGTGTGAACACAAACACTGACGCTGACAGCCTTGTGCTGCCCTTGTCCTCCAAAATACACCAGGACGGCGCCATTAGGAGACAGACAGACAGGGGGAGGAGGAGACGGAGGAGGCGGTCTAATGAGAAACCGACGTTAATGGTAATTCATGTATTGATGTATTATCACAGTACGATAAGAAATCTGATTTAAAATACGTTAATATGTAGTTAAATATAGTGTAAGTAAAAATTGCGTCTTCTTTTAAAATGGTATAGTCTCAAACACGGACAGCGTGACACCGCACGTTTTTTACGTACCTGCTGACCACACGGTGACATCAGTTTGTTATTGAGTTAACATACAACATGTATTTATTATTATTTACCATACTACATATAATTATTATCTTATACTATATATATATATATATATATATATATATATATATATATATATATATATATATATATATATATATATATATATATATATATATATATATATATATATATATATATATATATATATATATATATATATATCTTATTATTTATTATATTATACACTGTTGGCCATAAAGTTGGAATTATTTTGTTTTTTTAAACACATTCCTCTTTTTATTCCTATTTATACACATCAGGTTAATTGTGGTTTAATTGTGGTCACTGTGATATATTTGGAAGAGATTGATCAATAAAGTTTTCTATCAAGAATAAATCACATTCATCATCATTTCATGAGAAGAGGTAAAAAAATATTTGATTCCAACTTCATGGGCAACGGTGTACATTTGTTATTATTTATTATACTATATGCATATTATTATACCAAGGAGATTTTACCATGTCATAATTTTCTTATTTCTTAGAGGGATTTGAACTATATATCAAAACTATTAAACCTGTTTAAATATTAAATTTATTAAATGAAATATTGTCTGTAACACATGTAATTTGTTTCTTTATTAGATATAAACAATACACAGACTGCTGTAACTTTATTTACATAGCACCTTTAAACATAGAGTTTACAAAGTGCTTTGACAGACAGGCACATACAGAAAATAGCAACAGAGAGCCAGGCACTGAGGTCAAACAAAAGCAAGACAGAGGAAGAACAGCAACAAGAAGAGAACTGCTTGGACCAAGAAACAAAGGATTTGACATTCTGTAAATCTGTACGTTGGTCTGATGAGTCCAAATTTGAGCTTTGTTCTACTCGTCTTTGTGAGAGGCAGAAAAGGTGAGCGGATGGTTTCTACATATGGTGGAGGTGTCAAGACATGCAGGTGACACTGTTGGTGATTTTAAAATTCAAAGCACACTTAACCAACATGGCTGCACTATGCATCTTCTTCAGTGTTAATTTACAGCGTAGAAAACAACAATGACGGTGTGTGTTAAAATCAGTAAAAAGCCTAGCTGCTGTATTCTGGACTAGTTGGAGGAGAGTTTTAGTTGTTAATTAGTCCTAAGGAAACCTCTACAACATGCACAAGTTATCCATCAATAAAAAGTAATATTGCATGTTACAGAATCGTTGCTGCAATCAAACTAAAACTCCTCTGTTACTACAAATTGTCACCGTCAGACCTAATGATGCAGCCATGCTCTGTCATGCTTAGAAACACAGGCATACTTTATTTTTTAACTATAATAAACTATAATTAAAAAAATAAATAAAACCAACTGCAAGAAATGCTTTGAAGGATTTTATTCAATGCTGCAAAGAAAGTACACAGTCCCCTCGTTGAACAAACCAAGCACTGGCTTACGCGGTGAAAGGAACCCCGCAGACTCCCTTTCCCCAAGTCTCCCTATAAATACTTCTCTTGCCAGGCAACTCTGGGCTCACTCCGTCCCAAAAAGAAACTAA